>JAWRVZ010000156.1:1262922-1619524 GCA_037043235.1 Rhodeus uyekii | reverse complement strand
CATTGTTTTGCTCAGTGCAATGAAATATCACATTTGCACAGATTAGTTCTATGCACAAAGTTAGCAATGCACTGCAGCAAAATAGTTCATTTTAACTAGTGTAAATAGTTCATTTCAAAATAGTTCACTGCAGCAAAATAGTTTCACACGCAACTGATTGTTTAACTCGACCAATGCAAAGCAATAATGCATTTGCACATGAGAATGAGTTCTGTGCACAATGCAATGCAATGCACAGTGCACAATACAATGCAATACAACAAACTAGTTCATGCTATTTCTCAATGCACAACACATTGTTTTGCTCAGTGCAATGAAATATCACATTTGCACAGATTAGTTCTATGCAAAAAGTTAGCAATGCACTGCAACAAAATAGTTCATGCTATTTGTCACAACGCAACTGATTGTTTAACTCGACCAATGCAAAGCAATAATGCATATGCACATGAGAATTAGTTCTGTGCACAATGCAATGCAATGCACAGTGCAATATGCTATTTGTCACAACGCAACTGATTGTTTAACTCGACCAATGCAAAGCAATAATGCATTTGCACATGAGAATGAGTTCTGTGCACAATGCAATGCAATGCATAGTGCACAATGCAATGCAATACAACAAACTAGTTCATGCTATTTCTCAATGCACAACACATTGTTTTGCTCAGTGCAATGAAATATCACATGTGCACAGATTAGTTCTATACACAAAGTTAGCAATGCACTGCAACAAAATAGTTCATGCTATTTGTCACAATGCAACTGATAGTTTAACTCGACCAATGCAAAGCAATAATGCATATGCACATGAGAATTAGTTCTGTGCACAATGCAATGCACAGTGCACAATGCTATTTGTCACAACGCAACTGAATGTTTAACTCGACCAATGCAAAGCAATAATGCATATGCACATGATAATTAGTTCTGTGCACAATGCAATGCAATGCACAGTGCACAATGCTATTTGTCACACCGCAACTGATTGTTTACCTCGACCAATGCAAAGCAATAATGCATATGCACATGAGAATTAGTTCTGTGCACAATGCAATGCAATACACAGTGCACAATGCTATTTGTCACAACGCAACTGATTGTTTAACTCGACCAATGCAAAGCAATAATTGCATTTGCACATGAGAATGAGTTCTGTGCACAATGCAATGCAATATAACAAACTAGTGCATGCTATTTCTCAATGCACAACACATTGTTTTGCTCAGTGCAATGAAATATCACATTTGCACTGATTAGTTCTATGCACAAAGTTAGCAATGCACTGCAGCAAAATAGTTAATTTTAACTAGTTTAAATAGTTCATTTCAAAATAGTTCACTGCAGCAAAATAGTTTCACACGCAACTGATTGTTTAACTCGACCAATGCAAAGCAATAATGCATTTGCACATGAGAATGAGTTCTGTGCACAATGCAATGCAATGCACAGTGCACAATACAATGCAATACAACAAACTAGTTCATGCTATTTGTCAATGCACAACACATTTTTTTGCTCAGTGCAATGAAATATCACATGTGCACAGATTAGTTCTATGCACAAAGTTAGCAATGCACTGCAACAAAATAGTTCATGCTATTTGTCACAATGCAACTGATTGTTTAACTCGACTAATGCAAAGCAATAATGCATATGCACATGAGAATTAGTTCTGTGCACAATGCAATGCACAGTGCACAATGCTATTTGTCACAACGCAACTGATTGTTTAACTCGACCAATGCAAAGCAATAATGCATTTGCACATGAGAATGAGTTCTGTGCACAATGCAATGCAATACAACAAACTAGTTCATGCTATTTCTCAATGCACAACACATTGTTTTGCTCAGTGCAATGAAATATCACATGTGCACAGATTAGTTCTATACACAAAGTTAGCAATGCACTGCAACAAAATAGTTCATGCTATTTGTCACAATGCAACTGATAGTTTAACTCGACCAATGCAAAGCAATAATGCATATGCACATGAGAATTAGTTCTGTGCACAATGCAATGCAATGCACAGTGCAAAATGCTATTTGTCACAACGCAACTGATTGTTTAACTCGACCAATGCAAAGCAATAATGCATTTGCTCATGAGAATGAGTTCTGTGCACAATGCAATGCAATTATAACTAGTTCATGCTATTTCTCAATGCACAACACATTGTTTTGCTCAGTGCAATGAAATATCACATGTGCACAGATTAGTTCTATGCACAAAGTTAGCAATGCACTGCAACAAACTAGTGCATGCTATTTCTCAATGCACAACACATTGTTTTGCTCAGTGCAATGAAATATCACATTTGCACAGATTAGTTCTATGCACAAAGTTAGCACAGTGCACAATGCTATTTGTCACAACGCAACTGAATGTTTAACTCGACCAATGCAAAGCAATAATGCATATGCACATGATAATTAGTTCTGTGCACAATGCAATGCAATGCACAGTGCACAATGCTATTTGTCACACCGCAACTGATTGTTTACCTCGACCAATGCAAAGCAATAATGCATTTGCACATGAGAATTAGTTCTGTGCACAATGCAATGCAATATAACAAACTAGTGCATGCTATTTCTCAATGCACAACACATTGTTTTGCTCAGTGCAATGAAATATCACATTTGCACAGATTAGTTCTATGCACAAAGTTAGCAATGCACTGCAACAAAATAGTTCATGCTATTTCTCAATGCACAACACATTGTTTTGCTCAGTGCAATGAAATATCACATGTGCACAGATTAGTTCTATGCACAAAGTTAGCAATGCACTGCAACAAAATAGTTCATGCTATTTGTCACAATGCAACTGATTGTTTAACTCGACCAATGCAAAGCAATAATGCATATGCACATGAGAATTAGTTCTGTGCACAATGCAAAGCACAGTGCACAATGCTATTTGTCACAACGCAACTGAATGTTTAACTCGACCAATGCAAAAAAATAATGCATATGCACATGATAATTAGTTCTGTGTACAATGCAATGCAATGCAATGCACAGTGCACAATGCTATTTGTCACAACGCAACTGATTGTTTAACTCGACCAATGCAAAGCAATAATGCATTTGCACATGAGAATGAGTTCTGTGCACAATGCAATGCAATGCACAGTGCACAATACAATGCAATACAACAAACTAGGTCATGCTATTTGTCAATGCACAACACATTGTTTTGCTCAGTGCAATGAAATATCACATGTGCACAGATTAGTTCTATGCACAAAGTTAGCAATGCACTGCAACAAAATAGTTCATGCTATTTGTCACAATGCAACTGATTGTTTAACTCGACTAATGCAAAGCAATAATGCATATGAACATGAGAATTAGTTCTGTGCACAATGCAATGCAATGCACAGTGCAAAATGCTATTTGTCACAACGCAACTGATTGTTTAACTCGACCAATGCAAAGCAATAATGCATTTGCACATGAGAATGAGTTCTGTGCACAATGCAATGCAATGCATAGTGCACAATGCAATGCAATACAACAAACTAGTTCATGCTATTTCTCAATGCACAACACATTGTTTTGCTCAGTGCAATGAAATATCACATGTGCACAGATTAGTTCTATACACAAAGTTAGCAATGCACTGCAACAAAATAGTTCATGCTATTTGTCACAATGCAACTGATAGTTTAACTCGACCAATGCAAAGCAATAATGCATATGCACATGAGAATTAGTTCTGTGCACAATGCAATGCACAGTGCACAATGCTATTTGTCACAACGCAACTGAATGTTTAACTCGACCAATGCAAAGCAATAATGCATATGCACATGATAATTAGTTCTGTGCACAATGCAATGCAATGCACAGTGCACAATGCTATTTGTCACACCGCAACTGATTGTTTACCTCGACCAATGCAAAGCAATAATGCATTTGCACATGAGAATGAGTTCTGTGCACAATGCAATGCAATATAACAAACTAGTGCATGCTATTTCTCAATGCACGACACATTGTTTTGCTCAGTGCAATGAAATATCACATTTGCACAGATTAGTTCTATGCACAAAGTTAGCAATGCACTGCAGCAAAATAGTTCATTTTAACTAGTTTAAATAGTTCATTTCAAAATAGTTCACTGCAGCAAAATAGTTTCACACGCAACTGATTGTTTAACTCGACCAATGCAAAGCAATAATGCATTTGCACATGAGAATGAGTTCTGTGCACAATGCAATGCAATACACAGTGCACAATACAATGCAATACAACAAACTAGTTCATGCTATTTCTCAATGCACAACACATTGTTTTGCTCAGTGCAATGAAATATCACATTTGCACAGATTAGTTCTATGCACAAAGTTAGCAATGCACTGCAACAAAATAGTTCATGCTATTTGTCACAACGCAACTGATTGTTTAACTCGACCAATGCAAAGCAATAATGCATATGCACATGAGAATTAGTTCTGTGCACAATGCAATGCAATACACAGTGCACAATGCTATTTGTCACAACGCAACTGATTGTTTAACTCGACCAATGCAAAGCAATAATTGCATTTGCACATGAGAATGAGTTCTGTGCACAATGCAATGCAATATAACAAACTAGTGCATGCTATTTCTCAATGCACAACACATTGTTTTGCTCAGTGCAATGAAATATCACATTTGCACTGATTAGTTCTATGCACAAAGTTAGCAATGCACTGCAGCAAAATAGTTAATTTTAACTAGTTTAAATAGTTCATTTCAAAATAGTTCACTGCAGCAAAATAGTTTCACACGCAACTGATTGTTTAACTCGACCAATGCAAAGCAATAATGCATTTGCACATGAGAATGAGTTCTGTTCACAATGCAATGCAATGCACAGTGCACAATACAATGCAATACAACAAACTAGTTCATGCTATTTGTCAATGCACAACACATTTTTTTGCTCAGTGCAATGAAATATCACATGTGCACAGATTAGTTCTATGCACAAAGTTAGCAATGCACTGCAACAAAATAGTTCATGCTATTTGTCACAATGCAACTGATTGTTTAACTCGACTAATGCAAAGCAATAATGCATATGCACATGAGAATTAGTTCTGTGCACAATGCAATGCACAGTGCACAATGCTATTTGTCACAACGCAACTGATTGTTTAACTCGACCAATGCAAAGCAATAATGCATTTGCACATGAGAATGAGTTCTGTGCACAATGCAATGCAATGCATAGTGCACAATGCAATGCAATACAACAAACTAGTTCATGCTATTTCTCAATGCACAACACATTGTTTTGCTCAGTGCAATGAAATATCACATGTGCACAGATTAGTTCTATACACAAAGTTAGCAATGCACTGCAACAAAATAGTTCATGCTATTTGTCACAATGCAACTGATAGTTTAACTCGACCAATGCAAAGCAATAATGCATATGCACATGAGAATTAGTTCTGTGCACAATGCAATGCAATGCACAGTGCAAAATGCTATTTGTCACAACGCAACTGATTGTTTAACTCGACCAATGCAAAGCAATAATGCATTTGCTCATGAGAATGAGTTCTGTGCACAATGCAATGCAATTATAACTAGTTCATGCTATTTCTCAATGCACAACACATTGTTTTGCTCAGTGCAATGAAATATCACATGTGCACAGATTAGTTCTATGCACAAAGTTAGCAATGCACTGCAACAAACTAGTGCATGCTATTTCTCAATGCACAACACATTGTTTTGCTCAGTGCAATGAAATATCACATTTGCACAGATTAGTTCTATGCACAAAGTTAGCACAGTGCACAATGCTATTTGTCACAACGCAACTGAATGTTTAACTCGACCAATGCAAAGCAATAATGCATATGCACATGATAATTAGTTCTGTGCACAATGCAATGCAATGCACAGTGCACAATGCTATTTGTCACACCGCAACTGATTGTTTACCTCGACCAATGCAAAGCAATAATGCATTTGCACATGAGAATTAGTTCTGTGCACAATGCAATGCAATATAACAAACTAGTGCATGCTATTTCTCAATGCACAACACATTGTTTTGCTCAGTGCAATGAAATATCACATTTGCACAGATTAGTTCTATGCACAAAGTTAGCAATGCACTGCAGCAAAATAGTTTATGCTATTTGTCACAATGCAACTGATAGTTTAACTCGACCAATGCAAAGCAATAATGCATATGCACATGAGAATTAGTTCTGTGCACAATGCAATGCACAGTGCACAATGCTATTTGTCACAACGCAACTGAATGTTTAACTCGACCAATGCAAAGCAATAATGCATATGCACATGATAATTAGTTCTGTGCACATTGCAATGCAATGCACAGTGCACAATGCTATTTGTCACACCGCAACTGATTGTTTACCTCGACCAATGCAAAGCAATAATGCATTTGCACATGAGAATGAGTTCTGTGCACAATGCAATGCAATGCATAGTGCACAATGCAATGCAATACAACAAACTAGTTCATGCTATTTCTCAATGCACAACACATTGTTTTGCTCAGTGCAATGAAATATCACATTTGCACAGATTAGTTCTATGCACAAAGTTAGCAATGCACTGCAACAAAATAGTTCATGCTATTTCTCAATGCACAACACATTGTTTTGCTCAGTGCAATGAAATATCACATGTGCACAGATTAGTTCTATGCACAAAGTTAGCAATGCACTGCAACAAAATAGTTCATGCTATTTGTCACAATGCAACTGATTGTTTAACTCGACCAATGCAAAGCAATAATGCATATGCACATGAGAATTAGTTCTGTGCACAATGCAAAGCACAGTGCACAATGCTATTTGTCACAACGCAACTGAATGTTTAACTCGACCAATGCAAAAAAATAATGCATATGCACATGATAATTAGTTCTGTGTACAATGCAATGCAATGCACAGTGCACAATGCTATTTGTCACAACGCAACTGATTGTTTAACTCGACCAATGCAAAGCAATAATGCATTTGCACATGAGAATGAGTTTTGTGCACAATGCAATGCAATGCACAGTGCACAATACAATGCAATACAACAAACTAGTTCATGCTATTTGTCAATGCACAACACATTGTTTTGCTCAGTGCAATGAAATATCACATGTGCACAGATTAGTTCTATGCACAAAGTTAGCAATGCACTGCAACAAAATAGTTCATGCTATTTGTCACAATGCAACTGATTGTTTAACTCGACTAATGCAAAGCAATAATGCATATGAACATGAGAATTAGTTCTGTGCACAATGCAATGCAATGCACAGTGCAAAATGCTATTTGTCACAACGCAACTGATTGTTTAACTCGACCAATGCAAAGCAATAATGCATTTGCACATGAGAATGAGTTCTGTGCACAATGCAATGCAATGCATAGTGCACAATGCAATGCAATACAACAAACTAGTTCATGCTATTTCTCAATGCACAACACATTGTTTTGCTCAGTGCAATGAAATATCACATGTGCACAGATTAGTTCTATACACAAAGTTAGCAATGCACTGCAACAAAATAGTTCATGCCATTTGTCACAATGCAACTGATAGTTTAACTCGACCAATGCAAAGCAATAATGCATATGCACATGAGAATTAGTTCTGTGCACAATGCAATGCACAGTGCACAATGCTATTTGTCACAACGCAACTGAATGTTTAACTCGACCAATGCAAAGCAATAATGCATATGCACATGATAATTAGTTCTGTGCACAATGCAATGCAATGCACAGTGCACAATGCTATTTGTCACACCGCAACTGATTGTTTACCTCGACCAATGCAAAGCAATAATGCATTTGCACATGAGAATGAGTTCTGTGCACAATGCAATGCAATGCATAGTGCACAATGCAATGCAATACAACAAACTAGTTCATGCTATTTCTCAATGCACAACACATTGTTTTGCTCAGTGCAATGAAATATCACATTTGCACAGATTAGTTCTATGCACAAAGTTAGCAATGCACTGCAACAAAATAGTTCATGCTATTTCTCAATGCACAACACATTGTTTTGCTCAGTGCAATGAAATATCACATTTGCACAGATTAGTTCTATGCACAAAGTTAGCAATGCACTGCAACAAAATAGTTCATGCTATTTCTCAATGCACAACACATTGTTTTGCTCAGTGCAATGAAATATCACATTTGCACAGATTACTTCTATGCACAAAGTTAGCAATGCACTGCAACAAAATAGTTCATGCTATTTGTCACATGCAACTGATTGTTTAACTCGACCAATGCAAAGCAATAATGCATATGCACATGAGAATTAGTTCTGTGCACAATGCAAAGCACAGTGCACAATGCTGTTTGTCACAACGCAACTGAATGTTTAACTCGACCAATGCAAAAAAATAATGCATATGCACATGATAATTAGTTCTGTGTACAATGCAATGCAATGCACAGTGCACAATGCTATTTCTCACAACGCAACTGATTGTTTAACTCGACCAATGCAAAGCAATAATGCATTTGCACATGAGAATGAGTTCTGTGCACAATGCAATGCAATGCACAGTGCACAATACAATGCAATACAACAAACTAGTTCATGCTATTTGTCAATGCACAACACATTGTTTTGCTCAGTGCAATGAAATATCACATGTGCACAGATTAGTTCTATGCACAAAGTTAGCAATGCACTGCAACAAAATAGTTCATGCTATTTGTCACAATGCAACTGATTGTTTAACTCGACTAATGCAAAGCAATAATGCATATGAACATGAAAATTAGTTCTGTGCACAATGCAATGCAATGCACAGTGCAAAATGCTATTTGTCACAACGCAACTGATTGTTTAACTCGACCAATGCAAAGCAATAATGCATTTGCACATGAGAATGAGTTCTGTGCACAATGCAATGCAATGCACAGTGCACAATACAATGCAATACAACAAACTAGTTCATGCTATTTCTCAATGCACAACACATTGTTTTGCTCAGTGCAATGAAATATCACATTTGCACAGATTAGTTCTATGCACAAAGTTAGCAATGCACTGCAACAAAATAGTTCATGCTATTTGTCACAACGCAACTGATTGTTTAACTCGACCAATGCAAAGCAATAATGCATATGCACATGAGAATTAGTTCTGTGCACAATGCAATGCAATACACAGTGCACAATGCTATTTGTCACAACGCAACTGATTGTTTAACTCGACCAATGCAAAGCAATAATGCATTTGCACATGAGAATTAGTTCTGTGCACAATGCAATACAATGCACAGTGCAAAATGCTATTTGTCACAACGCAACTGATTGTTTAACTCGACCAATGCAAAGCAATAATGCATTTGCACATGAGAATGAGTTCTGTGCACAATGCAATGCAATGCACACTGCACAATACAATGCAATACAACAAACTAGTTCATGCTATTTCTCAATGCACAACACATTGTTTTGCTCAGTGCAATGAAATATCACATTTGCACAGATTAGTTCTATGCACAAAGTTAGCAATGCACTGCAACAAAATAGTTCATGCTATTGTCACAACGCAACTGATTGTCTAACTCGACCAATCCAAAGCAATAATGCATTTGCACATGAAAATGAGTTCTGTGCACAATGCAATGCAATGCACAGTGCACAATGCTATTTGTCAATGCACAACACATTGTTTTGCTCAGTGCAAATGCAAAGCAATAATGCATATGCACATGAGAATTAGTTCTGTGCACAATGCAATGCAATGCACAGTGCACAATGCTATTTGCCACAACGCAACTGATTGTTTAACTCGACCAATGCAAAGCAATAATGCATATGCACATGAGAATTAGTTCTGTGCACAATGCAATGCACAGTGCACAATGCTATTTGTCACAACGCAACTGATTGTTTAACTCGACCAATGAAAAGCAATAATGCATATGCACATGAGAATTAGTTCTGTGCACAATGCAATGCACAGTGCACAATGCTATTTGTCACAACGCAACTGATTGTTTAACTCGACCAATGAAAAGCAATAATGCATATGCACATGATAATTAGTTCTGTGCACAATGCAATGTAATACATCAAAATAGTTCATGCTATTTCTCAATGCACAACATATTTTTTTGCTCAGTTTAATGAAATATCACATTGCACAGATTAGTTCTTGCATAAAGTTATCCCTCTCAGATATGCACATGATAAATAGTTCTATGCACAAAGTCAGCATGCAATGCATCAAACTATTTTATGCTATTTGTCAATGCATAACAGATTGTTTTGCTCAGTGCAATGAAATATCACATATGCACAAATTCATTATATGCACAAAGTAAGCAATGCAACGCAACAAACTAATTTCTGCATTCATACGCAATGAGTCTTTTGCCAATTATACATTTTTGAGTTAGTTACAAGGATGCAGACTATTATTCTTTTTATTCACAGTATATCATCTTGTAGCTAAAATAGTTGTATTTTGAGTGTTTTTCTTCTATTCCTAAAAAACTAAAATCCTTTTATTTGTGGCACATAAAAACAAAAGAAAGAAGAAATGTATTTTATTTTATCGATATAAATGAAAGGCAAATTATGGCAACTAAAATTAGTTTTGTCAGCGTAATTAATTTATTATTCATTATTCACTATTATTCACTATTATTATTCACTATTACTATTCACTATTATTCATTGTAATAATTATCCAAAATGTGCACCCCTTTATAATAAAAAAACAAGACTTTATCTAAACGACTTTAAAGACCTACATTTACGAGCAGTATATGCATTTACTGGAACAATTTTATTAATTGGATAATTAATTGTAATCCAAAATGTGCACCCCTTTATAATAAAAAAGCAAGACTTTATGTAAACGACTTTAAAGACCTACATTTACAAGCAGTATATGCATTTACTGGAACAATTTTAACATAAAAAACAAAAACAACTACAGCCACTAGATGTCAGCTAAGGATTAGATTACATACATTAGATTATACTGGACTGTAACTGTTATTGTTAACTGTTACTGTAATTGTCACGCCCTTAGCAGCCATTTAGATTATGACATTACCTTAGCAACTGTGTAGGGTAACACATTTTTTAAGGACATGAATTTTATCTCATGAATTGATTGTCTTCTGTTTACCTTTAACTGGTTTCTGCATTTCTTTTGCTATGTCATTCACAGTAAATCATCTTGTAGCTAAAATAGTTGTATTTTGAGTGTTTTTCTTCTATTCCTAAAAAACTAAAATCCTTTTAATTGTTGCACATAATCGTGCAATCGTGCACATGCACGATATTTTATTGTCTAAGTAGTACTATATATTATTTTATTTTATCATTTGTCATTTGATAGGCAAATTATGGCAACCGAAATTAGTTTTGTCTCCCTAGTTGGGTCTATTCCAACCATATTATTATTGTTAAAGTAAAAGCTATCCGAAAAAGGGTTAATTATAAAGTGTATGAGGCAGGGGTTAAAGAGCTTCTCTTTAACGTTTTGTTATTTTCCAAGACTACGACATACATATATACATTTGGCAGACGCTTTTATCCATTGCACCTAAGGAGCACATCGAATCAGTTGTCATTTTCCCTGGGATCGAAGCCATGTCTTTGGTGTTGGAAGCACCAATGCTCTACTGATTGAGCTAAAAGAAAGCTTTACAGGGGCAGAAGCAGGTTTAGCAGAGGTCTACAGAGGAAAATGTGATCCAAATACGGTACTTCTGAATTTCCATGAATTTGTCTATGAGAGGAGGAAAACGCAAGGGGATTAAATATGAATGGAGAATAAATGTCTGCTTACCACTCCACAATTAGGCATTTGGCAGACCTAAAAGCGACCTTGGCTGCATGCAGAGAAGACCTTGTGACGAGCCTCTGCTACCTGGGACCGAACCCGCGACCTTGGAGACGAAAGCACCGACGCTTCACCGCCTGCGCCACAGGACAGCTGCTGCAACAGCGTCGGTAAAACACCAATTGTATGTGCTTGCGTGACGTGATGTACGGTATGGCAACGTAAATAAACCGAGTGAAAGGCCTCGAATGCCGGAATTGGTTCACTAGAAAGAGTTGAAAAAAACGGAAGACTTCAAAAGCCTTGACTTCAAAGACTGAACTGTTGTTTATTGCAACGTTGAGCCGATCAACCAATCACAGGCGTTTATGTTGAGCAGCCGAATGCACACACGTGCTGATTGGCTGTAGCAATCAACTTCATGGACCTGTTTGACCATCACGGGGTAAGGTTGAGGGCTGTAGTCCAGTGTGCTACTTTATAATGTCTCTGTATTCTAATGTCTCTGTATGTGTGCTTGATAAGGCACACATGTGATCTGGTTTTACACGGATGCCTGGATATGACAATGAAAGGTGTCGAATCGGTTCACTTCAAATCAAAGTTTTTTTTTTTTTTTTTTTTTTTTTTTTTTTACAAAGACTTTGAACACTTTGTTTTTTGCTACGCTGCAAGCAGTTCAACCAATCATAAGGTGTTTACGTTGAGCTGACGATTGCAATGTCCAATCACAGACATTTGTGCTAGATTGTTTTCTATATATTAAAAGACTGCCACGGACAGGAGCGAGACCTCAGACTCAACGAATGCCGTGACGAAAGGACGACCTAGAAGACGAACAGACCCATTTTAAAATCTTCTACCGAACACAACATGCTCTCAATAATGTTCTCAACTATCTGGTTTTCACCCCAAGTCCTTATAGTGTGGCTGGGTGCGAGAAGTGGTGTCCTGTGTCATCAATGACAGATGTGTAACAACTGCCAAGGTAGATGAAATGGTTTTCATTAGCAATAAAGTTTCCTACTTTCTTTCTTTCACTGTTGCATCAGATTTAATTTTGCTTGCAAATTTCTCACTGCGTATATATTTTAAAGTTGGTATCCAACAGTTTGGACCAAAAATATTTTCATTTAACATTTTTATAAACTTTTGTTACCGGAACAGATCTTGCAAAATGCTCTTTATTGATGTCCTACACCTGTATGGAAAAGCTAAGATTATAGAATTATGTTTTTCTACAGAAAATTCACTAAAAAACCCCAAACAGAGGTCAGGTATTGTTACATATATTATCGGAAAACTGTTGGATACCACCTTTAAGCAGGCACATAATATACATGGATATAATGCTTTATAATTGCAGCGCTTTATGGGTGTCAGACCATTACTCGCATCGTCTGAGTGTCGTGGGATGGTTTTTATTCACTGTAGATCCGGATAACCACATCCATGTGATCTAATCATGATCTACATTGTTCACCTTTAATTTTATTAGGTTATTGATGGGCAAGAAGCAAATAGTGTCATAGCTGGAAGGCTTGATGTCCGCTCGGCCGATGTTAGAGATCCATTTCTCACGTCTGGCCTTTACCAGCTGTTGCGTACGATCACATAAATGTGCGTGTGTGTTGCAGACATCTCAGTTATTGTAATCAAGGAATCAAGTAAGTGCCCAAATAACCCAAATAAGTGCATTGCTTAAGTGGGAAAAAAAATCACACATTTAGAAGAAAAAAACTTGATTCCTCTGAAAAATTTAATTGATTTTTTTAAAATATATTTTTCTGTAGTTGCTAAAGTTGCTCAGGGTATCTAGGAACTTTTAATTAGTAATTCATGACTTGCAGTTTCCCTGGGGTATAAATATGACGTGACACAGAAGCCTAATTCTCTTACCCCATTTATCAACATAGCAAAGACAAAAGAACACACCATTCAAGTAAGGCAGATGTGTGTCGACATTCACAAGTCAGACAATGGCTACGAGAAAATAGCCACTCGCCTTAATTTGCACCGTGTATACAGTCAGAGGACTCATTAAGAGGTTTAAAACAACTGGAACAGTGACAAACAAGGCTGGAAGAGGTCCCATGTTTATCTTGCCACAACCCTCAGTGAGGAGGATGGTAAAGAGAAGTAAAAAAATGTCCTAAGCTCACTGTCACATAATTGCATCAAAGAGGGGCATCTTGGGGTCACAAAGTTGTCTCTAAAACAACCATCAGATGCTCCCTACATGCCAACCAGCTGTTTGGGAGGATGCAAGGAAAAAAACCTTTTCTCGGATTATGCCGAAAAGCACCTCATTTCCACCGTGAAGTATGGTGGAGGATCTGTGATGCTGTGGGACTGTTTCTCCTCCAAAGGCCCTGGGAACCTTGTTAGGATGCATGGCATTATGAACGCTTTGAAGTACAAGGACATTTTAAAATAAAAACCTGATGGCCTCTGCCAGAAAGCTGAAGATGGGTCGTCATTGGGTAGTTCAGCAGGATAACAAATGGCAAAATCTACACAAAAATGGTTCAGCAGTCACAAACTCAAGGTCCTCCCATGCCATCTCAGTCCCAAGACCTCAACCCAGTCCAAAACCTGTGGGGCGAGCTAAAGAGGAGAGTGCATAAGAGAGGACCCAGGACACTGGATGATCTAGAAAGATTGTGCAAAGAAGAATGGTCAAAGATCCCTCTCTCTGTGTTCTCCAATCTTGTGAAATGTTATAGGAGGAGATTAAGAGCTGTATTGTTGGCAAAAGGGGGTTGTACAAAGTATGAACATCAGGGGTGCCAATAAATGTGGGACATATGATTTCAAGGTTTTTTTTTGTTCTTCTAAATGTGTGATTTATTTATTTTTTCCACCAAAGTAATGCACTTAAATGAAAGGTTGGATTTTTCTCTTTTTTTGCAATTGGGTTCCACGTTGTTTAAAAACAAAAGAGAATTTTTAGAAGTCCACGATCACATCTTAAACAGGGGTGCCAATAATTGTGGAGGGCACTGTATATAATACTACTGAATATTATAACTTCCGTCTCGGTCCATGTGATCACAAAAGGAAGTTTTGGAAGAAATCTCTGCTCTCTACCTTTTCTACTGATGTCCATACTGCTAAATAATGGCATTTCCTCACCAAAATTAACAGCGCTTCTAACATGCATGCACTTTTCAAAACATTCAGCTCCCTCCACCCTTCCACCTCTTTAACTGCCAATGATTTTGCCCATTTCTTTATTGACAAAACTGCAACTATCAGCAGTCAGTTCTCAGCTCCACACACACATGAAAATAGACCGACCTTTGATGTAACCAGAAACCTTTTTTCAACCACCTCTTCACTCACAGAGGTAGATGTATCTAAACTTCTTACCGGCACTCACTCACATCATCAACACATCTCTTCACACGGGAGCCTTCCCTATAAAAAAGGGTAACCCCACTGCTCGAAAAACCCACATTAAACATATCACTCGTTGATAATTACAGACTTGGCTCTCTCCTACCATTCATATCAAAAACTCTTGAACGTGTTATTTTTAATCAGGTATCTTCTTGTCTCTCTCAGAATGGCCAGTTGGACATCAACCAGTCTGATTGATCAACCAGTCTTCAAGAAGGTGAAGGTGACTTCAACCAGTCTGGCTTCAACCGAGACTGCACTACTATCCGTTGCTGAAGCTTTAAGGAGTGGAAAAGCTGATTCAAAATTGTCAGTTCTCATTATTTTAGATCTGTCTGCTGTCTTTGACACTGTTAATCATCAATCATATCCTTCTATCTACCCTCTCGTCACTAGGCATCCTCTTCAGTGGTTTGAATCCCATCTCACGGATGGGTCCTTCAGGTTTGCATGGTGCGGGGAGGTCTCCAAAGAATCTCAACTGGTCACCGTGGACCACACTTGGACCACTTCTCTTCTCCACGTACACCACATCACTGGGTCCCATCATAGAGGCACACGGCTTCTCCTATCACCACTAAGCCAACGACACACAGCTTTACCTGCCGTTTCAACCAGCTGTGATCACACGATGGCTGCGAAAATCACAAGCTGGCTAGCGGACATCTCGGCATGGATGACAGAGCATCATCTGCAGTTCAACCTGGCAAAGACGGAGCTGCTTGTCTTTTCCGCTAATCCAACACTACAGTATGATTTCACCGTCCAGATCGGTGCTACCACGGTTACCCCTTCAAGGTCTGCCAGAACTCTTGGAGTTATCTTTAAGGACCAGCTGACCTTCAAAGAACACATCTCTTCCATGAGCACCTAATATGACACACACACACAATTTTTTTTGTTAATTAATTCTCTTACTCCCTCTATTCCCCATGCTTGTACTACTTTTGTATGTAATGTTCGAAACTTTGTATTCTAAGCACTATGCACTTTTGTATCTTCAGGACAGATCGCTTTCTGAATTCCTCAAGTTGTAAGTCGCTATGGATAAAAGCGTCTGCTAAATGAATAAATGTAAATGTAAATATAAAGTAAAGAGAAATGTTTCAATGAAGGTAAAATAATATCAAATACTATGCTAGTATAAAGTTGATTTTACACTATAAGATTGTGCTGCTGGTATCATGTCTGGGATGGATAAGATTTCAAACATGTTTTTAAATAAATATTTCAGGTGAATTGTCACATTCAGTTGCTTTGTCTTTATTGAATTATGACTTACTGGCACATTAAGGAAACTTTCTTGTGAACTTCAGAGAAGATACAGGTATATTCACAAATGGTGCATTAAGATAGTGCATAGTTTTTACATACTAAAAATAAACCTGACTAGTGACTTTTTATATGCTAAAAAAATCCACATTATTGCGTTTTGAGTGTGTCGAGTACTACCACTATGGGGATTAAAGAAGTTATACGTGTTTGTTGCCAACTTGTGAGCCATGATAAGAACCCACTTTGATCATTCACTTCTCTGTTTTTCTATTTCTTGAGCAATCCTTGACATGTTTTTTAAACCTTCATCAATCAAATGTCCATCTGTGTCATTGTCAGGGATGAATGTGGCCCCACGAATTGGCATTTCCTGCCTTTGCTCAGTTATCCTCAGTTGCTGATCCTGGAAGAGAGCATTTCCTGTGTGACAAGTGAGAGAATAGGCTGCAGGGAACACGAATTGCAGAGAGTCATCATCAAATTCAAGCGTGGCACACAATTTTTGCTGATTTCAATGGCAATAAATTGCACGGGTAATATCTACGAAAAATGTTGAAATGGAGTTGTTTAATTTTAGTAGATATAAAAAGTTTGTGCGGAAAAGACCATAAGTTATTTAATGCAGAGTTCAGATAACATACGCTCCATTTAGATCAGGGGTCTCAAACGTGCAGCCGGCGAAACAATATTTTGTGCCCCCCAAGACAAAATGAAAGTTTAATGTTAGTGTGGCCCACGAGTTTTGAATGAATAGCTATTTACTGCGCTGGGTGTGGAAGGTTCCTTTTTTGTGCAATTTGAACAAACCAACCAATCACAGTGGGGAATATGACTCCCAGGGGCGGGGTAACCGGCCGAGCTTGATGCAGACAGAGAAACATTTCACAACCATGTACATGAGCACATGTAACATCACATTTGTCAAAGCCGTCATAGAATTATTGTTTGTTTGTATGTTTGGCGCTAACAAGTTTTTTTTTGCATTTTTACTCACGTGGTGCTTCACACATCCACACAATACTAATATCATCAGATAGATCTCCTCTTACTGAACAAATTTGCCTCAAGAACCACTGCTGTCAATCAAATAGTTTGTAAAAATATTGGAGATTTTTGAAATTTCAACTTTTTCGAACTCGCCATACAATTGTCTTGAATCATATAGGGACACTCAAGGCAAAAAGTTATCAAAGGAATTTCGATTAGTTGAACTGTTCAGCAGATACAATTTTTCATATATTTCTGGTTTGGCCTATTGTGAATAAAAAGTCTACATATCTTGTTCACAAACAAGAAACTCCACAAAACTGTGTAAATGTAAAGAACTACTCATTTTGATGAAACGAGTTAGGTTCCATGTACTTCTGATGCTCCTAGGACTCACAATAAATTATAAAGTGTCTAGCATTAAAAAAATTAGAAAGACTGGAATACTAGTTTTTTCCACAAGAGGCACCGTCAGGCTAGGAAATCTTTTTATTCCATTTTGAGTTTGAAGACTCTCTGTTCACATGTTGCACACATCCGCACAGTATTAATGTTATTTGATAGATCTCATTCTGGTCAGCTTTGTAACATACATGGTTTTCACAAAGTAAAGAACTTCACAAAACTCTGTTTATGTGGAGACATTACAGAGTTTTGACATAGATGGACATAAACTTACAGATCAGATGACGTGGTGTTAAACACATTGTCACAAAATTAATATAATTTCATAGATCTTCTCATTCTGATCAGCTTTTTAACATTTCTATACGTTGTTTGCACAAACTAGAAACTTCACAGAACTGTGCACATTAGGAGAACTAGTCATATTGACAATAAACCGACATAACAGCTCAGATAGTCTTGCTACGTTTGGTGATTGCTGCTTGCAGCTATATTTATTGATATTTTCGTTACAAAATAAACTATATATCTGTATTTGTAAAACCCTGTACATTAGAAACACGCTACACATGCCCATTTATACAACTAATACTTAAGAAAGGGAAACAGAGCTAGGACTCATTCAATGCATACACTCATGGAAATTTATTAATTATGATTCGCTCTTAAGAAATGAAGACGGAGTCTTTAATCTTTGAGTTAAATCTTGTAAAAATAGCTCAATTGCAGCACGACTAATAAATAAATACATTTTTGTAAAAATGTAAACTAGTGAGACTGGCAAGATTTTGCTAACTTTATAAAGCTTATTTAAAAGTAAGGTTTCTTTTAGTAACCCACTAACCATCTTAATGCACCATTTGTGAATATACCCGTATCTTCTCCAAAGTAAGAAAGTATTCTTAATCTGCCATTAAGTCGTATTCAGTAAAGACAAAACTAGATGTGTCAATTCACCTGAAATCTTTATTTTTTTATTTTTATAGTAGCACTTATAGTATGGACTAACTATATATTAGCATAGTATTCAATATAATTTTAACTTCATTGAAAATGTTCTCTTTACTGTCTTATCTCTATGATATTTATAAACATGAAAACAAATGTTATTCATTACTGTGCATTAATACATTTGTGCCGTTAAATTCTACAATATTATACATACATGGAATATTTCAGACCGTTGTGCCTCAAGCTTTTATCTCGAAAATGACAAGTATTGGTATTGTACAAAGTAATGAAGTGAACCTTTATGAATGAAACAAGATAGCCCATCCTCCTCTGGCACATCCCATACATTACACTAACATACTTAAGCAAATATATGAAATATTAGTACATCTAGAGATCGAAACCAATTATTACATACAATATATATATTTATTCATTTTGCCATTAAATGTAATAAGTCAGATTTTTGTATGCACAAGGATTCTGACGACAGCTGGAGTCTGGATTATATGAAGAAGCAGAAAAATGGAGACAGACTGAAACGACTTGAAAAACTGTCTATCTGACTGAAAGTGACAAAGACAATTTCGAAAAGTTGATTACTAAATGTAGGGCTGACACTAATAATTATTTTGGTAATCTAGTAATGTTTTTTTTTTTCAAATAATCAGATCTTTTTTAAAAATAATAAAATCAACCAAAAGAACAATGTTAACAACTGTTGTTAAATATGAACTATATATTTAATCCAAATTTGGAATATAATTTTACAAATGTATCTCTAGCACATCTTTTTCTTGATATATATATCAAGTATATATATATATATATATATATATATATATATATATATATATATATACTTTTTCTAGATAAATGCTACATATTTTTAAGAAGCCGAGTTGTCAAATAAATGGCTTAAAACTTATGATGAACTTGCCATCAATCAAGGATAGCTACAATGGACAATGGACAAATAATGATTTCTTTATCAACAAGCCATTTTTTTATTTGTGTGGCCATGCCATCAATTAAACTCAAGACTGGACTTGTGAAACAGTATTCTGAAAATAGAAACAAGCATGTTAAAAAACGTTTAATAAAAAGAAAAAAAAGGAATGATAATAACACTGGGGAAAATCTAAAAACATTTTTCAACTGCATAAACAGGATGTAAAGTGAAATGCAGTCTATCTGCCGTTCCTTATTCTAGATGGACTCCTGTCCATACATTTTTTTTATTTAACTGTAATATAAACAATAATTATGATCCATTAATGACCAACTTAGTACCATAAAATATCACAGAACTAAAATATGGTGATTTATTTTAATTGATAAATTGTATACTTAAAGTGTTTGGTTTTTGGTTCTGACCCATAGGCTATAAGTAATATCTGAGGGTTATGCACAAGGAAACATTAATCCATCACTCCCCAAACATAAAATACTAAGGTACATGACATCAGAGTAGTATTCAATGCATCATGTCACATTATGCATTCATATTTACCAAAACTCACAGCAAATATATTCAAACTGCTGTCTATAACGCTTAATACAGTTTATAAATTCAAACAGACTGACAGCGCAAAGATGAGCCACGTGACCGCGTGCGGGAAATCACAGGTAGTCGAAACTCTCTCGAGAAATACGCTCTGTAAAACCTCACCGGTGGCGGGAGTGACAATTATAATAAGGCAATACAAAATCACTTATACTGAATTATGAATTATAGAGCACAACTCCAAAAAAGAAAGAAAAACAAAGAGATAGAGAGAGAGAAGAAAATTGAAATGCACTTCCTTAGCTTTGGGGGGGTATTGGAAATTAGAAGGTGACCGGTCCATCCAATCATCCTGAACCTTGTTAAAATCCCCTCCTAATATGATATTGTCTGTGGAATATGTAATATTCAGGCCTGCTATTATTTCAGAAACTTCAGATAACAATTCTTTGTTTTGAGAAATATTATTATAATCATATATATTATCTACTATAATAAACAAATCATCAGTTGAAAGGACACAGTGACCATTTGCGTTAGTTTTGTGTACATCTATCGCAGGGCAATTATAAAATAATATAGCAGCTCCGCAGAACAATTTGTTCCATGACCAAATAGAATTTTGTTCCACCGCACCCCACCGGTTAGTCCAAAATTTCTCATCTGATTAATTTGAGTGAGTTTCCTGTAGCATTTACTAAATAAAAAAACACCTTTTACGTTATTCCTCAACTCAACAACTGTGTGCTTGAATGTTGCATGCGTAAACGCGTGCGATTGGATGTTGCGTTTCTAAGCCCAGTACACACACCTGTGATTAAACATTGCATTCTTTAAGCTCTACATAAGCCTCTGTGGTGAGTTCAACTGCTCAACGAACAAACATGTTAAAAGGCTTTCATTTGAAGTGAACCGATTCCTAGTGGTGTATGAAGCGAGGCTTCATAAAGCACTGAAACGTTTAAAGCAAATGTGCTGTGGGTCGAGACTTTGAATCTATACCGACACCCGTCTCCACGGTGACACCTATAGTGCTCAATTGAACGTAATCTGAAATACCTTTGAAAACAAGCCATTTAAAAAATAAAAGTGTTGTATTTTTGTTAGTGTGGCGAGTTTGTGACATCCTCACTGTATAAATATAATATATAGTAATAACAACTAGGTCATTCTGATCATGAAAATGAAAATTAATAACACAAATCAATCCACATTGGTCTCCTATTTGTTAATATCAATTGCTCTACTGTGGAATGGCTTTTTTTTTTCCCTCCAGCCTTTGAAAAAATCCTCTCACAAAAACCCAGGAGATGAAGGTGCATTAACTCCTCCTTAGTTTCTAGTTCTCAGAACATTCTGGGAACCAAACATTAGAACGTTCCCAATGCGTTTGCCAGGAGAGTTTTCTTTAAGAAAATATTTAAGAAAATATGTTCTGGGAACGTTCGCGATTGGTTTGGGGAACATCCCGGAATCGGATGTTGTTATGCCTGTACAAAAATAATCATTCTACAAACTACATCTTCTAAATTACTTCTTGCTCAAAAACATTAAAATGAATAGAAAGTTATTACAAGTAACATTTATTGAAAATCTCTATAATCTCAATCTCTTTGTAAAAACATACATACACAAAGTAGATAAGCCATGAACATATTTAAACACATATTACACAATTGTATTTAGAAAATTTAATCATGAACAAAGTCAAAGTGGATTTTATTGTCATTTCAGCCATATACAAGAAGTGAAACGAAACGTTCCTCCAGGACCAAGGCACTATAGAACAAAAACCTCTATACATAAGAGCACAAAGTGCAAACAGACAGCACAGACCATAACGCAGACATAATACACAGTAGGTACAGAAAAAAAACTACATACATACATAAAGTGCACAGTTTAATTTTGTCACAGTTTGATGGTAACAGTCAAAAAGTAGTGCAGTTTGTATGAGTTATGATTTTAGCAGCCTGATACCATTGGGGAAAAATCTGGTTGTGAGAGACCAAATTCTTCAATACCGTTTTCCGGACGGCGGAGGGTGGCTTTGCGGATATAACGTGATGTGTGTAGATGTCTGTGATAGACGGAAGAGAGACATGAATATTCTTTAAACACATATAGAAGCCATGAACATATTTAAACATATTACACAATTGTATTTAGAAAATGTAATTATAAACATGAATATTTAAACAATATTTACACACAATGAAATGTGGAAAAAATAATAATTTCCCCATTATCTGCAAATCAAAAACAAAGAAACTGTTATGAATATGAGCTCTGCGCGCCCCTCCCTGGCCACCAGAGGGAGCTCTCACTTATACTGACACTTCACTACACACTACATTTCCCAGCAACCATCACACTGGACTGATTACACACACACCTGAACTCCATCATCATTGTTTGCCACACCACATGTGAATCTTTATCTGGACTATAAAAGACTGTTTCATTCTGACAATCACGGTGAAGTCTCGATTTGCAATAGTTATCATTCTGAGCGGTTATTCCTATCCTGATTATCTGTTCTGATTCTGCCTGTTACCTGTTTCTTGATCCTGTTCTGCCTGCCCCGACCTTGTGCCTGGAATAACGTTTACGATTGATATCTGCCTGCCTCGACCTCTCGCCTGGACCACCGTTTCTGTATCTGTTCTGCCGGCCTTCCTGACCCCTGCTTGGATTACTGACCACGATTGCTCTCTGTTTGCCCTGACCCTCTGCCTGTACGACCATTCTTAATAAAGACATTGCGATTGGATCCCTGCCTGTGAGTCCTCTGTTACAGAAACATACATGAGTCAGACAGATATAATATAAACAATGGACTGTTAATTACTGTGGATGATTGTGTAGATCTAATAGTTCTGTCCATTTTGGCTGATATCTTGTGAAGTGATGTTATACACACTGATGTTATGATATTCCCTGCAAAAATACATTAAGTCGGGTAGTGCTGATACTTAAGGCTAAAACTGTAGTGTTACAGAGATACATTAAATTTCACAGTTTACTAAGTTTTAAAAAGAGCTGACATGCAATGGTTTTCCACCTACTCTAACATCTCATCTCGTAGTATGACATGCTATTGATAATCTAAAACAGAGGGACATTATTGCTCACCATTTTAAATTTCTATGTGGGCCAAATTTCAGAAGCATTGCAATAAGCTCTTCCACATCTCTTGCCTTCAGTGTTCTGAAATTATTTTCTGTTGCTCCTAGAATCCAGAAATAACAAAGAAGGTTGATTATGTGAAACGGGTTAGATTTGAGGTGTTATTTACATTACTGTATTTTTGGTACCACAAAATATATTCTCATTGCAAAATACAAATCTGTTGCATTTCATAACATTTATTATTTAAATAATTGATAGCAAGTTGGAGGAAAAACTTGCCTATCATTCTATTATAAAGACTGATTTTCTTGTGTTGATGGAATGAGACCTAAATAAATCATACAATGAGGAAATAAACAGTGAAAAACTGTATCAGTTCTCATTTCTCATGAATGTATAGAACTGCGAGAGTTGGCGACGCTCCGCCCCTCAATATCAGGCGCGCAATGCAGCAGCGTGTCTCAATTCACGTAGGCTACGGATTCAAACACAATATTTGAAAGGTCCAGCGCTGCACATCTAACCGGATTCAAATCGTCAGTTGTTTTGTCATTTTCTTCAAGACATGAATGCAGTATTTTTTCAGAAATTCTTACAACTAAACTCTAAAAACATTGTGCACTAAATCATTTACTGGCAGATTTTTTTTTTTCTGGCTTGTGGAACTAAAGGATGTTAGAATCGTTGAATTATTTTCTGAAAATATTCTCTTTAGGTTTTAAAATAACCCCAAAAACTTTTTTTACTTTTTAAAGTTTAAAAATTAAGCCCAAAAAAAATAACCTGCAGGGAACATTCTGGGAACCCTCTCTATAGGTTTTAAAATTAGCCAAAAAAAAAAATAAAATAAAAAAAAACCCCTGCAGGGAACATTCTCTATAAGTTTCAAAATTATCCCAAAAAATAACCTGCAGGGAATGTTCTGGGAACATTCTCTATATGATTAAAAAATAAGCCAAAAAAATAAATAAATAACCAAATGGGAACGTTCTGGGAACCCTCTCTATAAGTTTTAAAATTAGCCAAAAAAATAACCAAACGGGAACCAAATGGGAACATTAAGGGAACGTTTGTGTTTGCTGGGTCGGGGTTGCAAAAAAGCGTCCAGATAACCGTTTAGCGAGATAACCTATCCCCAATATATCTATGTAAATAGATGAAGCGATCGGCATGGTATAAAAATGTACATACACTGTATATGTTTGCTAACAACAAAAGGCATATGTGCACCAACTAACAGCAGAGATTTACCACTATACAATAAAAGACACTTTCGATTCTCAATACAAACCTTTAATTATATTCTCCAAACACAATTTCGCTCACAGCGTAAACGGTCATAACACATTCGTGAGGTCATCAAGCTGTACTAGATTGCACACTTTCTTGCATTCTGCCTAACAAATTCGTCTTTTAATAACCTCAGCTCTTCAATCCGTAGCGGCGCTGAGCAGACCGCTTGTCAGAAACAAGTATGCCCGCGTATTATCACCAATAAAAGGCTTTAACCAGCCTTGGAATTCAGGGCTTGAATCCCACTCATTCCAGTATTTTTTGGGTGTACAGTTTTGACTGAAACATGATAAACAAGCCAGCTAGTTAGCTTTTGTCACAGACAGGCGCACACACACACACACAGTGGACGAGAGTACGTGACTGTGTGACTTTGTGTGAGTCAAACAAATGCAGCGATTTATATTTGTGCAGTGATTTAATTATTTTTTAGACAAAGAACATTTGACATCCCGTACTGCCATTGTGTAATCAGCGAGCGTCGGCTTGCCTTTAATATGACAAAAGTAATAATAACATAAAAATTCTATGAATTTTAACCAATGAAAGTCAGACATTGTTTTCCAACCATGCTTCTATGGAATTATTCGTAAAAAAATTAACTCATTGAAAAGGCCTAGACAAAATTGATGGTACCCCTAACTTAATATTTTGTTGTAGAACCTTTATCAATCACTGCAATCAAATGATTCCTGTAACTGTCAATGAGACTTCTGCACCTCTCAACAGGTATTTTGGCCCACTCCTCATAAGCAAACTGCTCCAGTTGTTTCGGGTTTGAAGGGTGTCTTTTCCAGACGGCATGTTTCAGCTCCTTCCAAAGATGCTCAATGGGATTGAGGTCAGGGCTCATAGAAGGCCACTTTAAAATGTTTTCCTCTTTGCCATTCCTGGGTGTTTTTAGCTTTGTGTTTTGTATCATTGTCCTGTTGCAAGACCCATGACCTGCGACTGAGACCAAGCTTTCTGACACTGGCCAGCACATTTATCTCTAGAATCCCTTGATAGTCTTCAGATTTCATTGTACCCTGCACAGATTCAAGACTCCCCGTGTCCAAGTTCCATTTTTTGTCTCATCTGTCCATGGGACATTATCCCAGAAGCTATGTGGCTTGTCTCCCATGTAGTCCACTATGGCTCAAACAACGACAGATGATGCGATCTGACACTGATGTTCCTTGAGCATGGAGTTCACCTTGGATCTCTTTAGAAGTCTTTCTGGGCTCTTTTGTTACCATTTGGATTATCTGTTTGGATTCAGATTTTTTGCAAATTTTACTCCTGCGGCCACATCCAGGGAGGTTGACTACAGTCGCACGGATCTTAAATTTCTGAATATTTGCAAGTGTAGTCACAAGAACTTCCAGCTGCTTGGAGATAGTTTTATATCCCTTTATCATGCTTGTCTATTACATGCATTTAATCTCCTGCAACAACTATTTTCTTCATTTTTCCTGGTCTATGTTGCATGTGGTACACAACACCAGACAACACAGTAACTTCCTGAAGCCCTATAAATAGGCCCACTGATTGATTTCAAGATTGTACACACCTGTGATGCTAATTAGTAGACGCACCTTGAATTAACATGTTAGACTCTTTAGTCACATTGTTTACAGTCTTTTTTAGGGGTAACATCATTTTTGTCTAGGCCTGTTCTATGAGTTTATTTTTAGAAATAATTGTTGAAGCATGGTTGAAGAGCAATGTCTGACTGAAGTCTGACATATGAATGTTAACTGGTTACCAATAATTTTGTCCAAGTGTATATATATATGTATGTGTGTGTGTATATATATATATATATATATATATAATATTGTATAATTTAACAGCACAAATGTTAGTATCGCACAGTAATGAATAACATTGGTTTTCATGTTTGTAAATATGATAGAGGATAAGACAGTAAAGAGAACGTTTTCAATGAAGTTAAAATTATATTGAATACTATGCTAATATATTAGTTAATCCAATACTATAAGACTGTGCTACTTTTATAATAAAGATTTCAGGGCAATTTGCACATCTGGTTTTGTCTTTATTGAACATGACTTAATGGCAGATTAAGACTACTTTCTTACTTCTGAGAAGATACGGGTATATATTCACAAATGTTTCTTTCATTACTAATAGAAACTTTACATTTAAATAAGCTTTATAAACTTAGCAAAATCGTGCCAGTCCTACCAGTTTGCATTTGTACAAAAAAGTACTTATTTATTAATCGTGCTGCAATTGAGCTATGTACAATATTTAACTAAAAGATTAAAGACTCCATCTTCATTTCTTAAGAGAGAATCATATTAATTGATTTTCCACTAGTGTTGCCAGATTGGACTGACAATTTCCAGCCCAACTACATAAAACCCGCCCAAAAAACTAGAGAGACGATTGATGACGGGGGAGACGATTGTTGCTGGAATTTATATGCATTTACATATGGAATTTGGGCGGGTTTTTCGTCAAAAACCAGCCCAAGTTTTTATCACCCAGCCCAATGCATTTTTTTCCGGTCGGACGTGACCACAACTCGCCCAATCTGGCAACACAGTGTGTCTCCCTTTCACTTCCACGATTGCGGTCATGATTGGGGAATTATCATTGGCTATCATCAGTTTTTGCAAATACAAATATATAGTTTATTGTGTAAGGCAAATATCAATATTGACCTAGAGAACGTGGATTTTACGTGGCTTTTAACCATAATACCGAAATACTACACCGGGACTCTTATTTTGTCTGACTCGATCGATTTCTGATGTGGGACATAAAAGTGTATCTTAAACGTTGTCATAATTCATCTTTACTTCATAAGATCGCTTGTGTGTGTGTGTTTTGCGAGTTTTGCCATTTCAAGCAACGATCATACTTTCTTCAGGAAATGTGCGTTCTAGAGTCTAGCCCTAAACAGAGTAGATAAATTAGCAGAATACCTGTGTTTACGCCAACAGTAGAGAGGAACATTTTATGTCAACCAGTTTGGAGACCTAAATTGATAAGATTCATTCATGTTGAAGAGACAAAAAACATCATCTTCCATGATTCAGTGGGATCATACTGGACACCACACTAAACATTGAAATTAAAATAACATAAAATCAGTAATATAGCAACCAGGTTGCTACAGAGGATTGATCAATGACTCTTTTGCCAGATATATCTCTTTAAAGATAGATCCTGTGCTGCATTGAAACACCCAAATATCTTAGCGCTATAATGCTCTTATTTACAGGAAGAAAAAAGGACGTCTTCCAATGCATCTGCATTGGCAACGTCTGTTCATCGAACAACAAAACTAAATCATTAATTGATGATATTTAAAACAAAACATGTTTAGATTACATGAAATTTTAATCCATTATGCATTGAAGTATGCATATTCCATTGTATGTAATTAATTTGTTGCGCAGCGAAGAACAAGTCATTTAACATTATATTACTATAACTTACTATATACCTGTACTCCCCTAGACATTTCTCTATATATATATATATTCAAACAGATAAAGAATAAAGTTGAGAGACAATTTATCTCCCTCAGCGCTGAGTACTTATTCATTCAACCGTTAATAAAAAGAGGACTGGAATGAGGCACGCCGGGAAACAAATGTAACAGTTTTGGGGGATGGAGGTCCGGATCTCTCCAGACAGGTAAAAAATACATTATAAGTAGATCTTACTGTCTGTTTGAGAGATAAGTATATTTTCGTGCCACGATTTTTGCCATATTTGGTGAAATCGGGTTTCCTCGTATTTAAAAAAAAAGAAAGAAAAAAAAGAAATACGGGATGAGGTTCCCTCGTATTTTAATACATACGGGAAGAATGAGGGATTGATCAACCTTTCATTTTGATTTCCTCACGATTTTTGCACGTGGGAAGGGAATAGGTTTTTTCTTTTTCAAAAATCTATTTCAATGATGATACTTCAGTCCTTATTAACGTGTGAATGAATAAAATAATAATAATAAAAATAAAATAAAAACTTTTTGTGTGGTTAACAAAAAATACCAAAAAGTTAATATAGATTCCAGATCTTTATTAGAATTCAATTTGGCCATCCCCACAATTTTATAGATTGTACTAACACAAAGGAGAGATCTTTGTTTGTTGATCATGGGAGAAATGATAACCAAGCCATTGATGGGAGAAACAATTAGCAGGCCATTGATGGGCGAAACCCCAAGAGAATTCATGATTAGAAATTTTTCGCTGAACCTTATCTATCCAATTTAGCTGGGTGGTCCGAAGGAAAAATACAATTTTTATAATACCGTTTAATTTTTAATACCGTTTCCTCGTGACGGTTCGTTTCATGATAAAGAGATGCGCTAAGTAAAATATATGGTTCTAGGGAGGGGGGGCGATCCAAAATGGGATTATAACTATATGAAGTACTCGTATAAGACTTGAAAAAAAATGAAGTTGTTCTGGGACCGCGGCCCAGAGCGAGGGAGGGAGGGAGGGAGGAACCTCTCTCTCTTCCTCTGGTGTCAACGTCCAAAACAGTCAGCGCGCTCGTCTCTCCACCCCGAGTGCTCCTCAAATTCTGTTGGTCTCAAAAACCCGTGCCAAATCAACTGTATCCACAATTGTCGTCCGCGACTGAAGTTTTTCCGTTCGTACAGGTACCAGATGGGTACAAAATTACTCCTCTGAGTGTTTCTGAGGCTATGGCAATTTCTAAAGAATTACCAGACCCAGCAAGGTCACCACATAAATTTGTGTCGGTTCTGAAACGGTTAACTGCATACAGCCAACTAATGGGCCGAGATTAGCCTACCCTTTCATTTTGACTAAAACGCTGCCCGCAGAAATTACAGAGGAGGAATTGAGTGCAGAAGTTCAGTATTTGAACCCAATTAATGATGCAGCGTGTCGAGTTGGGTTGCGAGAGCCACTTGATTTGTCCAAACCTTACAGAGCAGTGATAGACTCTGATGATGAGGATGCTAATACTGATTGATTGGGTATGGGCGAGCTCAGGTAAACTCAAAACATTTTTCAAACATGCATGGATCGAGGAATCTGCGATTCCTGTTGATCAAAATTGTCCGCTATTTGTGAACACGTTTTTGAATAATATGGATAAAGAAAATGCACAGTTAATTGTAATGTGTAATGTATGTTAGTGTGGCCCACGAGATTTGAATGAATAGCTATTTACTGCGCTGGGTGTGGAAGGTTCCTTTTTTGTGCAATTTGAACAAACCAACCAATCACAGTGGGGGATATGACTCCCAGGGGCGGGGTAACCGGCCGAGCTTGATGCAGACAGAGAAACATTTCCCAACCATGTACATGAGCACATGTAACATCACATTTGTCAAAGCTGTCATAGAATTATTACTTCTAGTTGTGTTTGAAATCGAGCATGTTTGCCTTTGAGCTGGACGGAGTCAATGTCACTGTTATAGCGTTTAGTGTCATGCAGATTGTATTTTGTTTTTCCATCATTTGATATGGGCTGATTTGCATAAAAATTGAAAGCTATATGATTGTCACTCATGTGTGGATGATTACGTTATCATGATGATTTTGCAACTTAACGACTAACACTGATGTTCCATTGACGATGTAAGTCCAAGTACAGGTCTGTTTACTGGCGATCATCTTCAAGCTATACTGAGAGGCTTGGCTCTTTCTTCTCTCAAGCCAAATGTGGCTCAGCTATGTGAGAGGAAGCGCTGCCAGATTTCAAGAAATATTAATAAGAACCATTCATGTTCTTCAATATTCTATTTAAGTTCAGGACAGGACAACCACCTCATAATCTCACCAAACTTCATATACTCATGTAAGAACCGATTTTGTTGTAACACCCCAACAATTTTGAGAACTGACCACTTGGTGGCGGTATATTGCGAAAAAGCAACACTAAATCATCTGTACAGGGTCACATGTCAGTCTGATTGACCTGAAACTTGTCATGCACGGTCTTTGTCCAAGGGACCATGATGGTCTATGAGGATATTGGCATATCTCAAAAAAACATGGCCGTCATCGGCCAATGAAGTTTGACCATCAATTAGACCATCCTAACTAAGTTCAATCGAAGCTGGATGGTCGTGTCTGACTCATAGTTCTAGAGGTCTTTAAGAATTTTGAAAAAAATCGGACACTAGTTGGCGCTAACAAGTTTTTTTTGCATTTTTACTCACGTGGTGCTTCACGCATCCATACAATACTAATATCATCTGATAGAACTCCTCTTACTGAACAAATTTGCCTCAAGAACCACTGCTGTCAATCAAATAGTTTGTGAAATATTGGAGATTTTAGAAATTTCAACTTTTTTGAACTCGTCATAGACCGTCCATAAGATTGGCTTGAATCATATAGGGACACTCAAGGCAAAAAGTTTTCAAAGGAATTTCGATTAGTTGAACTGTTCAGCAGATACAATTTTTCATATATTTCTGGTTTGGCCTATTGTGAATAAAAAGTCTACATATCTTGTTCACAAACAAGAAACTCCACAAAACTGTGTAAATGTAAAGAACACAATAGGCCACAAGAGGCACCGTCAGGGTAGGAAATCTTTATTTTCCATTTTGAGTTTGAAGACTCTCTGTTCACATGTTGCACACATCCGCACAGTATTAATGTTATTTGATAGATCTCATTCTGGTCAGCTTTGTAACAAGTCTATACATGGTTTTCACAAAGTAAAGAACTTCACAAAACTCTGTTTATATGGAGACATTACAGAGTTTTGACATAGATGGACATAAACTTACAGATCAGATGACGTGGTGTTATACACATTGTCACAAAATGTATATAATTTCATAGATCTTCTCATTCTGATCAGCTTTTTAACATTTCTATACGTTGTTTGCACAAACTAGAAACTTCACAGAACTGTGCACATTAGGAGAACTAGTCATATTGACAATAAACCGACATAACAGCTCAGATAGTCTTGCTACGTTTGGTGATTGCTGCTTGCAGCTATATTTATTGATATTTTCGTTACAAAATAAACTATATATCTGTATTTGTAAAACCCTGTACATTAGAAACACGCTACACATGCCCATTCATACAACTAATACTTAAGAAAGGGAAACAGAACTAGGACTCATTCAATGCATACACTAGTGGAAATGTATTAATTATGATTCGCTCTTAAGAAATGAAGACGGAGTCTTTAATCTTTGAGTTAAATCTTGTAAAAATAGCTCAATTGCAGCACGACTAATAAATAAATACATTTTTGTAAAAATGTAAACTAGTGAGACTGGCAAGATTTTGCTAACTTTATAAAGCTTATTTAAAAGTAAGGTTTCTTTCTAACCATCTTAATGCACCATTTGTGAATATACCCGTATCTTCTCCAAAGTAAGAAAGTATTCTTAATCTGCCATTAAGTCGTATTCAATAAAGACAAAACTAGATGTGTCAATTCACCTGAAATCTTTATTTTTTTATTTTTATAGTAGCACTTATAGTATGGACTAACTATATATTAGCATAGTATTCAATATAATTTTAACTTCATTGAAAATGTTCTCTTTACTGTCTTATCTCTATGATATTTATAAACATGAAAACAAATGTTATTCATTACTGTGCATTAATACATTTGTGCCGTTAAATTCTACAATATTATACATACATGGAATATTTCAGACCGTTGAGCCTCAACCTTTTATCTCGAAAATGACAAGTGTTGGTATTGTACAAAGTAATGTGAACCTTTATGAATGAAACAAGATAGCCCATCCTCCTCTGGCACATCCCATACATTACACTAACATACTTAAGCAAATATATGAAATATTAGTACATCTAGAGATCGAAACCAATTATTACATACAATATATATATATATATATATATATATATATATATATATATTCATTTTGCCATTAATTGTAATAAGTCAGATTTTTGTATGCACACGGATTCTGACGACAGCTGGAGTTTTGAGCTCACCATCTTCGAGTCTGGATTATATGAAGAAGCAGAAAAATGGAGACAGACTAAATATTACAGAAAGAAATGACCCAAGAGATGCTGATATCCAGCTTGTCATCAGTGTTCTAGCAAACTTGATCTTCTCAGACATTCTGAATTCAATTGTCCAGTTGATATTAGATTAAGTGCTAATATATTCCTGCAAATGTTCTTATGTGCATACAGTACTGTATTAGTTACTGAAGCAAAATCTTTAAATACGTAGCTTTGGATGGTACTTCGAAGAATCATCCAGTCTAATAGTGTCCAAACTGTTTAGTTTCTGAAACATTATAGAAGGGTAACATATTAATTACTAACAGAATAAGAATATTAAAAAAAAAATAACATTATTTTAAAAAAATCTTCAAACGACTTGAAAAACTGTCTATCTGACTGAAAGTGACAAAGACAATTTCGAAAAGTTGATTACTAAATGTAGGGCTGCCACTAATAATTATTTTGGTAATCTTAGTAATGTTTTTTTTTTTTTCAAATAATCAGATCTTCTTTTTTTTTTATAATAAAATCAACCAAAAGAACAATGTTAACAACTGTTGTTAAATATGAACTATATATTTAATCCAAATTTGGAATATAATTTTACAAATTTATCTCTAGCACATCTTTTTCTTGATATATATACTACTACTAAGTCGGCGTTGAAAGCCGAGCTCTACAACAGCGGCGCCATACATCTCTGTCCTGCATACAAGTAGCTAGTTCCTCGACGGTGATGACACTGGTGTCTGATAGTAAGGTGTTTACCATCGTTATCGGTGGGCGCCCGACTCCCATCTTTCCATGTTTTGGCTGCCACAGTATTACGTGGTGAGCAGGGAGTTCAGGATGTCTAAAGCAGTGTCCAGCGAGACTTAGGCGTCGTGCAGCAATCTTGTCTGTTAACCTCGGTAGATCTCCATATAGCTCCGCATTGGTGACATGGTCCTTCCAGCTGATGTTGAACACCATTCTCAGCATTCTGGTATAGCAACCATCTAATGCCTTTGAGAGGGTCCCGGTTAGTGTCCAGGCTTCACACCCATAGAGAAGTATAGTCTCCACTGCTCCAATGAAGAATCTTGCCTTGAGTCTCTTGGATAGTGTAGACTTCCAAATTTTCTTCATGCCATGCAGTGCTTTCCAAGCAATAGACTTCCTTATCCGGATGTCTTGCTCTGTTGTGTTGACCCATGCTCCAAGATATTTGAAATCACCAGTGCGTTTTAACTGTGATCCATCGCTGGTTGTCAGTGGTTGGTGTTCACCAATGTTAAAAGCCATGTATTCAGTTTTCTTGGCATTTAGATGCAATCCCACTTTTGAACATTCCTTTTCGACTCTCTCTAGAAGTTCCTGTGCTTCTTGAATTTCGTCAGAGAGAAGACATATGTCGTCTGCGAATTCCAAGTCTGTCAGAGTTACTGGTCCATCTTCTAGACCTTCTTGGAGTTATTGTAAAGCCTAGGTGTTCATAGTTTGCAGTAGCCTTTCGTAGGGCGTAGTCAAGAACTATGACAAACAAGAATGGGGCCAATGTATCCCCCTGAAGAACTCCTGCTAAGATGTCGAATTCTTCTGTTGTCCCATCTGGTGTTACGACTTTTGCCTTTGTGCCAGAGTACATGGTTTCTATGGCAGAGAGTAATCTTGAAGGGATCCCGTATGCTTTCAGAATACGCATCATCTTCCCCCTGTGGATGGAGTCGAATGCCTTCTTGAAATCGATGAACGTAAGAATTGCAGAGAGGTTGTTCTTCTTTACCTCTTCTATGATTCTTCTCAATGCGAGGATCTGGGCAACTGTTGTCCTACCGATTCGAAAACCATTCTGGTTATATCTCATCCTCAGGTTAATCACTGGTCGTATTCTGTTTAGGATCATTCGGTTATACAGCTTTGCTATGATGCAGGTTAAGCTGATTCCTCTATAGTTGTCAGCTTTGGTCAGATTGCCAGACTTTGGTACTGGGATGATGTTTGACCATGTCCACTGCTCCGGTTTATCATTCTTCATTAGGGCAACATTGCAGATGTCCAGAAGAATATCATCTAGGTCACAGTATTTGATGATCTCTGGAGGTATCCCGTCGGGACCAGCGCTTTTCCCTTTCCTTAGTGAGCGTTTAACTTTGGCAAACTCGTGCATGGTGAAAGGTCCTTCCTCTATGTCAAGGTTGGAGAAGATCTGCGGAATTTCCTCGTCTTCTTCCTCAACCACTGGAGGGTTGCCTAGCAGGTTCTTGAAGTGTGTGAACCATGTTTTCACCCGGTTATCTGCTGTGGTTCCTTCCATCTGTCCTGCTTTGGTTGAACCTCGACCGCTGATGTTATTAACGATATTCCATGCCTCGCTATACTTCATGCTCTCTGAAGCACCTTCCACCAGACTTATCTTCTCTGCCAGCTCCTCTTCTTTGAGCCTGTTGTATACTGACAAAAGATAGCTTTTCGCAACCTTGAGGTCTTCCAGATGTTGCTCCGAATCATTCCTTGTGTATGTGGATCTTGCAGTGTCCACAGCCTTGCGGGCTCTCACAACATCTGGATGATCTGACTGGTGTGTCCTCTTTGCTTTCTGGACCTCAGGCACAAGTTTCAGTGCTTCTATACTTGCATCCACAAAGTGTTGGTATGTCTCTGTAGCCGTTTCCTCCTCTCTCTTGAGTGTCTGGTAGCGGTTCCTAACCTCCACTGTGTATCGCTGCTGCAGATCTAAGTTGGTACTGAAGGTTTGCCAGTCATGCTTTACTCTGCGTCCAGTTGTTTTGTTTACTCGTAAGCTGAGTCTCACCTTTGTTGACACTAGTCTGTGATCAGAGTTTACGGAGTCAAAGCAGCTATATGCTTCTGTGTTTAAAACACTGTTCCTCCATTTCTTTCTAATCAAGATGTAGTCTAATTGCCGCTTCTCATTGGTGAACCTGTCTCTGAAAGTCCACTGTTTGCCTGGACGTTTCCTGAAGGCTGTGTTTGTGATTATTAAGCGGTACTGTTGGACGAGATCTACCAGGTACTGTCCATTCCTGTTTGTTGCTTCATGGTATGCAAACGTCTCATTTTCTTTGCCTACCCGGGCGTTGAAGTCACCCAGTACTGCAAGAAAATGGTGGGCTGGTATACTCTGTATGGCAGAAGATAACTGGGTGTAAAAGTTGTCCATATCCTCATCGTTGCTGGAGTTGTGTGGTGAATAAACAACTATGACTGATGTTAGAGGGTTCCCTTGAAACTCTGCAACTAGGATTCGACTTCCGTGAGGCGTGACGCTTCTAATTGCTTTCCTGGCGTGGCTGTTAAGAAGTAAGCCAACTCCTCCTTGTGCCGAATTCGTCACAGGGTCCCTCCATGCTGATGTGGTGACGAGGTACATCCCTTCTAACATACTGTAGACAACCTCAGATTGTGCATGCACTCTTCGATGTTCCTGAATGCCTAAGATGCTGATACCTACTGCCTTTGCGCACGCCGCCAGTTCCTGAGCTCGAGCCTCTTCGCGGATCGTGAGTGCATTGAAGGTAGACAGTGTTAGCTCCCTCCTACAACGCAGCAAAGGTGCAGCCTTGATAGTCCTGTTCTCGGATGAACCCCTCCCGAGTGGGTTTGAGGGTCCTTCATCATACTGTCGTTCCACCGTAGTAGTTCGACCAGAACCATTTCCAGCCGCAATGCTCCTGTGGACTCCGGCCACTGGAAGTATACGGTTTGATGTGTTTTGTCCTGCCATTATGTTGCTTTTCTTGGCTGATAAGTCCCTGGGGCGCCACTCCACTGGAACTACTTCTGGCCGTTGGGACTACTATGTCCTCTTCCGCCCTGAGCGCGAAGCAGCACTTCCCCCTCACCTAGTTTAGCCTGCAAGCCAAGGCAGTTTTCCAGGGTATGGCCGGGAGATTACACTTCCCTTCTTGGAGCACATAGGTGAGAAGTAGCATCAATTAAACTCAAGAGTGGACTTGTGAAACATTATTCTGAAAATAGAAACAAGCGTGTTAAAAAACGTTTAATAAAAAGAAAAAAAAAAGGACTGATAAAAACACTGGGGAAAATCTAAAAACATTTTTCAACTGCATAAACCGGATGTAAAGTGAAATGCAGTCTATCTGCCGTTCCTTATTCTAGATGGACTCCTGTCCATACATTTTTTTTTATTTAACTGTAATATAAACAATAATTATGATCCATTAATGACCAACTTAGTACCATAAAATATCACAGAACTAAAATATGGTGATTTATTTTAATTGATAAATTGTATACTTAAAGTGTTTGGTTTTTGGTTCTGACCCATAGGCTATAAGTAATACCTGAGGGTTATGCACAAGGAAACATTAATCCATCACTCCCCAAACATAAAATACTAAGGTACATGACATCAGAGTAGTATTCAATGCATCATGTCACATTATGCATTCATATTTACCAAAACTCACAGCAAATATATTCAAACTGCTGTCTATAACGCTTAATACAGTTTATAAATTCAAACAGACTGACAGCGCAAAGTTGAGCCACGTGACCGCGTGCGGGAAATCACAGGTAGTCGAAACTCTCTCGAGAAATACGCTCTGTAAAACCTCACCGGTGGCAGGAGTGATTGATTTTTATCGCAAGAAAAACAATTATAATAAGGCAATACAAAATCACTTATACTGAATTATGAATTACAGAGCACAACTCCAAAAAAGAAAGAAAAACAAAGAGATAGAGAGAGAGAGAAGAAAAAAACAATTATACAACAGCTTAAATTTGTTCAATAAACCAAAAAAGTCTTCTTCCACTTCTCGATTTTAGTAATCTTAATGATTTAAAATAAATCCAAAATTCTTTCTGAAAAACTAAAAATAATGGCTTTGTTTTAAGGCACTTACATTAATGAATATAAATATTTCCCCAGAATGAGAATATTTTTCAAAATGTATTGACTGTGTACATTTTCCATTATTACACCGAAAATGATGCCGTTTTTAGAAAATGATGAAATCAAAGTAATTGTACTTTTAAGCCACTCATATATGTCAACCAAAAGGTTTTGCAAAATAAGCCATCAAAAAACAAATGTACTGTTGTTTCAATTTCACAATCACAAAAAGTACAACAATTGTGATCCGTGTTAAATCTATATCTAAGAAGCTCTAAGGATGGGTAAATATCATAAAAAAAATTGAAATGCACTTCCTTAGCTTTGGGGGGGTATTGGAAATTAGAAGGTGACCGGTCCATCCAATCATCCTGAACCTTGTTAAAATCCCCTCCTAATATGATAGTCTGTGGAATATGTGAGATTCAGGCCTGCTATTATTTCAGAAACTTCAGATAACAATTCTTTGTTTTGAGAAATATTATTATAACCATATATATTCTCTACTATAATAAACAAATCATCAGTTGAAAGGACACAGTGACCATTTGCGTTAGTTTTGTGTACATCTATCGCAGGGCAATTATAAAATAATATAGCAGCTCCGCAGAACAATTTGTTCCATGACCAAATAGAATTTTGTTCCACCGCACCCCACCGGTTAGTCCAAAATTTCTCATCTGATTAATTTGAGTGAGTTTCCTGTAGCATTTACAAAATAAAAAAACACCTTTACGTTATTCCTCAACTCAACGCCACAACAGTGTGCTTGAATGTTGCATGCGTAAACGCGTGCGATTGGATGTTGCGTTTCTAAGCCCAGTACAAACACCTGTGATTAAACATTGCGTTCTTCAAGTTCTATATAAGCCTCTGTGATGAGTTCAACTGCTCAACAAACAAACATGTTAAAAGGCTTTCATTTGAAGTGAACCGATTCCTAGTGGTGTATAAAGCGAGGCTTCATAAAGCACTGAAACGTTTAAAGCAAATGTGCTGTGGGTCGAGACTTTGAATCTATACCGACACCCGTCTCCACGGTGACACCTATAGTGCTCAATTGAACGTTATCTGAAACACCTTTGAAAACAAGCCATTTAAAAAATAAAAGTGTTGTATTTTTGTTAGTGTGGCGAGTTTTTGACATCCTCACTGTATAACTAAAAATATGTTCTGGGAACGTTCGCGATTGGTTCGGGGAACATCCCGGAATCGGATGTTGTTATGCCTGTACAAAAATAATCATTCTACAAACTACATCTTCTAAATTACTTCTTGCTCAAAAACATTAAAATGAATAGAAAGTTATTACAAGTAACATTTATTGAAAATCTCTATAATCTCAATCTCTTTGTAAAAACATACATACACAAAGTAGATAAGCCATGAACATATTTAAACACATATTACACAATTGTATTTAGAAAATTTAATCATGAACAAAGTCAAAGTGGATTTTATTGTCATTTCAGCCATATACAAGTAGTGAAACGAAACGTTCCTCCAGGACCAAGGCACTATAGAACAAAAACCTCTATACATAAGAGCACAAAGTGCAAACAGACAGCACAGACCTTAGCGCAGACATAATACACAGTAGATACGGAAAAAAAACTACATACATACATAAAGTGCACAGTTTAATTTTGTCACAGTTTGATGGTAACAGTCAAAAAGTAGTGCAGTTTGTTTGAGTTATGATTTTAGCAGTCTGATACCATGGGGAAAAAATCTGGTTGTGAGAGACCAAATTCTTCGATACCGTTTTCCGGACGGCAGGAGGGTGGCTTTGCGGATATAACGTGATGTGTGTAGATGTGTAGATGTGTAGATGTCTGTGATAGACGGAAGAGAGACATGAATATTCTTTAAACACATATAGAAGCCATATAGAATTCATGTTTACATATTTAAACATATTACACAATTGTATTTAGAAAATGTAATTATAAACATGAATATTTAAACAATATTTACACACAATGAAATGTGGAAAAAAAAAAAATTTCCCCATTATCTGCAAATCAAAAACAAAGAAACATACATGAGTCAGACAGATATAATATAAACAATGGACTGTTAATTACTGTGGATGATTGTGTAGATCTAATAGTTCTGTCCATTGAAGTTTGGCTGATATCTTGTGAAGTGATGTTATACACACTGATGTTATGATATTCCTTGCAAAAATACATTAGTGCTGATACTTAAGGCTAAAACTGTAGTGTTTACAGAGATACATTAAATTTCACAGTTTACTGAGTTTTAAAAAGAGCTGATATGCAATGGTTTTCTACCTACTCTAACATCTCATCTCGTAGTATGACATGCTATTTATAATCTAAAACAGAGGGACATTATTGCTTACCATTTTAAATTTCTATGTGGGGCACATTTCAGAAGCATTGCAATAAGCTCTTCCACATCTCTTGCCTTCAGTGTTCTGAAATTATTTTCTGTTGCTCCTAGAATCCAGAAATAACAATGAAGGTTGATTATGTGAAAGGGGTTAGATTTGAGGTGTTATTTACATTACTGTATTTTTGGTACCACAACAAAATATATTCTCATTGCAAAATACAAATCTATTGCATTTCATAACATTTATTATTTAAATAATTGATAGCAAGTCGGAGGAAAAACTTGCCTATCATTCTATTATAAAGACTGATTTTCTTGTGTTGATGGAATGAGACCTATAAATCATACAATGAGGAAATAAACAGTGAAAAACTGTATCAGTTCTCATTTCTCATGAATGTATAGAACTGCAAGAGTTGGTGACGCTCCGCCCCTCAATATCAGGCGTGCAATGCAGCAGCGTGTCTCAATTCACGTACGGATTCAAACACAGTATTTGAAAGGTCCAGCGCTGCACATCTAACCGGATTCAAATCGTCAGTTGTTTTGTCATTTTCTTCAAGACATGAATGCAGTATTTTTTCAGAAATTCTTACAACTAAACTCAAAAAACATTGTGCACTAAATCATTTACTGGCAGATTTTTTTTCTGGCTTGTGGAACTAAAGAATGTTAGATTCGTTGAATTATTTTCTGAAAATATTCTCTTTAGGTTTTAAAATAACCCCAAAAACTTTTTTTACTTTTTTAAGTTTAAAAATTAAGCCCAAAAAAATAACCTGCAGGGAACGTTCTGGGAACCCTCTCTATAGGTTTTACAATTAGCCAAAAAAAAAAAGAAAAACCTGCAGGGAACGTTCTCTATAAGTTTCAAAATTATCCCATAAAATAACCTGCAAGGAATGTTCTGGGTACGTTCTCTATAAGTTCAAAATTAAGCCAAAAAAAAAAAAAAAAAACTAAATGGGAACGTTCTGGGAACCCTCTCTATAAGTTTTAAAATTAGCCAAAAAATTGCGAGAAATGCGACCCAGGAGAAGGACCTCGGAGTCATCGTAACAAGTGACATGAAAACAGCGCCAGACACCTTGAAAAAGGTCGCAGCTGCCAGCAAACTGTTGCGCTGGATTGGCCATTCATTCTCAAGACTATCCCCTGACACTTTCAGGACTCTGTTTGCATCACACGTGCGTCCGATCCTGGAGTACGGGCAGCCGGCTTGCTGCCCTCTTCTGAAGTTCGAAAAGGATGACCTGGAGAAAGTACAACGCCACGGTACTCAAATGATTCCAGGGATTCGTGCTTTGCCGTACGAAGACCGCCTGGCCCATCTGAAACTATACACTCTTGAGTTTCGACGACGGCGTGGCGATCTCATATATACACGACGCATCCTACGAGGACAATTGAGGGAGGGTTTGAAGGCGTTTTTCACGCTAAACGACACAAACACAAAGGCCATAGCTGGAAGCTGTTCAAGCCCAGAAGGCGCCGAGTTCGAATTGATGCAACCCTATCAACAAGGGTGGTCGACGCGTGGAATGGACTTCCAGTGGAGGCCGTCGAAGCCAATAATGAGGCATGTTTTAAGCGAGTAGTGGACCAGCACATGTCGGAGCAACAAGGTCGCCGTTCGATTCATTAACCAACACCGTGGATTTTGCAAGGACCAAGCCTTTGCTCCCTGGCTGAGACGGAGCTTATAAGGGTGCCCACCCTTCTGCTTTCTACACTCTCCATGACTCCATGACAAATTAACCAAACGGTAACCAAATGGGAACATTAAGGGAACGTTTGTGTTTGCTGGGTCGGGGTTGCAAAAAAGCGTCCAGATAACCGTTTAGCGAGATAACCTATCCCCAAATATATCTATGTAAATAGATGAAGCGATCGGCATGCTATAAAAATGTACATACACGTTTGCTAACAACAAAAGGCATATGTGCACCAACTAACAGCAGAGATTTACCACTATACAATAAAAAACACCTTCGATTCCCAATACAAACCTTTAATTATATTCTCCAAACACAATTTCGCTCACAGCGTAAACCAGGGGTGTCAAACTCATTTTGGTCGGGAGGCCGCATACTGCTTAATCTGATGTCAAGGGGGCCAGACCAGCAAAAACACATAGAACTAACAATAAGTCCGCTTTTTTTGTATTAGTGCATTATATTATAAATTATATTAAATTATAAAAATCTTTAAATTAAATTAATTGTCCTTTTACAAAATATATTATGAACAACCTACGTATAGTATGTGCAATTTCAAAAACACCTTTACTCAATTTATGGAACTTTATGGAACAGTTTATGGAACATTTTGTGGAACTTTAAAACACTGTCCTGCATGTTAACATAAATCAAATATCAATTATTTAAAATTAATTTTCCAACTCTGGGAAGCAATTCTGAACACATGAATTGACTTCACACACTTAAAATCTTAAGTGGCAGCTGTTTTAAAAAAAAAAAGTTTTTGTAAAATTTGCAAGTTTATACATAAGTATGTGTGTTTTTTTATGTAAACAAATTAACTTTATCAATTTGCGAAAACTGCAATTCGCTAAAGACCTGAAATAGTTTCTCAAACTCCCTCAGCAACTCTGAAATCTTGTCTTTGTACTGCCTCACGTCAGGATGAACGCTTGCTGCACGTAACTGGCTTTCACTGCAGCCTCACTGAACTCTCAGCTTCGGGTGAAAACAGATCGCTTTTTCCTCAGACCTACCAACATTTAATTTACCTTCTGTATTCTCAGGTTCCCAGTCACCTCCGTGGATAGGAAGAGGTCAATTTTTCTTGAAAAATCTGACACTTTGTGTCCACTTTTCTCTTTTTTGACAAAGAAATTTCGACGATGAGGTTGCCACGGCCAACAGGACAGCGCATAAACTGACAGAACTCAGTGCTGCCATCTGCTGTTAGTTCCGCCGAAAATGAATTTTTTTTTTTCATATTGCAGATTTATCTCCGGGGCCGGCCTGAACCCCCTGGCGGGCCGGATCCGGCCCGCGGGCCGTACGTTTGACACCCCTGGCGTAAACGGTCATAACACATTCGTGAGGTCATCAAGCTGTACTAGATTGCACACTTTCTTGCATTCTGCCTAACAAATTCGTCTTTTAATAACCTCAGCTCTTCAATCCGTAGCGGCGCTGAGCAGACCGCTTGTCAGAAACAAGTATGCCCGCGTATTATCACCAATAAAAGGCTTTAACCAGCCTTGGAATTCAGGGCTTGATTCCCACTCATTCCAGTATTTTTTGGGTGTACAGTTTTGACTGAAACATGATAAACAAGCCAGCTAGTTAGCTTTTGTCACAGACAGGCGCACACACACACACACACAGTGGACGAGAGTACGTGACTGTGTGACTTTGTGTGAGTCAAACAAATGCAGCGATTTATATTTGTGCAGTGATTTAATTATTTTTTAGACAAAGAACATTTGACATCCCGTACTGCCATTGTGTAATCAGCCAGCGTCGGCTTGCCTTTAATATGACAAAAATAATAATAACATAAAAATTCTATGAATTTTAACCAATGAAAGTCAGACATTGTTTTCCAACCATGCTTCTACGGAATTATTTGTAAAAAATTAACTCATTGAACAGGCATAGACAAAATTGATGGTACCCCTAACTTAATATTTTGTTGTAGAACCTTTATCTATCACTGCAATCAAATGATTCCTGTAACTGTCAATGAGACTTCTGCACCTCTCAACAAGGTATTTTGGCCCACTCCTCATAAGCAAACTGCTCCAGTTGTTTCGGGTTTGAAGGGTGTCTTTTCCAGACGGCATGTTTCAGCTCCTTCCAAAGATGCTCAATGGGATTGAGGTCAGGGCTCATAGAAGACCACTTTAAAATGTTTTCCTCTTTGCCATTCCTGGGTGTTTTTAGCTTTGTGTTTTTCGTCATTGTCCTGATGACCTGCGACTGAGACCAAGCTTTCTGACACTGGCGAGCACCTTTATCTCTAGAATCCTTTGATAGTCTTCAGATTTCATTGTACCCTGCACAGATTCAAGACTCCCCGTGTCCAAGTTCAATTTCTTGTCTCATCTGTCCGTTGGACATTATCCCAGAAGCTTTGTGGCTTGTCTCCCATGTAGTCCACTATGGCTCAAACAACAACAGATGATGCGATCTGACACTGATGTTCCTTGAGCATGGAGTTCACCTTGGATCTCTTTAGAAGTCTTTCTGGGCTCTTTTGTTACCATTTGGATTTGGATTTGTCGCAAATTTTACTCCTGCAGCCACGTCCAGGGAGGTGGACTACAGTACCATGGATCTTAAATTTCTGAATATGTGCAACTGTAGTCACAAGAACTTCAAGCTGCTTGGAGATTGCTTGATATCCCTTTACCATGCTTGTCTATTACATGCATTTAATCTCCTGCAACAACTATTTTCTTCATTTTTCCTGGTCTATGTTGCATGTGGTACACACCACAACACCAGACAACACAGTGACTTCCTGAAGCCCTATAAATAGGCCCACTGATTGATTACAATATTGCACACACCTGTGATGCTAATTAGTAGACGCACCTTGAATTAACATGTCTCTTTAGTCACATTGTTTACAGTCTTTTCTGGTAACATCATTTTTGTCTAGGCCTGTTCTATGAGTTTATTTTTATAAATAATTGTTGAAGCATGGTTGAAGAGCAATGTCTGACTGAAGTTTGACATTAAAAATTAAACGGTATTATAAAATTTGTATTTTTCCTTCGGACCACCCAGCTAAATTGGATAGATAAGGTTCAGCGAAAAATTTCTAATCATGAATTCTCTTGGGTTTTCGCCCATCAATGACCTGCTAATTGTTTCTAATTGTTTCTTCTTACCTGTCTGGAGAGATCCGGACCTCCAGCCCCCAAAACTGTGACATTTGTTTCCCGGCGTGCCTCGTTCCAGTCCTCTTTTTATTAACGGTTGAATGAATAAGTACTCAGCGCTGAGGGAGATAAATTGTCTCTCAACTTTATTATTTTTATGTTTGAATATATATAGAGAAATGTCTAGGGGAGTACAGGTATATAGTAAGTTATAGTAATATAATGTTAAATGACTTGTTCTTCGCTGCGCAACAAATTAATTACATACAATGGAATATGCATACTTCAATGCATAATGGATTAAAATTTCATGTAATCTAAACATGTTTTGTTTTATATATCATCAATTAATGATTTAGTTTTGTTGTTCGATGAACAGACGTTGCCAATGCAACTGTATGGAAGACTTCCTTTTTTCTTCCTGTAAATAAGAGCATTATAGCGCTAAGATATTTGGATGTTTCAATGCAGCACAGGATCTATCTTTAAAGAGATATATCTGGCAAAAGGCTCATTGATCAATCCTCTGTAGCAACCTGGTTGCCATATTACTGATTTTATGTTATTTTAATTTCAATGTTTAGTGTGGTGTCCAGTATGATCCCACTGAATCATGGAAGATGATGTTTTTTGTCTCTTCAACATGAATGAATCTTATCAATTTAGGTCTCCAAACTGGTTGACATAAAATGTTCCTCTCTACTGTTGGCGTAAACACAGGTATTCTGCTAATTTATCTACTCTGTTTAGGGCTAGACTCTAGAATGCACATTTCCTGAAGAAAGTATGATCGTTGCTTGAAGTGGCAAAACTCGCAAAACACACACACACAAGCGATCTTATGAAGTAAAGATGAATTATGACAACGTTTAAGTTACACTTTTATGTCCCACATCAGAAATCGATCGAGTCAGACAAAATAAGAGTCCCGGTGTAGTATTTCGGTATTATGGTTAAAAGCCACGTAAAAGTCACGTTCTCTAGGTCAATATTGATATTTGCCTTACACAATAAACTATATATTTGTATTTGCAAGAACTGATGATAGCCAATGATAATTCCCCAATCATGACCGCAATCGTGGAAGTGAAAGGGAGACACACTGTGTTGCCAGATTGGGCAGGTTGTGGTCACGTCCGACCGGAAAAAAATGCATTGGGCTGGTTGATAAAAACTTGGGCTGGTTTTTGACGAAAAACCCGCCCAAATTCCATATGTAAATGCATATAAATTCCAGCAACAATCGTCTCGCCCATCATCAATCGTCTCTCTAGTTTTTTGGGCGGGTTTTATCTAGTTGGGCTGGAAATCGTCAGTCCAATCTGGCAACACTAGTGGAAAATTAATTTATATGATTCTCTCTTAAGAAATGAAAATGGAGTCTTTAATCTTTTAGTTAAATATTGTACATAGCTCAATTGCAGCACGATTAATAAATAAGTACTTTTTTGTACAAATGCAAACTGGTAGGACTGGCACGATTTTGCTAAGTTTATAAAGCTTATTTAAATGTAAAGTTTCTATTAGTAAACCTCTAACCATCTTAATGAAAGAAACATTTGTGAATATATACCCGTATCTTCTCAGAAGTAAGAAAGTATTCTTAATCTGCCATTAAGTCATGTTCAATAAAGACAAAACCAGATGTGCAATTGCCCTGAAATCTTTATTAAAAAAGTAGCACAGTCTTATAGTATTGGATTAACTATATATTAGCATAGTATTCATTTAACTTCATTGAAAACATTCTCTTTACTGTCTTATCTCTATCATATTTACAAACATGAAAACAAATGTTATTCATTACTGTGCGATACTAACATTAGAGCTGTTAAATTATACAATATTATATATATATATATATATATATATATATATACACACACATATATATATATATATACACTTGGACAAAATTACTGGTAACCAGTTAACATTCATATGTCAGACTCCAGTCAGACATTGCTCTTCAACCATGTTTCAACAATTATTTCTAAAAATAAACTCATAGAACAGGCCTAGACAAAAATGATGTTACCCCTAGAAAAGACTGTAAACAATGTGACTAAAGAGTCTAACATGTTAATTCAAGGTGCGTCTACTAATTAGCATCACAGGTGTGCACAATCTTGAAATCAATCAGTGGGCCTATTTATAGGGCTTCAGAAAGTCACTGTATTGTCTGGTGTTGTGGTGTGTACCACATGCAACATAGACCAGGAAAAATGAAGAAAATAGTTGTTGCAGGAGATTAAATGCATGTAATAGACAAGTATGATAAAGGGATATAAAACTATCTCCAAGCAGCTTGAAGTTCTTGTGACTACAGTTGCAAATACGCAGAAATTTAAGATCCATGGGACTGTAGTCAACCTCCATGGATGTGGCCGCAGGAGTAAAATTTGTAACAAATCTGAATCCAAACAGATAATCCAAATGGTAACAAAAGAGCCCAGAAAGACTTCTAAAGAGATCCAAGGTGAACTCCATGCTCAAGGAACATCAGTGTCAGATCGCATCATCTGTCCTTGTTTGAGCCATAGTGGACTACATGGGAGACAAGCCACATAGCTTCTGGGATAATGTCCCATGGACAGATGAGACAAAAAATGGAACTTGGACACGGGGAGTCTTGAATCTGTGCAGGGTACAATGAAATCTGAAGACTATCAAAGGATTCTAGAGATAAAGGTGCTCGCCAGTGTCAGAAAGCTTGGTCTCAGTCGCAGGTCATCAGGACAATGACGAAAAACACAAAGCTAAAAACACCCAGGAATGGCAAAGAGGAAAACATTTTAAAGTGGCCTTCTATGAGCCCTGACCTCAATCCCATTTAGCATCTTTGGAAGGAGCTGAAACATGCCGTCTGGAAAAGACACCCTTCAAACCCGAAACAACTGGAGCAGTTTGCTTATGAGGAGTGGGCCAAAATACCTGTTGAGAGGTGCAGAAGTCTCATTGACAGTTACAGGAATCGTTTGATTGCGGTGATTGATAAAGGTTCTACAACAAAATATTAAGTTAGGGGTACCATCAATTTTGTCTATAGGCCTGTTCAATGAGTTAATTTTTTACAAATAATTCCGTAGAAGCATGGTTGGAAAACAATGTCTGACTTTCATTGGTTAAAATTCATAGAATTTTTATGTTATTATTATTTTTGTCATATTAAAGGCAAGCCGACGCTGGCTGATTACACAATGGCAGTACGGGATGTCAAATGTTCTTTGTCTAAAAAATAATTAAATCACTGCACAAATAAAAATCGCTGCATTTGTTTGACTCACACAGCCTCAGTCACGTACTCTCGTCCACTGTGTGTGTGTGCGCCTGTCTGTGACAAAAGCTAACTAGCCGGCTTATTTATCATGTTTCAGTCAAAACTGTACACCCAAAAAATACTGGAATGAGTGGGAATCAAGCCCTGAATTCCAAGGCTGGTTAAAGCCTTTTATTGGTGATAATACGCGGGCATACTTGTTTCTGACAAGCGGTCTGCTCAGCGCCGCTACGGATTGAAGAGCTGTGGTTATTAAAAGACGAATTTGTTAGGCAGAATGCAAGAAAGTGTGCAATCTAGTACAGCTTGATGACCTCACGAATATGTTATGACCGTTTACGCTGTGAGCGAAATTGTGTTTGGAGAATATAATTAAAGGTTTGTATTGAGAATCGAAGGTGTTTTTTATTGTATAGTGGTAAATCTCTGCTGTTAGTTGGTGCACATATGCCTTTTGTTGTTAGCAAACATATACAGTGTATGTACATTTTTATAGCATGCCGATCGCTTCATCTATTTACATAGATATATTGGGGATAGGTTATCTCGCTAAACGGTTATCTGGACGCTTTTTTGCAATCCCGACCCAGCAAACACAAACGTTCCCTTAATGTTCCCATTTGGTTCCCGTTTGGTTATTTTTTTGGCTAATTTTAAAACTTATAGAGAGGGTTCCCAGAACGTTACCATTTGGTTATTATTTTTTTTTTTTGGCTTAATTTTGAAACTTATAGAGAACGTTCCCTGCAGGTACACAAACTACAACAGAAAATAATTTCAGAACACTGAAGGCAAGATATGTGGAAGAGCTTATTGCAATGCTTCTGAAATGTGCCCCACATAGAAATTTAAAATGGTAAGCAATAATGTCCCTCTGTTTTAGATTATCAATAGCATGTTATACGAGATGAGATGTTAGAGTAGGTGGAAAACTATTGCATGTCAGCTCTTTTTAAAACTCAGTAAACTGTGAAATTTAATGTATCTCTGTAACACTACAGTTTTAGCCTTAAGTATCAGCACTACCTGACTTAATGTATTTTTGCAGGGAATATCATAACATCAGTGTGTATAACATCACTTCACAAGATATCAGCCAAACTTCAATGGACAGAACTATTAGATCTACACAATCATCCACAGTAATTAACAGTCCATTGTTTATATTATATCTGTCTGACTCATGTATGTTTCTTTGTTTTTGATTTGCAGATAATGGGGAAATTATTTTTTCTGTGTGTACATCTACACACATCACGTTATATCCGCAAAGCCACCCTCCTGCCGTCCGGAAAACGGTATTGAAGAATTTGGTCTCTCACAACCAGATTTTTTCCCAATGGTATCAGGCTGCTAAAATCATAACTCATACAAACTGCACTACTTTTTGACTGTTACCATCAAACTGTGACAAAATTAAACTGTGCACTTTATGTATGTATGTAGTTTTTTTTCTGTACCTACTGTGTATTATGTCTGCGTTATGGTCTGTGCTGTCTTTATGCTCTTATGTATAGAGGTTTTTGTTCTATAGTGCCTTGGTCCTGGAGGAACGTTTCGTTTCACTACTTGTATATGGCTGAAATGACAATAAAATCCACTTTGACTTTGTTCATGATTAAATTTTCTAAATACAATTGTGTAATATGTGTTTAAATATGTTCATGGCTTATCTACTTTGTGTATGTATGTTTTTACAAAGAGATTGAGATTATAGAGATTTTCAATAAATGTTACTTGTAATAACTTTCTATTCATTTTAATGTTTTTGAGCAAGAAGTAATTTAGAAGATGTAGTTTGTATAATGATTATTTTTGTACAGGCATAACAACATCCGATTCCGGGATGTTCCCCGAACCAATCGCGAACGTTCCCAGAACATATTTTCTTAAATATTTTCTTAAAGAAAACTTTCCTGGCAAACGCATTGGGAACGTTCTAATGTTTGGTTCCCAGAATGTTCTGAGAACTAGAAACTAAGGAGGAGTTAATGCACCTTCATCTCCTGGGTTTTTGTGAGAGGATTTTTTCAAAGGCTGGAGGGGAAAAAAAAGAGTAGGCTAAGCCATTCCACAGCAGAGAAATTGATATTAACAAATAGGAGACCAATGTGGATTGATTTGTGTTATTAATTTTATTAACAAGGTTCAGGATGATTGGATGGACCGGTCACCTTCTAATTTCCAATACCCCCCCAAATCTAAGGAAGTGCATTGCAATTTTCTTCTCTCTCTCTCTCTATCTGTTTGTTTTTCTTTCTTTTTTGGAGTTGTGCTCTGTAATTCATAATTCAGTATAAGTGATTTTGTATTGCCTTATTATAATTGTCACTCCTGCCACCGGTGAGGTTTTACAGAGCGTATATCTCGAGAGAGTTTCGACTACCTGTGATTTCCCGCACGCGGTCACGTGGCTCAACTTTTGCGCTGTCAGTCTGTTTGAATTTATAAACTGTATTAAGCGTTATAGACAGCAGTTTGAATATATTTGCTGTGAGTTTTGGTAAATATGAATGCATAATGTGACATGATGCATTGAATACTACTCTGATGTCATGTACCTTTAGTAATACCATAGCCCTCAGGTATTACTTATAGCCTATGGGTCAGAACCAAAAACCAAACACTTTAAGTATACAATTTATCAATTAAAATAAATCACCATATTTTAGTTCTGTGATATTTTATGGTACTAAGTTGGTCATTAATGGATCATAATTATTGTTTATATTACAGTTAAATAAAAAAAATGTAAGGACAGGAGTCCATCTAGAATAAGATAGACTGCATTTCACTTTACATCCGGTTTATGCAGTTGAAAAATGTTTTTAGATTTTCCCCAGTGTTATTATCATTCCTTTTTTTCTTTTTATTAAACGTTTTTTAACACGCTTGTTTCTATTTTCAGAATACTGTTTCACAAGTCCACTCTTGAGTTTAATTGATGGCATGGCCACACAAATAAAAAAATGGCTTGTTGATAAAGAAATCATTATTTGTCCATTGTCCATTGTAGCTATCCTTGATTGATGGCAAGTTCATCATAAGTTTTAAGTCATTTATTTGACAACTCGGCTTCTTAAAAATATGTAGCATTTATCTAGAAAAAGTATATATATATATATATATATATATATATATATATATACTTGATATATATATCAAGAAAAAGATGTGCTAGAGATACATTTGTAAATTTATATTCCAAATTTGGATTAAATATATAGTTCATATTTAACAACAATTTGTTAACATTGTTCTTTTGGTTGATTTTATTATTTAAAAAAAAGATCTGATTATTTGAAAAAAAAAAAAAAAAAAAACATTACTAGATTACCAAAAAAATTATTAGTGTCAGCCCTACATTTAGTAATCAACTTTTCGAAATTGTCTTTGTCACTTTCAGTCAGATAGACAGTTTTTCAAGTCGTTTGAAGATTTTTTTAAAATAATGTTAATATTTTTTTAATATTCTTATTCTGTTAGTAATTAATATGTTACCCTTCTATAATGTTTCAGAAACGAAACAGTTTGGAGACTATTAGACTGGATGATTCTTCGAAGTACCATCCAAAGCTACTTATTTAAAGATTTCGCTTCAGTAACTAATACAGTACTGTATGCACATAAGAACATTTGCAGGAATATATTAGCACTTCTATTATATATATTAGCAATCTAATATCAACTGGACAATTGAAGTCAGAATGTCTGAGAAGATCAAGTTTGCTAGGACACTGATGACAAGCTGGATATCAGCATCTCTTGGGTCATGTCTTTCTGTAATATTTAGTTGTGGGTTTATTTTTTTTATTTTATTTTTTATTAAAAAGGGTTTTAACCCAGTTATATATTCTTTTGAGGTTGCCACAGTTTCTCTGGATTCAGTCTGTCTCCATTTTTCTGCTTCTTCATATAATCCAGACTCCAGCTGTCGTCAGAATCCTTGTGCATACAAAAATCTGACTTATTACATTTAATGGCAAAATGAATAAATATATATATCGTATGTAATAATTGGTTTCGATCTCTAGATGTACTAATATTTCATATATTTGCTTAAGTATGTTAGTGTAATGTATGGGATGTGCCAGAGGAGGATGGGCTATCTTGTTTCATTCATAAAGGTTCACTTCATTACTTTGTACAATACCAACACTTGTAATTTTCGAGATAAAAGCTTGAGGCACAACGGTCTGAAATATTCCATGTATGTATAATATTGTAGAATTTAACGGTACAAATGTATTAATGCACAGTAATGAATAACATTTGTTTTCATGTTTATAAATATCATAGAGATAAGACAGTAAAGAGAACATTTTCAATGAAGTTAAAATTATATTGAATACTATGCTAATATATAGTTAGTCCATACTATAAGTGCTACTATAAAAATAAAAAATAAAGATTTCAGGTGAATTGACACATCTAGTTTTGTCTTTACTGAATACGACTTAATGGCAGATTAAGAATACTTTCTTACTTTGGAGAAGATACGGGTATATTCACAAATGGTGCATTAAGATGGTTAGTGTGTTACTAAAAGAAACCTTACTTTTAAATAAGCTTTATAAAGTTAGCAAAATCTTGCCAGTCTCACTAGTTTACATTTTTACAAAAATTTATTTATTTATTAGTCGTGCTGTAATTGAGCTATTTTTACAAGATTTAACTCAAAGATTAAAGACTCCGTCTTCATTTCTTAAGAGCGAATCATAATTAATAAATTTCCACTAGTGTATGCATTGAATGAGTCCTAGCTCTGTTTCCCTTTCTTAAGTATTAGTTGTATGAATGGGCATGTGTGGCGTGTTTCTAATGTACAGGGTTTTACAAATACAGATATATAGTTTATTTTGTAACGAAAATATCAATAAATATAGCTGCAAGCAGCAATCACCAAACGTAGCAAGACTATCTGAGCTGTTATGTCGGTTTATTGTCAATATGACTAGTTCTCCTAATGTGCACAGTTCTGTGAAGTTTCTAGTTTGTGCAAACAACGTATAGAAATGTTAAAAAGCTGATCAGAATGAGAAGATCTATGAAATTATATTAATTTTGTGACAATGTGTATAACACCACGTCATCTGATCTGTAAGTTTATGTCCATCTATGTCAAAACTCTGTAATGTCTCCACATAAACAGAGTTTTGTGAAGTTCTTTACTTTGTGAAAACCATGTATAGACATGTTACAAAGCTGACCAGAATGAGATCTATCAAATAACATTAATACTGTGCGGATGTGTGCAACATGTGAACAGAAAGTCTTCAAACTCAAAATGGAATAAAAAGATTTCCTAGCCTGACGGTGCCTCTTGTGGAAAAAACTAGTATTCCAGTCTTTCTAATTTTTTTTTATGCTAGACACTTTATAATTTATTGTGAGTCCTAGGAGCATCAGAAGTACATGGAACCTAACTCGTTTCATCAAAATGAGTAGTTCTTTACATTTACACAGTTTTGTGGAGTTTCTTGTTTGTGAACAAGATATGTAGACTTTTTATTCACAATAGGCCAAAGCAGAAATATATGAAAAATTGTATCTGCTGAACAGGTCAACTAATCGAAATTCCTTTGATAACTTTTTGCCTTGAGTGTCCCTATATGATTCAAGACAATTGAATGACGAGTTCGAAAAAGTTCGAATGATATGCTATGACGAGTTCGAAAAAGTTGAAATTTCAAAAATCTCCAATATTTCACAAACTATTTGATTGACAGCAGTGGTTCTTGAGGCAAATTTGTTCAGTAAGAGGAGATCTATCCGATGATATTAGTATTGTGTGGATGCGTGAAGCACCACGTGAGTAAAAATGCAAAAAAAAACTTGTTAGCGCCAACTAGTGTCCGATTTTTTTCACAATTCTTAAAGACCTCTAGGACTATGAGTCAGACACGACCATCCAGTTTCGATCGACCTTAGTTAAGATGGTCTAATTGATGGTCAAACTTCATTGGCCGATGACAGCCATGTTTTTTTGAGATATGCCAATATCATCATAGACCATCATGGACCCTTGGACAAAGACCGTGCATGACAAATTCCAGGTCAATCAGACTGACATGTGACCCTGTACAGATGATTTAGTGTTGTTTTTTTCCGCAATATAGCGCCACCAAGTGGTCAGTTCTCGAGATTTTTGGGGTGTTACAACAAAATCAGTTCTTACATGAAGTTTGGTGAGATTATCAGGTGGTTGTCCTGTCCTGAACTTAAAAAGAATATTGAAGAACATGAACGGTTCTTATGAATATTTCTTGAGATCTGGCAGCGCTTCCTCTCACATAGCTGAGCCACATTTGGCTTGAGAGAAGAAAGAGCCGAGCCTCTCAGTATAGCTTGAAGATGATCGCCAGTAAACAAACCTGTACTTGGACTTACATCGTCACTGGAACATCGGTGTTAGTTGTTAATTTGCTAAATCTTCATGATAACGTAATCATCCACACATGGGTGACAATCATATAGCTTTCAATTTTTATGCAAATCAGCCCATTTCAAATGATGGAAAAACAAAATACAATCTGCATGACACTAAACGCTATAACAGTGACAAGGACTCCGTCCAGCTCAAAGTCAAACATGCTCAATTTCAAACACAACAAGAAGTAATAATTCTATGACGGCTTTGACAAATGTGATGTTGCATGTGCTCATGTACATGGTTGTGAAATGTTTCTCTGTCTGCATCAAGCTCGGCCGGTTACCCCGCCCCTGGGAGTCATATCCCCCACTGTGATTGGTTGGTTTGTTCAAATTGCACAAAAAAGGAACCTTCCACACCCAGCGCAGTAAATAGCTATTCATTCAAAACTCGTGGGCCACACTAACATTAAACTTTCATTTTGTCTTGGGGGGCACAAAATATTGTTTCGCCGGCTGCACGTTTGAGACCCCTGATCTAAATGGAGCGTAGCCTATGTTATCTGAACTCTGCATTAAATAACTTATGGTCTTTTCCTCACAAACTTTTTATATCTACTAAAATTAAACAACTCCATTTCAACATTTTTCGTAGATATTACCCGTGCAATTTATTGCCATTGAAATCAGCAAAAATTGTGTGCCACGCTTGAATTTGATGATGACTCTCTGCAATTCGTGTTCCGTGCAGCCTATTCTCTCACTTATCACACAGGAAATGCTCTCTTCCAGGATCAGCAACTGAGGATAACTGAGCAAAGGCAGGAAATGCCAATTCGTGGGGCCACATTCATCCCTGACAATGACACAGATGGACATTTGATTGATGAAGGTTTAAAAAACATGTCAAGGATTGCTCAAGAAATAGAAAAACAGAGAAGTGAATGATCAAAGTGGGTTCTTATCTTGGCTCACAAGTTGGCAACAAACACGTATAACTTCTTTAATCCCCATAGTGGTAGTACTCGACACACTCAAAACGCAATAATGTTGATTTTTTTAGCATATAAAAAGTCACTAGTCAGGTTTATTTTTAGTATGTAAAAACTATGCAGGATCTTAATGCACCATTTGTGAATATACCTGTATCTTCTCTGAAGTTCACAAGAAAGTTTCCTTAATGTGCCAGTAAGTCATAATTCAATAAAGACAAAGCAACTGAACGTGACAATTCACCTGAAATATTTATTTAAAAACATGTTTGAAATCTTATCCATCCCAGACATGATACCAGCAGCACAATCTTATAGTGTAAAATCAACTTTATACTAGCAGAGTATTTGATATTATTTTACCTTCATTGAAACATTTCTCTTTACCATCTATTTTGATATATATATATATATATATATATATATATATAATATATTTACATTTACATTTATTCATTTAGCAGACGCTTTTATCCATAGCGACTTACAACTTGAGGAATTCAGAAAGCGATCTGTCCTGAAGATACAAAAGTGCATAGTGCTTAGAATACAAAGTTTCGAACATTACATACAAAAGTAGTACAAGCATGGGGAATAGAGGGAGTAAGAGAATTAATAAAAAAAAAATTGTGCGTGTGTGTCATATTAGATGCTCATGGAAGAGATGTGTTCTTTGAAGGTCAGCTGGTCCTTAAAGATAACTCCAAGAGTTCTGGCAGACCTTAAAGGGGTAACCATGGTAGTACCGATCTGGACGGTGAAATCATACTGTAGTGTTGGATCAGCGGAAAAGACTAGCAGCTCCGTCTTTGCCAGGTTGAACTGCAGATGATGCTCTGTCATCCATGCCGAGATGTCCGCTAGCCAGCTTGTGATTTTCGCAGCCATCGTGTGATCACAGCTGGTTGAAACGGCAGGTAAAGCTGTGTGTCGTTGGCTTAGTGGTGATAGGAGAAGCCGTGTGCCTCTATGATGGGACCCAGTGATGTGGTGTACGTGGAGAAGAGAAGTGGTCCAAGTGTGGTCCACGGTGACCAGTTGAGATTCTTTGGAGACCTCCCCCCACAATGCAAACCTGAAGGACCCATCCGTGAGATAGGATTCAAACCACTGAAGAGGATGCCTAGTGACGAGAGGGTAGATAGAAGGATATGATTGATGATTAACAGTGTCAAAGACAGCAGACAGATCTACTGACTGCTGATAGTTGCAGTTTTGTTAATAAAGAAATGGGCAAAATCATTGGCAGTTAAAGAGGTGGAAGGGTGGAGGGAGCTGAATGTTTTGAAAAGTGCATGCATGTTAGAAGCGCTGTTAATTTTGGTGAGGAAATGCAATTATTTAGCAGTATGGACATCAGTAGAAAAGGTAGAGAGCAGAGATTTCTTCCAAAACTTCCTTTTGTGATCACATGGACCGAGACGGAAGTTATGATATTCAGTAGTATTATATACAGTGCCCTCCACAATTATTGGCACCCCTGTTTAAGATGTGATCGTGGACTTCTAAAAATTCTCTTTTGTTTTTAAACAACGTGGAACCCAATTGCAAAAAAAGAGAAAAATCCAACCTTTCATTTAAGTGCATTACTTTGGTGGAAAAAATAAATAAATCACACATTTAGAAGAACAAAAAAAACCTTGAAATCATATGACCCACATTTATTGGCACCCCTGATGTTCATACTTTGTACAACCCCCTTTTGCCAACAATACAGCTCTTAATCTCCTCCTATAACATTTCACAAGATTGGAGAACACAGAGAGAGGGATCTTTGACCATTCTTCTTTGCACAATCTTTCTAGATCATCCAGTGTCCTGGGTCCTCTCTTATGCACTCTCCTCTTTAGCTCGCCCCACAGGTTTTGGACTGGGTTGAGGTCTTGGGACTGAGATGGCATGGGAGGACCTTGAGTTTGTGACTGCTGAACCATTTTTGTGTAGATTTTGCCATTTGTTATCCTGCTGAACTACCCAATGACGACCCATCTTCAGCTTTCTGGCAGAGGCCATCAGGTTTTTATTTTAAAATGTCCTTGTACTTCAAAGCGTTCATAATGCCATGCATCCTAACAAGGTTCCCAGGGCCTTTGGAGGAGAAACAGTCCCACAGCATCACAGATCCTCCACCATACTTCACGGTGGAAATGAGGTGCTTTTCGGCATAATCCGAGAAAAGGTTTTTTTTCCTTGCATCCTCCCAAACAGCTGGTTGGCATGTAGGGAGCATCTGATGGTTGTTTTAGAGACAACTTTGTGACCCCAAGATGCCCCTCTTTGATGCAATTATGTGACAGTGAGCTTAGGACATTTTTTTACTTCTCTTTACCATCCTCCTCACTGAGGGTTGTGGCAAGATAAACATGGGACCTCTTCCAGCCTTGTTTGTCACTGTTCCAGTTGTTTTAAACCTCTTAATGAGTCCTCTGACTGTATACACGGTGCAAATTAAGGCGAGTGGCTATTTTCTCGTAGCCATTGTCTGACTTGTGAATGTCGACACACATCTGCCTTACTTGAATGGTGTGTTCTTTTGTCTTTGCTATGTTGATAAATGGGGTAAGAGAATTAGGCTTCTGTGTCACGTCATATGTATACCCCAGGGAAACTGCAAGTAATGAATTACTAATTAAAAGTTCCTAGATACCCTGAGCAACTTTAGCAACTACAGAAAAATATATTTTAAAAAAATCAATTAAATTTTTCAGAGGAATCAAGTTTTTTTCTTCTAAATGTGTGATTTTTTTTCCCACTTAAGCAATGCACTTATTTGGGTTATTTGGGCACTTACTTGATTCCTTGATTACAATAACTGAGATGTCTGCAACACACACGCACATTTATGTGATCGTACGCAACAGCTGGTAAAGGCCAGACGTGAGAAATGGATCTCTAACATCGGCCGAGCGGACATCAAGCCTTCCAGCTATGACACTATTTGCTTCTTGCCCATCAATAACCTAATAAAATTAAAGGTGAACAATGTAGATCATGATTAGATCACATGGATGTGGTTATCCGGATCTACAGTGAATAAAAACCATCCCACGACACTCAGACGATGCGAGTAATGGTCTGACACCCATAAAGCGCTGCAATTATAAAGCATTATATCCATGTATATTATGTGCCTGCTTAAAGGTGGTATCCAACAGTTTTCCGATAATATATGTAACAATACCTGACCTCTGTTTGGGGTTTTTTAGTGAATTTTCTGTAGAAAAACATAATTCTATAATCTTAGCTTTTCCATACAGGTGTAGGACATCAATAAAGAGCATTTTGCAAGATCTGTTCCGGTAACAAAAGTTTATAAAAATGTTAAATGAAAATATTTTTGGTCCAAACTGTTGGATACCAACTTTAAAATATACGCAGTGAGAAATTTGCAAGCAAAATTAAATCTGATGCAACAGTGAAAGAAAGAAAGTAGGAAACTTTATTGCTAATGAAAACCATTTCATCTACCTTGGCAGTTGTTACACATCTGTCATTGATGACACAGGACACCACTTCTCGCACCCAGCCACACTATAAGGACTTGGGGTGAAAACCAGATAGTTGAGAAAATTAACGTATGTTGTGTTCGGTAGAAGATTTTAAAATGGGTCTGTTCGTCTTCCAGGTCGTCCTTTCGTCACGGCATTCGTTGAGTCTGAGATCTCGCTCCTGTCCGTGGCAGTCTTTTAATATATAGAAAACAATCTAGCACAAATGTCTGTGATTGGACATTGCAATCGTCAGCTCAACGTAAACACCTTATGATTGGTTGAACTGCTTGCAGCGTAGCAAAAAACAACGTGTTCAAAGTCTTTGTTAAAAAACAAAAAAAAAACTTTGATTTGAAGTGAACCGATTCGACACCTTTCATTGTCATATCCAGGCATCCGTGTAAAATCAGATCACATGTGTGTCCTTGCCTTATCAAGCACACATACAGAGACATTAGAATACAGAGACATTATAAAGTAGCACACTGGACTACAGCCCTCAACCTTACTCCGTGATGGTCAAACAGGTCCATGAAGTTGATTGCTACAGCCAATCAGCACGTGTGTGCATTCGGCTGCTCAACATAAATGCCTGTGATTGGTTGATCGGCTCAACGTTGCAATAAACAACAGTTCAGTCTTTGAAGTCAAGGCTTTTGAAGTCTTCCGTTTTTTTCAACTCTTTCTAGTGAACCAATTCCGGCATTCGAGGCCTTTCACTCGGTTAATTTACGTTGCGATACCGTACATCACGTCACGCAAGCGCATACAATTGGTGTTTTACCGACGTCATTGCAGCAGCTGTCCTGTGGCGCAGTCAGTGAAGCGTCGGTGCTTTCAAGGGCTCGCGGGTTCGCTCCCAGGTAGCAGAGGCCCGTCGCAAGGTCTTATCTGCATGCAGCTAAGGTCGCTTTTAGGTCTGCAATATAGCGATTTTTCTTGTGGAGTGGTAAGCAGACATTTATTCTCCATTCATTCATATTTAATCCCCTTGCGTTTTCCTCCTCTCATAGACAAATTCATGGAAATTCAGAAGTACCGTATTTGGATAACATTTTCCTCTATAGACCTCTGCTAAACCTGCTTCTGCTCCTGTAAAGCTTTCTTTTAGCTCAATCAGTAGAGCATTGGTGCTTCCAACACCAAAGACATGGCTTCGATCCCAGGGAAAATGACAACTGATTCGATGTGCTCCTTAGGTGCAATGGATAAAAGCGTCTGCCAAATGTATATATGTATGTCGTAGTCTTGGAAAATAACAAAACGTTAAAGAGAAGCTCTTTAAGCCCTGGCTCATACACTTTATAATTAACCCTTTTTCGGATAGCTTTTACTTTAACAATAATAATATGGTTGGAATAGACCCAACTACGGAGACAAAACTAATTTCGGTTGCCATAATTTGCCTTTCAAATGACAAATGATAAAATAAAATAATATCTAGTACTACTTAGACAATAAAATATCGAATACTTTTCTTTTTTCCTTCCACATTTTGTTTTTATGTGCAACAATTAAAAGGATTTTAGTTTTTTAGGAATAGAAGAAAAACACTCAAAATACAACTATTTTAGCTACAAGATGATATACTGTGAATGACATAGCAAAAGAAATGCAGAAACCAGTTAAAGGTAAACAGAAGACAATCAATTCATGAGTTAAAACTAATGTCCTTAAAAAATGTGTTACCCTACACAGTTGCTAAGGTAATGTAATAATCTAAATGGCTGCTAAGGGCGTGACAATTACAGTAACAGTTAACAATAACAGTTACAGACCAGTATACATTTCTAGGCAGCAAGACCAAATAATGTCAACAGTTCTGTTTCATAATACTCTGTTTCAATTATCTGTTTACATAAAGTTTTTATTTTTTTTATTTTTTATAAAGGGGTGTACATTTTGGATAATTAGTACAATTAATTACATTAATTACGCTGACAAAACTAATTTTGGTTGCCATAATTTGCCTTTCATTTATATAGATAAAATAAAATACTTTTCTTTTTTCTTTTTGTTTTCCTTCCACATTTTATTTTTATGTGCCACAAATAAAAGGATTTTAGTTTTTTAGGAATGAAGAAAAACACTCAACATACAGCTATTTTAGCTACAAGATGATATACTGTGAATGACATCTAAAGAAATGGAGAAAGCAGTTAAAGGTAAACAGCAGACAATCAATTCATAAGTTAAAATTCATGTCCTTAAAAAATGTGTTACCCTGCACAGTTGCTAAGGTAATGTAATCTAAATGGCTGCTAAGGGCGTGACAATTATCAATAACAGTTACAGACCAGTATTCATTTCTAGGCAGCAAGACCAAATAATAAGTCAACAGTTCTGTTTCATAATACTCTGTTTCAATTATGTTTACTAGAAATAATTCCTTCACTTGTGCACTAAAGAATAATAGTTCTCTTTGCATCATTGTTACTGGACTGAAGAAATAGCACTCAATAATCTGTTTCATTCCACTGTATAGCCTTAAAGAACTAACTTAAAAAAATATCATTGGCAAAAGGCTCATTGTGTAATCCTTAGCTGACATCTAGTGGCTGTAGTTGTTTTTGTTTTTTATGTTAAAATTGTTCCAGTAAATGCATATACTGCTGGTAAATGTAGGTCTTTAAAGTCGTTTACATAAAGTCTTGCTTTTTTTATTATAAAGGGGTGCACATTTTGGATTACAATTAATTATCCAATTAATAAAATTGTTCCAGTAAATGCATATACTGCTCGTAAATGTAGGTCTTTAAAGTCGTTTACATAAAGTCTTGCTTTTTTATTATAAAGGGGTGCACATTTTGGATAATTATTACAATGAATAATAGTGAATAATAATAGTGAATAATAGTGAATAATGAATAATAAATTAATTACGCTGACAAAATTAATTTTGGTTGCCATAATTTGCCTTTCATTTTATATAGATAAAATAAAATACTTTTCTTCTTTCTTTTGTTTTTATGTGCCACAAATAAAAGGATTTTAGTTTTTTAGGAATAGAAAAAAAACACTCAAAATACAATTATTTTAGCTATTTTAGATACAACTGTGAATAAAAAGAATAATAGTATGCATTACTTTGTGCATATAATGAATTTTTGCATATGTGATATTTGCAATCTGTTATGCATTGACAAATAGCATAAAATATGCATTGCATTGCTGACTTTGTGCACAGAACTAATTTGTTGCATTGCACTGCTTTTGTGCCCATAACTAATTATCATGTGCATATCATGTGCATTGCTAACTTTGTGCAAGAACTAATCTGTGCACATGTGATATTTCATTGCACTGAGCAAAACATTATGTTGTGCATTGAGAAATAGCATGAACTAGTTTGTTGTATTACATTGCATTGTGCAATGTGCATTGCATTGCATTGTGCACAGAACTAATTACATTACATTGCTTACTTTGTGCATGTAACTAATTTGTTGCGTTGCATTGCATTGTGCACTGTGCAATGCTATTTCTCACAACGCAACTGATTGTTTAACTCGACCAAATGCAAAGCAATAATGCATATGCACATGATAATTAGTTCTGTGCACAATGCAATGCAATGCACAGTGCACAATGCTATTTGTCACAACGCAACTGATTGTTTAACTCGACCAATGCAAAGCAATAATGCATATGCACATGAGAATGAGTTCTGTGCACAATGCAATGCAATGCACAGTACACAATGCAATACAACAAACTAGTTCATGCTATTTCTCAATGCACAACACATTGTTTTGCTCACTGCAATGAAATATCACATGTGCACAGATTAGTTCTATGCACAAAGTTAGCAATGCACTGCAACAAAATAGTTCATGCTATTTGTCACAACGCAACTGATTGTTTAACTCGACTAATGCAAAGCAATAATGCATATGCACATGAGAATTAGTTCTGTGCACAATGCAATACAATGCACAGTGCACAATGCTATTTGTCACAACGCAACTGATTGTTTAACTCGACCAATGCAAAGCAATAATGCATATGCACATGAGAATTTCTTCTGTGCACAATGCAATGCAATGCATAGTGCACAATGCAATGCAATACAACAAACTAGTTCATGCTATTTTTCAATGCACAACACATTGTTTTGCTCAGTGCAATGAAATATCACATGTGCACAGATTAGTTCTATGCACAAAGTTAGCAATGCACTGCAACAAAATAGTTCATGCTATTTGTCACAATGCAACTGATTGTTTAACTCGACCAATGCAAAGCAATAATGCATATGCACATGAGAATTAGTTCTGTGCACAATGCAATGCACAGTGCACAATGCTATTTGTCACAACGCAACTGAATGTTTAACTCGACCAATGCAAAGCAATAATGCATATGCACATGATAATTAGTTCTGTGCACAATGCAATGCAATGCACAGTGCAAAATGCTATTTGTCACAACGCAACTGATTGTTGAACTCGACCAATGCAAAGCAATAATGCATATGCACATGAGAATTAGTTCTGTGCACAATGCAATGCAATGCACAGTGCACAATGCTATTTGCCACAACGCAATTGATTGTTTAACTCGACCAATGCAAAGCAATAATGCATTTGCACATGAGAATGAGTTCTGTGCACAATGCAATGCAATGCACAGTGCACAATACAATGCAATACAACAAACTAGTTCATGCTATTTCTCAATGCACAACATATTGTTTTGCTCAGTGCAATGAAATATCACATTTGCACAGATTAGTTCTCTGCACAAAGTTAGCAATGCACTGCAACAAAATAGTTCATGCTATTTGTCACAACGCAACTGATTGTTTAACTCGACCAATCCAAAGCAATAATGCATATGCACATGATAATTTGTTCTGTGCACAATGCAATGCAATGCACAGTGCACAATGCTATTTGCCACAACGCAACTGATTGTTTAACTCGACCAATGCAAAGCAATAATGCATTTGCACATGAGAATGACTTCTGTGCACAATGCAATGCAATACAACAAACTAGTTCATGCTATTTCTCAATGCACAACACATTGTTTTGCTCAGTGCAATGAAATATCACATGTGCACAGATTAGTTCTATGCACAAAGTTAGCAATGCACTGCAACAAAATAGTTCATGCTATTTGTCACAACGCAACTGATTGTTTAACTCGACTAATGCAAAGCAATAATGCATATGCACATGATAATTAGTTCTGTGCACAATGCAATGCAATGCACAGTGCACAATGCTATTTGCCACAACGCAATTGATTGTTTAACTCGACCAATGCAAAGCAATAATGCATTTGCACATGAGAATGAGTTCTGTGCACAATGCAATGCAATACAACAAACTAGTTCATGCTATTTCTCAATGCACAACACATTGTTTTGCTCAGTGCAATGAAATATCACATTTGCACAGATTAGTTCTATGCACAAAGTTAGCAATGCACTGCAACAAAAAAGTTCATGCTATTTGTCACAACGCAACTGATTGTTTAACTCGACTAATGCAAAGCAATAATGCATATGCACATGAGAAGGAGTTCTGTGCACAATGCAATGCAATACAACAAACTAGTTCATGCTATTTCTCAATGCACAACACATTGTTTTGCTCAGTGCAATGAAATATCACATTTGCACAGATTAGTTCTATGCACAAAGTTAGCAATGCACTGCAACAAAATAGTTCATGCTATTTGTCACAACGCAACTGATTGTTTAACTCGACCAATGCAAAGCAATAATGCATATGCACATGATAATTAGTTCTGTGCACAATGCAATGCAATGCACAGTGCACAATGCTATTTGTCACAACGCAACTGATTGTTTACCTCGACCAATGCAAAGCAATAATGCATTTGCACATGAGAATGAGTTCTGTGCACAATGCAATGCAATGCACAGTGCACAATACAATGCAATACAACAAACTAGTTCATGCTATTTCTCAATGCACAACACATTGTTTTGCTCAGTGCAATGAAATATCACATTTGCACAGATTAGTTCTATGCACAAAGTTAGCAATGCACTGCAGCAAAATAGTTCATGCTATTTGTCACAACGCAACTGATTGTTTAACTCGACTAATGCAAAGCAATAATGCATTTGCACATGAGAATGAGTTCTGTGCAAAATGCAATGCAATACAACAAACTAGTTCATGCTATTTCTCAATGCACAACACATTGTTTTGCTCAGTGCAATGAAATATCACATTTGCACAGATTAGTTCTATGCACAAAGTTAGAAATGCACTGCAACAAAATAGTTCATGCTATTTGTCACAACGCAACTGATTGTTTAACTCGACCAATGCAAAGCAATAATGCATATGCACATGATAATTAGTTCTGTGCACAATGCTATGCAATGCACAGTGCACAATGCTATTTGTCACAACGCAACTGATTGTTTACCTCGACCAATGCAAAGCAATAATGCATTTGCACATGAGAATGAGTTCTGTGCACAATGCAATGCAATGCATAGTGCACAATGCAATGCAATACAACAAACTAGTTAATGCTATTTCTCAATGCACAACACATTGTTTTGCCTAGTGCAATGAAATATCACATGTGCACAGATTAGTTCTCTGCACAAAGTTAGCAATGCAAAATAGATCATGCTATTGTCACAACGCAACTGATTGTTTAACTCGACCAATCCAAAGCAATAATGCATTTGCACATGAAAATGAGTTCTGTGCACAATGCAATGCAATGCACAGTGTACAATGCTAATTGTCAATGCACAACACATTGTTTTGCTCAGTGCAATGAAATATCACATGTGCACAGATTAGTTCTATGCACAAAGTTAGCAATGCACTGCAACAAAATAGTTCATGCTATTTGTCACAACGCAACTGATTGTTTAACTCGACCAATGCAAAGCAATAATGCATATGCACATGATAATTAGTTCTGTGCACAATGCAATGCAATGCACAGTGCACAATGCTATTTGTCACAACGCAACTGATTGTTTACCTCGACCAATGCAAAGCAATAATGCATTTGCACATGAGAATGAGTTCTGTGCACAATGCAATGCAATGCACAGTGCACAATACAATGCAATACAACAAACTAGTTCATGCTATTTCTCAATGCACAACACATTGTTTTGCTCTGTGCATAGAACTAATCTGTGCAAATGTGATATTTCATTGCACTAAGTTAGCAATGCACTGCAGCAAAATAGTTCATGCTATTTGTCACAACGCAACTGATTGTTTAACTCGACTAATGCAAAGCAATAATGCATATGCACATGATAATTAGTTCTGTGCACAATGCAATGCAATGCACAGTGCACAATGCTATTTGCCACAACGCAATTGATTGTTTAACTCGACCAATGCAAAGCAATAATGCATTTGCACATGAGAATGAGTTCTGTGCAAAATGCAATGCAATACAACAAACTAGTTCATGCTATTTCTCAATGCACAACACATGGTTTTGCTCAGTGCAATGAAATATCACATTTGCACAGATTAGTTCTATGCACAAAGTTAGCAATGCACTGCAACAAAAAAGTTCATGCTATTTGTCACAACGCAACTGATTGTTTAACTCGACTAATGCAAAGCAATAATGCATTTGCACATGAGAATGAGTTCTGTGCAAAATGCAATGCAATACAACAAACTAGTTCATGCTATTTCTCCAATGCACAACACATTGTTTTGCTCAGTGCAATGAAATATCACATTTGCACAGATTAGTTCTATGCACAAAGTTAGCAATGCACTGCAACAAAATAGTTCATGCTATTTGTCACAACGCAACTGATTGTTTAACTCGACCAATGCAAAGCAATAATGCATATGCACATGATAATTAGTTCTGTGCACAATGCAATGCAATGCACAGTGCACAATGCTATTTGTCACAACGCAACTGATTGTTTAACTCGACCAATGCAAAGCAATAATGCATATGCACATGATAATTAGTTCTGTGCACAATGCAATGCAATGCACAGTGTACAATGCTATTTGTCACAACGCAACTGATTGTTTAACTCGACCAATGCAAAGCAATAATGCATATGCACATGAGAATCAGTTCTGTGCACAATGCTATTTGTCACAACGCAACTGATTGTTTAACTCGACTAATGCAAAGCAATAATGCATATGCACATGATAATTAGTTCTGTGCACAATGCAATGCAATGCACAGTGCACAATGCTATTTGTCACAACGCAACTGATTGTTTACCTCGACCAATGCAAAGCAATAATGCATTTGCACATGAGAATGAGTTCTGTGCACAATGCAATGCATAGTGCACAATGCAATGCAATACAACAAACTAGTTCATGCTATTTCTCAATGCACAACACATTGTTTTGCTCAGTGCAATGAAATATCACATGTGCACAGATTAGTTCTATGCACAAAGTTAGCAATGCACTGCAACAAAATAGTTCATGCTATTTGTCACAACGCAACTGATTGTTTAACTCGACTAATGCAAAGCAATAATGCATATGCACATGATAATTAGTTCTGTGCACAATGCAACGCAATGCACAGTGCACAATGCTATTTGCCACAACGCAATTGATTGTTTAACTCGACCAATGCAAAGCAATAATGCATTTGCACATGAGAATGAGTTCTGTGCACAATGCAATGCAATACAACAAACTAGTTCATGCTATTTCTCAATGCACAACACATTGTTTTGCTCAGTGCAATGAAATATCACATTTGCACAGATTAGTTCTATGCACAAAGTTAGCAATGCACTGCAACAAAAAAGTTCATGCTATTTGTCACAACGCAACTGATTGTTTAACTCGACTAATGCAAAGCAATAATGCATTTGCACATGAGAATGAGTTCTGTGCACAATGCAATGCATAGTGCACAATGCAATGCAATACAACAAACTAGTTCATGCTATTTCTCAATGCACAACACATTGTTTTGCTCAGTGCAATGAAATATCACATGTGCACAGATTAGTTCTATGCACAAAGTTAGCAATGCACTGCAACAAAATAGTTCATGCTATTTGTCACAACGCAACTGATTGTTTAACTCGACTAATGCAAAGCAATAATGCATATGCACATGAGAATGAGTTCTGTGCACAATGCAATGCAATACAACAAACTAGTTCATGCTATTTCTCAATGCACAACACATTGTTTTGCTCAGTGCAATGAAATATCACATTTGCACAGATTAGTTCTATGCACAAAGTTAGCAATGCACTGCAACAAAATAGTTCATGCTATTTGTCACAACGCAACTGATTGTTTAACTCGACCAATGCAAAGCAATAATGCATATGCACATGATAATTAGTTCTGTGCACAATGCAATGCAATGCACAGTGCACAATGCTATTTGCCACAACGCAATTGATTGTTTAACTCGACCAATGCAAAGCAATAATGCATTTGCACATGAGAATGAGTTCTGTGCAAAATGCAATGCAATACAACAAACTAGTTCATGCTATTTCTCAATGCACAACACATTGTTTTGCTCAGTGCAATGAAATATCACATTTGCACAGATTAGTTCTATGCACAAAGTTAGCAATGCACTGCAACAAAAAAGTTCATGCTATTTGTCACAACGCAATTGATTGTTTAACTCGACCAATGCAAAGCAATAATGCATTTGCACATGAGAATGAGTTCTGTGCAAAATGCAATGCAATACAACAAACTAGTTCATGCTATTTCTCAATGCACAACACATTGTTTTGCTCAGTGCAATGAAATATCACATTTGCACAGATTAGTTCTATGCACAAAGTTAGCAATGCACTGCAACAAAAAAGTTCATGCTATTTGTCACAACGCAACTGATTGTTTAACTCGACTAATGCAAAGCAATAATGCATTTGCACATGAGAATGAGTTCTGTGCAAAATGCAATGCAATACAACAAACTAGTTCATGCTATTTCTCCAATGCACAACACATTGTTTTGCTCAGTGCAATGAAATATCACATTTGCACAGATTAGTTCTATGCACAAAGTTAGCAATGCACTGCAACAAAATAGTTCATGCTATTTGTCACAACGCAACTGATTGTTTAACTCGACCAATGCAAAGCAATAATGCATATGCACATGATAATTAGTTCTGTGCACAATGCAATGCAATGCACAGTGCACAATGCTATTTGTCACAACGCAACTGATTGTTTAACTCGACCAATGCAAAGCAATAATGCATATGCACATGATAATTAGTTCTGTGCACAATGCAATGCAATGCACAGTGCGCAATGCACAGTGCACAATGCTATTTGCCACAACGCAATTGATTGTTTAACTCGACCAATGCAAAGCAATAATGCATTTGCACATGAGAATGAGTTCTGTGCACAATGCAATGCAATGCACAGTGTACAATGCTATTTGTCACAACGCAACTGATTGTTTAACTCGACCAATGCAAAGCAATAATGCATATGCACATGATAATTAATTCTGTGCACAATGCAATGCAATACAACAAACTAGTTCATGCTATTTCTCAATGCACAACACATTGTTTTGCTCAGTGCAATGAAATATCACATTTGCACAGATTAGTTCTATGCACAAAGTTAGCAATGCACTGCAACAAAAAAGTTCATGCTATTTGTCACAACGCAACTGATTGTTTAACTCGACTAATGCAAAGCAATAATGCATATGCACATGAGAATGAGTTCTGTGCACAATGCAATGCAATGCATAGTGCACAATGCAATGCAATACAACAAACTAGTTAATGCTATTTCTCAATGCACAACACATTTTTTTGCTCAGTGCAATGAAATATCACATGTGCACAGATTAGTTCTCTGCACAAAGTTAGCAATGCAAAATAGTTCATGCTATTTTCACAACGCAACTGATTGTTTAACTCGACCAATCCAAAGCAATAATGCATTTGCACATGAAAATGAGTTCTGTGCACAATGCAATGCAATGCACAGTTCACAATGCAATGTAATACATCAAAATAGTTCATGCTATTTCTCAATGCACAACATATTGTTTTGCTCAGTTTAATGAAATATCACATTGCACAGATTAGTTCTTGCATAAAGTTATCCCTCTCAGATATGCACATGATAAATAGTTCTATGCACAAAGTCAGCAATGCAATGCATCAAACTATTTTATGCTATTTGTCAATGCATAACAGATTGTTTTGCTCAGTGCAATGAAATATCACATATGCACAAATTCATTATATGCACAAAGTAAGCAATGCAACGCAACAAACTAATTTCTGCATTCATACGCAATGAGTCTTTTGCCAATTATACATTTTTGAGTTAGTTACAAGGATGCAGACTATTATTCTTTTTATTCACAGTATATCATCTTGTAGCTAAAATAGTTGTATTTTGAGTGTTTTTCTTCTATTCCTAAAAAACTAAAATCCTTTTATTTGTGGCACATAAAAACAAAAGAAAGAAGAAATGTATTTTATTTTATCGATATAAATGAAAGGCAAATTATGGCAACTAAAATTAGTTTTGTCAGCGTAATTAATTTATTCTTCATTATTCACTATTATTCACTATTATTATTCACTATTACTATTCACTATTATTCATTGTAATAATTATCCAAAATGTGCACCCCTTTATAATAAAAAAACAAGACTTTATCTAAACGACTTTAAACACCTACATTTTACGAGCAGTATATGCAGTTACTGGAACAATTTTATTAATTGGATAATTAATTGTAATCCAAAATGTGCACCCCTTTATAATAAAAAAGCAAGACTTTATGTAAACGACTTTAAAGACCTACATTTACAAGCAGTATATGCATTTACTGGAACAATTTTAACATAAAAAACAAAAACAACTACAGCCACTAGATGTCAGCTAAGGATTAGATTACATACATTAGATTATACTGGACTGTAACTGTTATTGTTAACTTTTACTGTAATTGTCACGCCCTTAGCAGCCATTTAGATTATTACATTACCTTAGCAACTGTGGAGGGTAACACATTTTTTAAGGACATGAATTTTAACTCATGAATTGATTGTCTTCTGTTTACCTTTAACTGGTTTCTGCATTTCTTTTGCTATGTCATTCACAGTAAATCATCTTGTAGCTAAAATAGTTGTATTTTGAGTGTTTTTCTTCTATTCCTAAAAAACTAAAATCCTTTTAATTGTTGCACATAATCGTGCAATCGTGCACATGCACGATATTTTATTGTCTAAGTAGTACTATATTTTATTTTATTTTATCATTTGTCATTTGAAAGGCAAATTATGGCAACCGAAATTAGTTTTGTCTCCGTAGTTGGGTCTATTCCAACCATATTATTATTGTTAAAGTAAAAGCTATCCGAAAAAGGGTTAATTATAAAGTGTATGAGCCAGGGCTTAAAGAGCTTCTCTTTAACGTTTTGTTATTTTCCAAGACTACGACACACATATATACATTTGGCAGACGCTTTTATCCATTGCACCTAAGGAGCACATCGAATCAGTTGTCATTTTCCCTGGGATCGAAGCCATGTCTTTGGTGTTGGAAGCACCAATGCTCTACTGATTGAGCTAAAAGAAAGCTTTACAGGAGCAGAAGCAGGTTTAGCAGAGGTCTATAGAGGAAAATGTTATCCAAATACGGTACTTCTGAATTTCCATGAATTTGTCTATGAGAGGAGGAAAACGCAAGGGGATTAAATATGAATGAATGGAGAATAAATGTCTGCTTACCACTCCACAATTAGGCATTTGGCAGACCTAAAAGCGACCTTAGCTGCATGCAGATAAGACCTTGCGACGGGCCTCTGCTACCTGGGAGCGAACCCGCGACCTTGAAAGCACCAACGCTTCACTGACTGCGCCACAGGACAGCTGCTGCAATGACGTCGGTAAAACACCAATTGTATGTGCTTGCGTGACGTGATGTACGGTATCGCAACGTAAATTAACCGAGTGAAAGGCCTCGAATGCCGGAATTGGTTCACTAGAAAGAGTTGAAAAAAACGGAAGACTTCAAAAGCCTTGACTTCAAAGACTGAACTGTTGTTTATTGCAACGTTGAGCCGATCAACCAATCACAGGCATTTATGTTGAGCAGCCGAATGCACACACGTGCTGATTGGCTGTAGCAATCAACTTCATGGACCTGTTTGACCATCACGGGGTAAGGTTGAGGGCTGTAGTCCAGTGTGCTACTTTATAATGTCTCTGTATTCTAATGTCTCTGTATGTGTGCTTGATAAGGCAAGGACACACATGTGATCTGATTTTACACGGATGCCTGGATATGACAATGAAAGGTGTTGAATCGGTTCACTTCAAATCAAAGTTTTTTTTTTTTTTTTTTTACAAAGACTTTGAACACGTTGTTTTTTGCTACGCTGCAAGCAGTTCAACCAATCATAAGGTGTTTACGTTGAGCTGACGATTGCAATGTCCAATCACAGACATTTGTGCTAGATTGTTTTCTATATATTAAAAGACTGCCACGGACAGGAGCGAGATCTCAGACTCAACAAATGCCGTGACGAAAGGACGACCTGGAAGACGAACAGACCCATTTTAAAATCTTCTACCGAACACAACATACGTTAATGTTCTCAACTATCTGGTTTTCACCCCAAGTCCTTATAGTGTGGCTGGGTGCGAGAAGTGGTGTCCTGTGTCATCAATGACAGATGTGTAACAACTGCCAAGGTAGATGAAATGGTTTTCATTAGCAATAAAGTTTCCTACTTTCTTTCTTTCACTGTTGCATCAGATTTAATTTTGCTTGCAAATTTCTCACTGCGTATATTTTAAAGTTGGTATCCAACAGTTTGGACCAAAAATATTTTCATTTAACATTTTTATAAACTTTTGTTACCGGAACAGATCTTGCAAAATGCTCTTTATTGATGTCCTACACCTGTATGGAAAAGCTAAGATTATAGAATTATGTTTTTCTACAGAAAATTCACTAAAAAACCCCAAACAGAGGTCAGGTATTGTTACATATATTATCGGAAAACTGTTGGATACCACCTTTAAGCAGGCACATAATATACATGGATATAATGCTTTATAATTGCAGCGCTTTATGGGTGTCAGACCATTACTCGCATCGTCTGAGTGTCGTGGGATGGTTTTTATTCACTGTAGATCCGGATAACCACATCCATGTGATCTAATCATGATCTACATTGTTCACCTTTAATTTTATTAGGTTATTGATGGGCAAGAAGCAAATAGTGTCATAGCTGGAAGGCTTGATGTCCGCTCGGCCGATGTTAGAGATCCATTTCTCACGTCTGGCCTTTACCAGCTGTTGCGTACGATCACATAAATGTGCGTGTGTGTTGCAGACATCTCAGTTATTGTAATCAAGGAATCAAGTAAGTGCCCAAATAACCCAAATAAGTGCATTGCTTAAGTGGGAAAAAAAATCACACATTTAGAAGAAAAAAACTTGATTCCTCTGAAAAATTTAATTGATTTTTTTAAAATATATTTTTCTGTAGTTGCTAAAGTTGCTCAGGGTATCTAGGAACTTTTAATTAGTAATTCATTACTTGCAGTTTCCCTGGGGTATACATATGACGTGACACAGAAGCCTAATTCTCTTACCCCATTTATCAACATAGCAAAGACAAAAGAACACACCATTCAAGTAAGGCAGATGTGTGTCGACATTCACAAGTCAGACAATGGCTACGAGAAAATAGCCACTCGCCTTAATTTGCACCGTGTATACAGTCAGAGGACTCATTAAGAGGTTTAAAACAACTGGAACAGTGACAAACAAGGCTGGAAGAGGTCCCATGTTTATCTTGCCACAACCCTCAGTGAGGAGGATGGTAAAGAGAAGTAAAAAAATGTCCTAAGCTCACTGTCACATAATTGCATCAAAGAGGGGCATCTTGGGGTCACAAAGTTGTCTCTAAAACAACCATCAGATGCTCCCTACATGCCAACCAGCTGTTCGGGAGGATGCAAGGAAAAAAACCTTTTCTCGGATTATGCCGAAAAGCACCTCATTTCCACCGTGAAGTATGGTGGAGGATCTGTGATGCTGTGGGACTGTTTCTCCTCCAAAGGCCCTGGGAACCTTGTTAGGATGCATGGCATTATGAACGCTTTGAAGTACAAGGACATTTTAAAATAAAAACCTGATGGCCTCTGCCAGAAAGCTGAAGATGGGTCGTCATTGGGTAGTTCAGCAGGATAACAAATGGCAAAATCTACACAAAAATGGTTCAGCAGTCACAAACTCAAGGTCCTCCCATGCCATCTCAGTCCCAAGACCTCAACCCAGTCCAAAACCTGTGGGGCGAGCTAAAGAGGAGAGTGCATAAGAGAGGACCCAGGACACTGGATGATCTAGAAAGATTGTGCAAAGAAGAATGGTCAAAGATCCCTCTCTCTGTGTTCTCCAATCTTGTGAAATGTTATAGGAGGAGATTAAGAGCTGTATTGTTGGCAAAAGGGGGTTGTACAAAGTATGAACATCAGGGGTGCCAATAAATGTGGGACATATGATTTCAAGGTTTTTTTTTTGTTCTTCTAAATGTGTGATTTATTTATTTTTTCCACCAAAGTAATGCACTTAAATGAAAGGTTGGATTTTTCTCTTTTTTTGCAATTGGGTTCCACGTTGTTTAAAAACAAAAGAGAATTTTTAGAAGTCCACGATCACATCTTAAACAGGGGTGCCAATAATTGTGGAGGGCACTGTATATAATACTACTGAATATTATAACTTCCGTCTTCCGTCCATGTGATCACAAAAGGAAGTTTTGGAAGAAATCTCTGCTCTCTACCTTTTCTACTGATGTCCATACTGCTAAATAATGGCATTTCCTCACCAAAATTAACAGCGCTTCTAACATGCATGCACTTTTCAAAACATTCAGCTCCCTCCACCCTTCCACCTCTTTAACTGCCAATGATTTTGCCCATTTCTTTATTGACAAAACTGCAACTATCAGCAGTCAGTTCTCAGCTCCACACACACATGAAAATAGACCGACCTTTGATGTAACCAGAAACCTTTTTTCAACCACCTCTTCACTCACAGAGGTAGATGTATCTAAACTTCTTACCGGCACTCACTCACATCATCAACACATCTCTTCACACGGGAGCCTTCCCTATAAAAAAGGGTAACCCCACTGCTCGAAAAACCCACATTAAACATATCACTCGTTGATAATTACAGACTTGGCTCTCTCCTACCATTCATATCAAAAACTCTTGAACGTGTTATTTTTAATCAGGTATCTTCTTGTCTCTCTCAGAATGGCCAGTTGGACATCAACCAGTCTGATTGATCAACCAGTCTTCAAGAAGGTGAAGGTGACTTCAACCAGTCTGGCTTCAACCGAGACTGCACTACTATCCGTTGCTGAAGCTTTAAGGAGTGGAAAAGCTGATTCAAAATTGTCAGTTCTCATTATTTTAGATCTGTCTGCTGTCTTTGACACTGTTAATCATCAATCATATCCTTCTATCTACCCTCTCGTCACTAGGCATCCTCTTCAGTGGTTTGAATCCCATCTCACGGATGGGTCCTTCAGGTTTGCATGGTGCGGGGAGGTCTCCAAAGAATCTCAACTGGTCACCGTGGACCACACTTGGACCACTTCTCTTCTCCACGTACACCACATCACTGGGTCCCATCATAGAGGCACACGGCTTCTCCTATCACCACTAAGCCAACGACACACAGCTTTACCTGCCGTTTCAACCAGCTGTGATCACACGATGGCTGCGAAAATCACAAGCTGGCTAGCGGACATCTCGGCATGGATGACAGAGCATCATCTGCAGTTCAACCTGGCAAAGACGGAGCTGCTTGTCTTTTCCGCTAATCCAACACTACAGTATGATTTCACCGTCCAGATCGGTGCTACCACGGTTACCCCTTCAAGGTCTGCCAGAACTCTTGGAGTTATCTTTAAGGACCAGCTGACCTTCAAAGAACACATCTCTTCCATGAGCACCTAATATGACACACACACACAATTTTTTTTGTTAATTAATTCTCTTACTCCCTCTATTCCCCATGCTTGTACTACTTTTGTATGTAATGTTCGAAACTTTGTATTCTAAGCACTATGCACTTTTGTATCTTCAGGACAGATCGCTTTCTGAATTCCTCAAGTTGTAAGTCGCTATGGATAAAAGCGTCTGCTAAATGAATAAATGTAAATATAAAGTAAAGAGAAATGTTTCAATGAAGGTAAAATAATATCAAATACTATGCTAGTATAAAGTTGATTTTACACTATAAGATTGTGCTGCTGGTATCATGTCTGGGATGGATAAGATTTCAAACATGTTTTTAAATAAATATTTCAGGTGAATTGTCACATTCAGTTGCTTTGTCTTTATTGAATTATGACTTACTGGCACATTAAGGAAACTTTCTTGTGAACTTCAGAGAAGATACAGGTATATTCACAAATGGTGCATTAAGATAGTGCATAGTTTTTACATACTAAAAATAAACCTGACTAGTGACTTTTTATATGCTAAAAAAATCCACATTATTGCGTTTTGAGTGTGTCGAGTACTACCACTATGGGGATTAAAGAAGTTATACGTGTTTGTTGCCAACTTGTGAGCCATGATAAGAACCCACTTTGATCATTCACTTCTCTGTTTTTCTATTTCTTGAGCAATCCTTGACATGTTTTTTAAACCTTCATCAATCAAATGTCCATCTGTGTCATTGTCAGGGATGAATGTGGCCCCACGAATTGGCATTTCCTGCCTTTGCTCAGTTATCCTCAGTTGCTGATCCTGGAAGAGAGCATTTCCTGTGTGACAAGTGAGAGAATAGGCTGCAGGGAACACGAATTGCAGAGAGTCATCATCAAATTCAAGCGTGGCACACAATTTTTGCTGATTTCAATGGCAATAAATTGCACGGGTAATATCTACGAAAAATGTTGAAATGGAGTTGTTTAATTTTAGTAGATATAAAAAGTTTGTGAGGAAAAGACCATAAGTTATTTAATGCAGAGTTCAGATAACATAGGCTACGCTCCATTTAGATCAGGGGTCTCAAACGTGCAGCCGGCGAAACAATATTTTGTGCCCCCCAAGACAAAATGAAAGTTTAATGTTAGTGTGGCCCACGAGTTTTGAATGAATAGCTATTTACTGCGCTGGGTGTGGAAGGTTCCTTTTTTGTGCAATTTGAACAAACCAACCAATCACAGTGGGGGATATGACTCCCAGGGGCGGGGTAACCGGCCGAGCTTGATGCAGACAGAGAAACATTTCACAACCATGTACATGAGCACATGTAACATCACATTTGTCAAAGCCTTCATAGAATTATTACTTCTTGTTGTGTTTGAAATTGAGCATGTTTGACTTTGAGCTGGACGGAGTCCTTGTCACTGTTATAGCGTTTAGTGTCATGCAGATTGTATTTTGTTTTTCCATCATTTGAAATGGGCTGATTTGCAAAAAAATTGAAAGCTATATGATTGTCACCCATGTGTGGATGATTGCGTTATCATGAAGATTTAGCAAATTAACGACTAACACCGATGTTCCATTGACGATGTAAGTCCAAGTACAGGTCTGTTTACTGGCGATCATCTTCAAGCTATACTGAGAGGCTCGGCTCTTTCTTCTCTCAAGCCAAATGTGGCTCAGCTATGTGAGAGGAAGCGCTGCCAGATCTCAAGAAATATTCATAAGAACCGTTCATGTTCTTCAATATTCTTTTTATGTTTAGGACAGGACAACCACCTGATAATCTCACCAAACTTCATGTAAGAACTGATTTTGTTGTAACACCCCAAAAATTTCGAGAACTGACCACTTGGTGGCGCTATATTGCGAAAAAACAACAACACTAAGTCATCTGTACAGGGTCACATGTCAGTCTGATTGACCTGAAATTTGTCATGCACGGTCTTTGTCCAAGGGTCCATGATGGTCTATGAGGATATTGGCATATCTCAAAAAAACATGGCCGTCATCGGCCAATGAAGTTTGACCATCAATTAGACCATCTTAACTAAGGTCGTTCGAAACTGGATGGTCGTATCTGACTCATAGTCCTAGAGGTCTTTAAGAATTTTGAAAAAAATCGGACACTAGTTGGCGCTAAAAAGTTTTTTTTTGCATTTTTACTCACGTGGTGCTTCACACATCCACACAATACTAATATCATCAGATAGATCTCCTCTTACTGAACAAATTTGCCTCAAGAACCACTGCTGTCAATCAAATAGTTTGTGAAATATTGGAGATTTTTGAAATTTCAACTTTTTCGAACTCGCCATACAATTGTCTTGAATCATATAGGGACACTCAAGGCAAAAAGTTATCAAAGGAATTTCGATTAGTTGAACTGTTCAGCAGATACAATTTTTCATATATTTCTGTTTTGGCCTATTGTGAATAAAAAGTCTACATATCTTGTTCACAAACAAGAAACTCCACAAAACTGTGTAAATGTAAAGAACTACTCATTTTGATGAAACGAGTTAGGTTCCATGTACTTCTGATGCTCCTAGGACTCACAATAAATTATAAAGTGTCTAGCATTAAAAAAATTAGAAAGACTGGAATACTAGTTTTTTCCACAAGAGGCACCGTCAGGCTAGGAAATCTTTTTATTCCATTTTGAGTTTGAAGACTCTCTGTTCACATGTTGCACACATTGGCACAGTATTAATGTTATTTGATAGATCTCATTCTGGTCAGCTTTGTAACATACATGGTTTTCACAAAGTAAAGAACTTCACAAAACTCTGTTTATGTGGAGACATTACAGAGTTTTGACATAGATGGACATAAACTTACAGATCAGATGACGTGGTGTTATACACATTGTCACAAAATTAATATAATTTCATAGATCTTCTCATTCTGATCAGCTTTTTAACATTTCTATACGTTGTTTGCACAAACTAGAAACTTCACAGAACTGTGCACATTAGGAGAACTAGTCATATTGACAATAAACCGACATAACAGCTCAGATAGTCTTGCTACGTTTGGTGATTGTTGCTTGCAGCTATATTTATTGATATTTTCGTTACAAAATAAACTATATATCTGTATTTGTAAAACCCTGTACATTAGAAACACGCTACACATGCCCATTTATACAACTAATACTTAAGAAAGGGAAACAGAGCTAGGACTCATTCAATGCATACACTCATGGAAATTTATTAATTATGATTCGCTCTTAAGAAATGAAGACGGAGTCTTTAATCTTTGAGTTAAATCTTGTAAAAATAGCTCAATTACAGCACGACTAATAAATAAATACATTTTTGTAAAAATGTAAACTAGTGAGACTGGCAAGATTTTGCTAACTTTATAAAGCTTATTTAAAAGTAAGGTTTCTTTTAGTAACCCACTAACCATCTTAATGCACCATTTGTGAATATACCCGTATCTTCTCCAAAGTAAGAAAGTATTCTTAATCTGCCATTAAGTCGTATTCAGTAAAGACAAAACTAGATGTGTCAATTCACCTGAAATCTTTATTTTTTTATTTTTATAGTAGCACTTATAGTATGGACTAACTATATATTAGCATAGTATTCAATATAATTTTAACTTCATTGAAAATGTTCTCTTTACTGTCTTATCTCTATGATATTTATAAACATGAAAACAAATGTTATTCATTACTGTGCATTAATACATTTGTGCCGTTAAATTCTACAATATTATACATACATGGAATATTTCAGACCGTTGTGCCTCAAGCTTTTATCTCGAAAATGACAAGTGTTGGTATTGTACAAAGTAATGAAGTGAACCTTTATGAATGAAACAAGATAGCCCATCCTCCTCTGGCACATCCCATACATTACACTAACATACTTAAGCAAATATATGAAATATTAGTACATCTAGAGATCGAAACCAATTACTACATACAATATATATATTTATTCATTTTGCCATTAAATGTAATAAGTCAGATTTTTGTATGCACAAGGATTCTGACGACAGCTGGAGTCTGGATTATATGAAGAAGCAGAAAAATGGAGACAGACTGAAACGACTTGAAAAACTGTCTATCTGACTGAAAGTGAAAAAGACAATTTCGAAAAGTTGATTACTAAATGTAGGGCTGACACTAATAATTATTTTGGTAATCTAGTAGTTTTTTTTTTTTTTTTTCAAATAATCAGATCTTTTTTAAAAATAATAAAATCAACCAAAAGAACAATGTTAACAACTGTTGTTAAATATGAACTATATATTTAATCCAAATTTGGAATATAATTTTACAAATGTATCTCTAGCACATCTTTTTCTTGATATATATATCAAGTATATATATATATATATATACTTTTTCTAGATAAATGCTACATATTTTTAAGAAGCCGAGTTGTCAAATAAATGGCTTAAAACTTATGATGAACTTGCCATCAATCAAGGATAGCTACAATGGACAATGGACAAATAATGATTTCTTTATCAACAAGCCATTTTTTTATTTTGTGTGGCCATTCCATCAATTAAACTCAAGAGTGGACTTGTGAAACAGTATTCTGAAAATAGAAACAAGCATGTTAAAAAACGTTTAATAAAAAGAAAAAAAAGGAATGATAATAACACTAGGGAAAATCTAAAAACATTTTTCAACTGCATAAACCGGATGTAAAGTGAAATGCAGTCTATCTGCCGTTCCTTATTCTAGATGGACTCCTGTCCATACATTTTTTTTTATTTAACTGTAATATAAACAATAATTATGATCCATTAATGACCAACTTAGTACCATAAAATATCACAGAACTAAAATATGGTGATTTATTTTAATTGATAAATTGTATACTTAAAGTGTTTGGTTTTTGGTTCTGACCCATAGGCTATAAGTAATACCTGAGGGTTATGCACAAGGAAACATTAATCCATTACTCCCCAAACATAAAATACTAAGGTACATGACATCAGAGTAGTATTCAATGCATCATGTCACATTATGCATTCATATTTACCAAAACTCACAGCAAATATATTCAAACTGCTGTCTATAACGCTTAATACAGTTTATAAATTCAAACAGACTGACAGCGCAAAGTTGAGCCACGTGACCGCGTGCGGGAAATCACAGGTAGTCGAAACTCTCTCGAGAAATACGCTCTGTAAAACCTCACCGGTGGCAGGAGTGACAATTATAATAAGGCAATACAAAATCACTTATACTGAATTATGAATTACAGAGCACAACTCCAAAAAAGAAAGAAAAACAAAGAGATAGAGAGAGAGAAGAAAATTGAAATGCACTTCCTTAGCTTTGGGGGGGGGGGGGGTATTGGAAATTAGAAGGTGACCGGTCCATCCAATCATCCTGAACGTTGTTAAAATCCCCTCCTAATATGATATTGTCTGTGGAATATGTAATATTCAGGTCTGCTATTATTTCAGAAACTTCAGATAACAATTCTTTGTTTTGAGAAATATTATTATAACCATATATATTCTCTACTATAATAAACAAATCATCAGTTGAAAGGACACAGTGACCATTTGCGTTAGTTTTGTGTACATCTATCGCAGGGCAATTATAAAATAATATAGCAGCTCCGCAGAACAATTTGTTCCATGACCAAATAGAATTTTGTTCCACCGCACCCCACCGGTTAGTCCAAAATTTCTCATCTGATTAATTTGAGTGAGTTTCCTGTAGCATTTACAAAATAAAAAAACACCTTTTACGTTATTCCTCAACTCAACTCCACAACTGTGTGCTTGAATGTTGCATGCGTAAACGCGTGCGATTGGATGTTGCGTTTCTAAGCCGAGTACAAACACCTGTGATTAAACATTGCATTCTTCAAGCTCTACATAAGCCTCTGTGATGAGTTCAACTGCTCAACGAACAAACATGTTAAAAGGCTTTCATTTGAAGTGAACCGATTCCTAGTGGTGTATGAAGCGAGGCTTCATAAAGCACTGAAACGTTTAAAGCAAATGTGCTGTGGGTCGAGACTTTGAATCTATACCGACACCCGTCTCCACGGTGACACCTATAGTGCTCAATTGAACGTTATCTGAAACACCTTTGAAAACAAGCCATTTAAAAAATAAAAGTGTTGTATTTTTGTTAGTGTGGCGAGTTTTTGACATCCTCACTGTATAACTAAAAATATGTTCTGGGAACGTTCGCGATTGGTTCGGGGAACATCCCGGAATCGGATGTTGTTATGCCTGTACAAAAATAATCATTCTACAAACTACATCTTCTAAATTACTTCTTGCTCAAAAACATTAAAATGAATAGAAAGTTATTACAAGTAACATTTATTGAAAATCTCTATAATCTCAATCTCTTTGTAAAAACATACACAAAGTAGATAAGCCATGAACATATTTAAACACATATTACACAATTGTATTTAGAAAATTTAATCATGAACAAAGTCAAAGTGGATTTTATTGTCATTTCAGCCATATACAAGTAGTGAAACGAAACGTTCCTCCAGGACCAAGGCACTATAGAACAAAAACCTCTCTACATAAGAGTACAAAGTGCAAACAGACAGCACAGACCATAGCGCAGACATAATACACAGTAGATACGGAAAAAAAACTACATACATACATAAAGTGCACAGTTTAATTTTGTCACAGTTTGATGGTAACAGTCAAAAAGTAGTGCAGTTTGTTTGAGTTATGATTTTAGCAGTCTGATACCATGGGGAAAAAATCTGGTTGTGAGAGACCAAATTCTTCGATACCGTTTTCCGGACGGCAGGAGGGTGGCTTTGCGGATATAACGTGATGTGTGTAGATGTGTAGATGTGTAGATGTCTGTGATAGACGGAAGAGAGACATGAATATTCTTTAAACACATATAGAAGCCATGAACATATTTAAACATATTACACAATTGTATTTAGAAAATGTAATTATAAACATGAATATTTAAACAATATTTACACACAATGAAATGTGGGAAAAAAAAAAATTTCCCCATTATCTGCAAATCAAAAACAAAGAAACATACATGAGTCAGACAGATATAATATAAACAATGGACTGTTAATTACTGTGGATGATTGTGTAGATCTAATAGTTCTGTCCATTGAAGTTTGGCTGATATCTTGTGAAGTGATGTTATACACACTGATGTTATGATATTCCTTGCAAAAATACATTAAGTCAGGTAGTGCTGATACTTAAGGCTAAAACTGTAGTGTTTACAGAGATACATTAAATTTCACAGTTTACTGAGTTTTAAAAAGAGCAATGGTTTTCCACCTACTCTAACATCTCATCTCGTAGTATGACATGCTATTGATAATCTAAAACAGAGGGACATTATTGCTTACCATTTTAAATTTCTATGTGGGGCACATTTCAGAAGCATTGCAATAAGCTCTTCCACATCTCTTGCCTTCAGTGTTCTGAAATTATTTTCTGTTGCTCCTAGAATCCAGAAATAACAAAGAAGGTTGATTATGTGAAAGGGGTTAGATTTGAGGTGTTATTTACATTACTGTATTTTTGGTACCACAACAAAATATATTCTCATTGCAAAATACAAATCTATTGCATTTCATAACATTTATTATTTAAATAATTGATAGCAAGTCGGAGGAAAAACTTGCCTATCATTCTATTATAAAGACTGATTTTCTTGTGTTGATGGAATGAGACCTATAAATCATACAATGAGGAAATAAACAGTGAAAAACTGTATCAGTTCTCATTTCTCATGAATGTATAGAACTGCAAGAGTTGGTGACGCTCCGCCCCTCAATATCAGGCGTGCAATGCAGCAGCGTGTCTCAATTCACGTACGGATTCAAACACAGTATTTGAAAGGTCCAGCGCTGCACATCTAACCGGATTCAAATCGTCAGTTGTTTTGTCATTTTCTTCAAGACATGAATACAGTATTTTTTCAGAAATTCTTACAACTAAACTCAAAAAACATTGTGCACTAAATCATTTACTGGCAGATTTTTTTTCTGGCTTGTGGAACTAAAGAATGTTAGATTCGTTGAATTATTTTCTGAAAATATTCTCTTTAGGTTTTAAAATAACCCCAAAAACTTTTTTTACTTTTTTAAGTTTAAAAATTAAGCCCAAAAAAATAACCTGCAGGGAACGTTCTGGGAACCCTCTCTATAGGTTTTACAATTAGCCAAAAAAAAAAAAAAAAAACCTGCAGGGAACGTTCTCTATAAGTTTCAAAATTATCCCAAAAAATAACCTGCAAGGAATGTTCTGGGTACGTTCTCTATAAGTTCAAAATTAAGCCAAAAAAATAAATAAATAACTAAATGGGAACGTTCTGGGAACCCTCTCTATAAGTTTTAAAATTAGCCAAAAAATTGCGAGAAATGCGACCCAGGAGAAAGACCTCGGAGTCATCGTAACAAATGACATGAAAACAGCGCCAGACACCTTGAAAAAGGTCGCAGCTGCCAGCAAACTGTTGCGCTGGATTGGCCATTCATTCTCAAGACTATCCCCTGACACTTTCAGGACTCTGTTTGCATCACACGTGCGTCCGATCCTGGAGTACGGGCAGCCGGCTTGCTGCCCTCTTCTGAAGTTCGAAAAGGATGACCTGGAGAAAGTACACCGCCGCGGTACTCAAATGATTCCAGGGATTCGTGCTTTGCCGTACGAAGACCGCCTGGCCCATCTGAAACTATACACTCTTGAGTTTCGACGACGGCGTGGCGATCTCATATATACACGACGCATCCTACGAGGACAATTGAGGGAGGGTTTGAAGGCGTTTTTCACGCTAAACGACACAAACACAAAGGCCATAGCTGGAAGCTGTTCAAGCCCAGAAGGCGCCGAGTTCGAATTGATGCAACCCTATCAACAAGGGTGGTCGACGCGTGGAATGGACTTCCAGTGGAGGCCGTCGAAGCCAATAATGAGGCATGTTTTAAGCGAGTAGTGGACCAGCACATGTCGGAGCAACAAGGTCGCTGTTCGATTCATTAACCAACACCGTGGATTTTGCAAGGACCAAGCCTTTGCTCCCTGGCTGAGACGGAGCTTATAAGGGTGCCCACCCTTCTGCTTTCTACACTCTCCATGACTCCATGACAAATTAACCAAACGGGAACCAAATGGGAACATTAAGGGAACGTTTGTGTTTGCTGGGTCGGGGTTGCAAAAAAGCGTCCAGATAACCGTTTAGCGAGATAACCTATCCCCAAATATATCTATGTAAATAGATGAAGCGATCGGCATGCTATAAAAATGTACATACACATGTGTACATACACATGTTTGCTAACAACAAAAGGCATATGTGCACCAACTAACAGCAGAGATTTACCACTATACAATAAAAAACACCTTCGATTCTCAATACAAACCTTTAATTATATTCTCCAAACACAATTTCGCTCACAGCGTAAACCAGGGGTGTCAAACTCATTTTGGTCGGGGGGCCGCATACTGCTTAATCTGATGTCAAGGGGGCCAGACCAGCAAAAATACATAGAACTAACAATAAGTCCGCTTTTTTTGTATTAGTGCATTATATTATAAATTATATTAAATTATAAAAATCTTTAAATTAAATTAATTGTCCTTTTACAAAATATATTATGAACAACCTACGTATAGTATGTGCAATTTCAAAAACACCATTACTCAATTTATGGAACTTTATGGAACAGTTTATGGAACATTTTGTGGAACTTTAAAACACTGTCCTGCATGTTAACATAAATCAAATATCAATTATTTAAAATTAATTTTCCAACTCTGGGAAGCAATTCTGAACACATGAATTGACTTCACACACTTAAAATCTTAAGTGGCAGCTGTTTTAAAAAAAAAAGTTTTTGTAAAATTTGCAAGTTTATACATAAGTATGTGTGTTTTTTTATGTAAACAAATTAACTTTATCAATTTGCGAAAACTGCAATTCGCTAAAGACCTGAAATAGTTTCTCAAACTCCCTCAGCAACTCTGAAATCTTGTCTTTGTACTGCCTCACGTCAGGATGAACGCTTGCTGCACGTAACTGGCTTTCACTGCAGCCTCACTGAACTCTCAGCTTCGGGTGAAAACAGATTGCTTTTTCCTCAGACCTACCAACATTTAATTTACCTTCTGTATTCTCAGGTTCCCAGTCACCTCCGTGGATAGGAAGAGGTCAATTTTTCTTGAAAAATCTGACACTTTGTGTCCACTTTTCTCTTTTTTGACAAAGAAATTTCGACGATGAGGTTGCCACGGCCAACAGGACAGCGCATAAACTGACAGAACTCAGTGCTGCCATCTGCTGTTAGTTCCGCCGAAAATGAAAATATTTTTTTTCATATTGCAGATTTATCTCCGGGGCCGGACTGAACCCCCTGGCGGGCCGGATCCGGCCCGCGGGCCGTACGTTTGACACCCCTTGACACACATTCGTGAGGTCATCAAGCTGTACTAGATTGCACACTTTCTTGCATTCTGCCTAACAAATTCGTCTTTTAATAACCTCAGCTCTTCAATCCGTAGCGGCGCTGAGCAGACCGCTTGTCAGAAACAAGTATGCCCGCGTATTATCACCAATAAAAGGCTTTAACCAGCCTTGGAATTCAGGGCTTGATTCCCACTCATTCCAGTATTTTTTGGGTGTACAGTTTTGACTGAAACATGATAAACAAGCCAGCTAGTTAGCTTTTGTCACAGACAGGCGCACACACACACACACAGTGGACGAGAGTACGTGACTGTGTGACTTTGTGTGAGTCAAACAAATGCAGCGATTTATATTTGTGCAGTGATTTAATTATTTTTTAGACAAAGAACATTTGACATCCCGTACTGCCATTGTGTAATCAGCCAGCGTCGGCTTGCCTTTAATATGACAAAAATAATAATAACATAAAAATTCTATGAATTTTAACCAATGAAAGTCAGACATTGTTTTCCAACCATGCTTCTACGGAATTATTTGTAAAAAATTAACTCATTGAACAGGCATAGACAAAATTGATGGTACCCCTAACTTAATATTTTGTTGTAGAACCTTTATCTATCACTGCAATCAAATGATTCCTGTAACTGTCAATGAGACTTCTGCACCTCTCAACAAGGTATTTTGGCCCACTCCTCATAAGCAAACTGCTCCAGTTGTTTCGGGTTTGAAGGGTGTCTTTTCCAGACGGCATGTTTCAGCTCCTTCCAAAGATGCTAAATGGGATTGAGGTCAGGGCTCATAGAAGACCACTTTAAAATGTTTTCCTCTTTGCCATTCCTGGGTGTTTTTAGCTTTGTGTTTTTCGTCATTGTCCTGATGACCTGCGACTGAGACCAAGCTTTCTGACACTGGCGAGCACCTTTATCTCTAGAATCCTTTGATAGTCTTCAGATTTCATTGTACCCTGCACAGATTCAAGACTCCCCGTGTCCAAGTTCAATTTCTTGTCTCATCTGTCCGTTGGACATTATCCCAGAAGCTTTGTGGCTTGTCTCCCATGTAGTCCACTATGGCTCAAACAACAACAGATGATGCGATCTGACACTGATGTTCCTTGAGCATGGAGTTCACCTTGGATCTCTTTAGAAGTCTTTCTGGGCTCTTTTGTTACCATTTGGATTTGGATTTGTCGCAAATTTTACTCCTGCGGCCACGTCCAGGGAGGTGGACTACAGTCCCATGGATCTTAAATTTCTGAATATGTGCAACTGTAGTCACAAGAACTTCAATCTGCTTGGAGATAGTTTGATATCCCTTTATCAAGCTTGTCTATTACATGCATTTAATCTCCTGCAACAACAATTTTCTTCATTTTTTCCTGGTCTATGTTGCATGTGGTACACACCACAACACCAGACAACACAGTGACTTCCTGAAGCCCTATAAATAGGCCCACTGATTGATTACAATATTGTACACACCTGTGATGCTAATTAGTAGACGCACCTTGAATTAACATGTCTCTTTAGTCACATTGTTTACAGTCTTTTCTGGTAACATCATTTTTGTCTAGGCCTGTTCTATGAGTTTATTTTTATAAATAATTGTTGAAGCATGGTTGAAGAGCAATGTCTGACTGAAGTTTGACATTAAAAATTAAACGGTATTATAAATTTTTTATTTTTCCTTCGGACCACCCAGCTAAATTGGATAGATAAGGTTCAGCGAAAAATTTCTAATCATGAATTCTCTTGGGTTTTCGCCCATCAATGACCTGCTAATTGTTTCTAATTGTTTCTTCTTACCTGTCTGGAGAGATCCGGACCTCCAGCCCCCAAAACTGTGACATTTGTTTCGACGATGCTAAAAACACAAAGCTAAAAACACCCAGGAATGGCAAAGAGGAAAACATTTTAAGGTGGCCTTCTATGAGCCCTGACCTCAATCCCATTTAGCATCTTTGGAAGGAGCTGAAACATGCCGTCTGGAAAAGACACCCTTCAAACCCGAAACAACTGGAGCAGTTTGCTTATGAGGAGTGGGCCAAAATACCTTTTGAGAGGTGCAGAAGTCTCATTGACAGTTACAGGAATCGTTTGATTGCAGTGATTGATAAAGGTTCTACAACAAAATATTAAGTTAGGGGTACCATCAATTTTGTCTATAGGCCTGTTCAATGAGTTAATTTTTTACAAATAATTCCGTAGAAGCATGGTTGGAAAACAATGTCTGACTTTCATTGGTTAAAATTCATAGAATTTTTATGTTATTATTATTTTTGTCATATTAAAGGCAAGCCGACGCTGGCTGATTACACAATGGCAGTACGGGATGTCAAATGTTCTTTGTCTAAAAAATAATTAAATCACTGCACAAATATAAATCGCTGCATTTGTTTGACTCACACAGCCTCAGTCACGTACTCTCGTCCACTGTGTGTGTGTGCGCCTGTCTGTGACAAAAGCTAACTAGCTGGCTTATTTATCATGTTTCAGTCAAAACTGTACACCCAAAAAATACTGGAATGAGTGGGAATCAAGCCCTGAATTCCAAGGCTGGTTAAAGCCTTTTATTGGTGATAATACGCGGGCATACTTGTTTCTGACAAGCGGTCTGCTCAGCGCCGCTACGGATTGAAGAGCTGTGGTTATTAAAAGACGAATTTGTTAGGCAGAATGCAAGAAAGTGTGCAATCTAGTACAGCTTGATGACCTCACGAATATGTTATGACCGTTTACGCTGTGAGCGAAATTGTGTTTGGAGAATATAAATAAAGGTTTGTATTGAGAATCGAAGGTGTTTTTTATTGTATAGTGGTAAATCTCTGCTGTTAGTTGGTGCACATATGCCTTTTGTTGTTAGCAAACATGTACATTTTTATAGCATGCCGATCGCTTCATCTATTTACATAGATATATTGGGGATAGGTTATCTCGCTAAACGGTTATCTGGACGCTTTTTTGCAATCCCGACCCAGCAAACACAAACGTTCCCTTAATGTTCCCATTTGGTTCCCGTTTGGTTATTTTTTTGGCTAATTTTAAAACTTATAGAGAGGGTTCCCAGAACGTTACCATTTGGTTATTATTATTTTTTTTTGGCTTAATTTTGAAACTTATAGAGAACGTTCCCTGCAGGTACACAAACTACAACAGAAAATAATTTCAGAACACTGAAGGCAAGATATGTGGAAGAGCTTATTGCAATGCTTCTGAAATGTGCCCCACATAGAAATTTAAAATGGTAAGCAATAATGTCCCTCTGTTTTAGATTATCAATAGCATGTTATACGAGATGAGATGTTAGAGTAGGTGGAAAACTATTGCATGTCAGCTCTTTTTAAAACTCAGTAAACTGTGAAATTTAATGTATCTCTGTAACACTACAGTTTTAGCCTTAAGTATCAGCACTACCTGACTTAATGTATTTTTGCAGGGAATATCATAACATCAGTGTGTATAACATCACTTCACAAGATATCAGCCAAACTTCAATGGACAGAACTATTAGATCTACACAATCATCCACAGTAATTAACAGTCCATTGTTTATATTATATCTGTCTGACTCATGTATGTTTCTTTGTTTTTGATTTGCAGATAATGGGGAAATTATTTTTTCTGTGTGTACATCTACATACATCACGTTATATCCGCAAAGCCACCCTCCTGCCGTCCGGAAAACGGTATTGAAGAATTTGGTCTCTCACAACCAGATTTTTTCCCAATGGTATCAGGCTGCTAAAATCATAACTCATACAAACTGCACTACTTTTTGACTGTTACCATCAAACTGTGACAAAATTAAACTGTGCACTTTATGTATGTATGTAGTTTTTTTTCTGTACCTACTGTGTATTATGTCTGCGTTATGGTCTGTGCTGTCTTTGTGCTCTTATGTAGAGAGGTTTTTGTTCTATAGTGCCTTGGTCCTGGAGGAACGTTTCGTTTCACTACTTGTATATGGCTGAAATGACAATAAAATCCACTTTGACTTTGTTCATGATTAAATTTTCTAAATACAATTGTGTAATATGTGTTTAAATATGTTCATGGCTTATCTACTTTGTGTATGTATGTTTTTACAAAGAGATTGAGATTATAGAGATTTTCAATAAATGTTACTTGTAATAACTTTCTATTCATTTTAATGTTTTTGAGCAAGAAGTAATTTAGAAGATGTAGTTTGTATAATGATTATTTTTGTACAGGCATAACAACATCCGATTCCGGGATGTTCCCCGAACCAATCGCGAACGTTCCCAGAACATATTTTCTTAAATATTTTCTTAAAGAAAACTTTCCTGGCAAACGCATTGGGAACGTTCTAATGTTTGGTTCCCAGAATGTTCTGAGAACTAGAAACTAAGGAGGAGTTAATGCACCTTCATCTCCTGGGTTTTTGTGAGAGGATTTTTTCAAAGGCTGGAGGGAAAAAAAAAAGAGTAGGCTAAGCCATTCCACAGCAGAGAAATTGATATTAACAAATAGGAGACCAATGTGGATTGATTTGTGTTATTAATTTTATTAACAAGGTTCAGGATGATTGGATGGACCGGTCACCTTCTAATTTCCAATACCCCCCCAAAGCTAAGGAAGTGCATTTCAATTTTCTTCTCTCTCTCTCTATCTCTTTGTTTTTCTTTCTTTTTTGGAGTTGTGCTCTGTAATTCATAATTCAGTATAAGTGATTTTGTATTGCCTTATTATAATTGTCACTCCTGCCACCGGTGAGGTTTTACAGAGCGTATTTCTCGAGAGAGTTTCGACTACCTGTGATTTCCCGCACGCGGTTACGTGGCTCAACTTTGCGCTGTCAGTCTGTTTGAATTTATAAACTGTATTAAGCGTTATAGACAGCAGTTTGAATATATTTGCTGTGAGTTTTGGTAAATATGAATGCATAATGTGACATGATGCATTGAATACTACTCTGATGTCATGTACCTTAGTATTTTATGTTTGGGGAGTGATGGATTAATGTTTCCTTGTGCATAACCCTCAGGTATTACTTATAGCCTATGGGTCAGAACCAAAAACCAAACACTTTAAGTATACAATTTATCAATTAAAATAAATCACCATATTTTAGTTCTGTGATATTTTATGGTACTAAGTTGGTCATTAATGGATCATAATTACTGTTTATATTACAGTTAAATAAAAAAAATGTATGGACAGGAGTCCATCTAGAATAAGATAGACTGCATTTCACTTTACATCCGGTTTATGCAGTTGAAAAATGTTTTTAGATTTTCCCCAGTGTTATTATCATTCCTTTTTTTCTTTTTATTAAACGTTTTTTAACATGCTTGTTTCTATTTTCAGAATACTGTTTCACAAGTCCACTCTTGAGTTTAATTGATGGCATGGCCACACAAATAAAAAAATGGCTTGTTGATAAAGAAATCATTATTTGTCCATTGTCCATTGTAGCTATCCTTGATTGAGTTCATCATAAGTTTTAAGCCATTTATTTGACAACTCGGCTTCTTAAAAATATGTAGCATTTATCTAGAAAAAGTATATATATATATATATATATATATATACTTGATATATATATCAAGAAAAAGATGTGCTAGAGATACATTTGTAAATTTATATTCCAAATTTGGATTAAATATATAGTTCATATTTAACAACAATTTGTTAACATTGTTCTTTTGGTTGATTTTATTATTTAAAAAAAAAATCTGATTATTTGAAAAAAAAAAAAAAAAAAACATTACTAGATTACCAAAAAAATTATTAGTGTCAGCCCTACATTTAGTATTCAACTTTTCGAAATTGTCTTTGTCACTTTCAGTCAGATAGACAGTTTTTCAAGTCGTTTGAAGATTTTTTTAAAATAATGTTAATTTTTTTTTAATATTCTTATTCTGTTAGTAATTAATATGTTACTCTTCTATAATGTTTCAGAAACGAAACAGTTTGGAGACTATTAGACTGGATGATTCTTCGAAGTACCATCCAAAGCTACTTATTTAAAGATTTCGCTTCAGTAACTAATACAGTACTGTATGCACATAAGAACATTTGCAGGAATATATTAGCACTTAATCTAATATCAACTGGACAATTGAAGTCAGAATGTCTGAGAAGATCAAGTTTGCTAGGACACTGATGACAAGCTGGATATCAGCATCTCTTGGGTCATGTCTTTCTGTAATATTTAGTTGTGGGTTTATTTTTTTTATTTTTTTTTTATTAAAAAGGGTTTTAACCCAGTTATATATTCTTTTGAGGTTGCCACAGTTTCTCTGGATTCAGTCTGTCTCCATTTTTCTGCTTCTTCATATAATCCAGACTCCAGCTGTCGTCAGAATCCTTGTGCATACAAAAATCTGACTTATTACATTTAATGGCAAAATGAATAAATATATATATCGTATGTAATAATTGTACTCTAGATGTACTAATATTTCATATATTTGCTTAAGTATGTTAGTGTAATGTATGGGATGTGCCAGAGGAGGATGGGCTATCTTGTTTCATTCATAAAGGTTCACTTCATTACTTTGTACAATACCAACACTTGTCATTTTCGAGATAAAAGCTTGAGGCACAACGGTCTGAAATATTCCATGTATGTATAATATTGTAGAATTTAACGGCACAAATGTATTAATGCACAGTAATGAATAACATTTGTTTTCATGTTCATAAATATCATAGAGATAAGACAGTAAAGAGAAAATTTTTAATGAAGTTAAAATTATATTGAATACTATGCTAATATATAGTTAGTCCATACTATAAGTGCTACTATAAAAATAAAAAATAAAGATTTCAGGTGAATTGACACATCTAGTTTTGTCTTTACTGAATACGACTTAATGGCAGATTAAGAATACTTTCTTACTTTGGAGAAGATACGGGTATATTCACAAATGGTGCATTAAGATGGTTAGTGTGTTACTAAAAGAAACCTTACTTTTAAATAAGCTTTATAAAGTTAGCAAAATCTTGCCAGTCTCACTAGTTTACATTTTTACAAAAATGTATTTATTTATTAGTCGTGCTGTAATTGAGCTATTTTTACAAGATTTAACTCAAAGATTAAAGACTCCGTCTTCATTTCTTAAGAGCGAATCATAATTAATAAATTTCCACTAGTGTATGCATTGAATGAGTCCTAGCTCTGTTTCCCTTTCTTAAGTATTAGTTGTATGAATGGGCATGTGTAGCGTGTTTCTAATGTACAGGGTTTTACAAATACAGATATATAGTTTATTTTGTAACGAAAATATCAATAAATATAGCTGCAAGCAGCAATCACCAAACGTAGCAAGACTATCTGAGCTGTTATGTCGGTTTATTGTCAATATGACTAGTTCTCCTAATGTGCACAGTTCTGTGAAGTTTCTAGTTTGTGCAAACAACGTATAGAAATGTTAAAAAGCTGATCAGAATGAGAAGATCTATGAAATTATATTAATTTTGTGACAATGTGTATAACACCACGTCATCTGATCTGTAAGTTTATGTCCATCTATGTCAAAACTTTGTAATGTCTCCACATAAACAGAGTTTTGTGAAGTTCTTTACTTTGTGAAAACCATGTATAGACATGTTACAAAGCTGACCAGAATGAGATCTATCAAATAACATTAATACTGTGCGGATGTGTGCAACATGTGAACAGAGAGTCTTCAAACTCAAAATGGAATAAAAAGATTTCCTAGCCTGACGGTGCCTCTTGTGGAAAAAACTAGTATTCCAGTCTTTCTAATTTTTTTTATGCTAGACACTTTATAATTTATTGTGAGTCCTAGGAGCATCAGAAGTACATGGAACCTAACTCGTTTCATCAAAATGAGTAGTTCTTTACATTTACACAGTTTTGTGGAGTTTCTTGTTTGTGAACAAGATATGTAGACTTTTTATTCACAATAGGCCAAAGCAGAAATATATGAAAAATTGTATCTGCTGAACAGGTCAACTAATCGAAATTCCTTTGATAACTTTTTGCCTTGAGTGTCCCTATATGATTCAAGACAATTGAATGACGAGTTCGAAAAAGTTCGAATGATATGCTATGACGAGTTCGAAAAAGTTGAAATTTCAAAAATCTCCAATATTTCACAAACTATTTGATTGACAGCAGTGGTTCTTGAGGCAAATTTGTTCAGTAAGAGGAGATCTATCCGATGATATTAGTATTGTGTGGATGCGTGAAGCACCACGTGAGTAAAAATGCAAAAAAAACTTGTTAGCGCCAACTAGTGTCCGATTTTTTTCAAAATTCTTAAAGACCTCTAGGACTATGAGTCAGACACGACCATCCAGTTTCGATCGACCTTAGTTAAGATGGTCTAATTGATGGTCAAACTTCATTGGCCGATGACAGCCATGTTTTTTTGAGATATGCCAATATCATCATAGACCATCATGGACCCTTGGACAAAGACCGTGCATGACAAATTTCAGGTCAATCAGACTGACATGTGACCCTGTACAGATGATTTAGTGTTGTTTTTTTTCCGCAATATAGCGCCACCAAGTGGTCAGTTCTCGAGATTTTTGGGGTGTTACAACAAAATCAGTTCTTACATGAAGTTTGGTGAGATTATCAGGTGGTTGTCCTGTCCTGAACTTAAAAAGAATATTGAAGAACATGAACGGTTCTTATGAATATTTCTTGAGATCTGGCAGCGCTTCCTCTCACATAGCTGAGCCACATTTGGCTTGAGAGAAGAAAGAGCCGAGCCTCTCAGTATAGCTTGAAGATGATCGCCAGTAAACAAACCTGTACTTGGACTTACATCGTCAATGGAACATCGGTGTTAGTTGTTAATTTGCTAAATCTTCATGATAACGTAATCATCCACACATGGGTGACAATCATATAGCTTTCAATTTTTATGCAAATCAGCCCATTTCAAATGATGGAAAAACAAAATACAATCTGCATGACACTAAACGCTATAACAGTGACAAGGACTCCGTCCAGCTCAAAGTCAAACATGCTCAATTTCAAACACAACAAGAAGTAATAATTCTATGACGGCTTTGACAAATGTGATGTTGCATGTGCTCATGTACATGGTTGTGAAATGTTTCTCTGTCTGCATCAAGCTCGGCCGGTTACCCCGCCCCTGGGAGTCATATCCCCCACTGTGATTGGTTGGTTTGTTCAAATTGCACAAAAAAGGAACCTTCCACACCCAGCGCAGTAAATAGCTATTCATTCAAAACTCGTGGGCCACACTAACATTAAACTTTCATTTTGTCTTGGGGGGCACAAAATATTGTTTCGCCGGCTGCACGTTTGAGACCCCTGATCTAAATGGAGCGTAGCCTATGTTATCTGAACTCTGCATTAAATAACTTATGGTCTTTTCCTCACAAACTTTTTATATCTACTAAAATTAAACAACTCCATTTCAACATTTTTCGTAGATATTACCCGTGCAATTTATTGCCATTGAAATCAGCAAAAATTGTGTGCCACGCTTGAATTTGATGATGACTCTCTGCAATTCGTGTTCCCTGCAGCCTATTCTCTCACTTGTCACACAGGAAATGCTCTCTTCCAGGATCAGCAACTGAGGATAACTGAGCAAAGGCAGGAAATGCCAATTCGTGGGGCCACATTCATCCCTGACAATGACACAGATGGACATTTGATTGATGAAGGTTTAAAAAACATGTCAAGGATTGCTCAAGAAATAGAAAAACAGAGAAGTGAATGATCAAAGTGGGTTCTTATCTTGGCTCACAAGTTGGCAACAAACACGTATAACTTCTTTAATCCCCATAGTGGTAGTACTCGACACACTCAAAACGCAATAATGTGGATTTTTTAGCATATAAAAAGTCACTAGTCAGGTTTATTTTTAGTATGTAAAAACTATGCAGGATCTTAATGCACCATTTGTGAATATTCCTGTATCTTCTCTGAAGTTCACAAGAAAGTTTCCTTAATGTGCCAGTAAGTCATAATTCAATAAAGACAAAGCAACTGAATGTGACAATTCACCTGAAATATTTATTTAAAAACATGTTTGAAATCTTATCCATCCCAGACATGATACCAGCAGCACAATCTTATAGTGTAAAATCAACTTTATACTAGCATAGTATTTGATATTATTTTACCTTCATTGAAACATTTCTCTTTACCATCTATTTTGATATATATATATATATAATATATTTACATTTATTCATTTAGCAGACGCTTTTATCCATAGCGACTTACAACTTGAGGAATTCAGAAAGCGATCTGTCCTGAAGATACAAAAGTGCATAGTGCTTAGAATACAAAGTTTCGAACATTACATACAAAAGTAGTACAAGCATGGGGAATAGAGGGAGTAAGAGAATTAATTAAAAAAAATTGTGCGTGTGTGTCATATTAGGTGCTCATGGAAGAGATGTGTTCTTTGAAGGTCAGCTGGTCCTTAAAGATAACTCCAAGAGTTCTGGCAGACCTTGAAGGGGTAACCATGGTAGTACCGATCTGGACGGTGAAATCATACTGTAGTGTTGGATCAGCGGAAAAGACTAGCAGCTCCGTCTTTGCCAGGTTGAACTGCAGATGATGCTCTGTCATCCATGCCAAGATGTCCGCTAGCCAGCTTGTGATTTTCGCAGCCATCGTATGATCACAGCTGGTTGAAACGGCAGGTAAAGCTGTGTGTCGTTGGCTTAGTGGTGATAGGAGAAGCCGTGTGCCTCTATGATGGGACCCAGTGATGTGGTGTACGTGGAGAAGAGAAGTGGTCCAAGTGTGGTCCACGGTGACCAGTTGAGATTCTTTGGAGACCTCCCCGCACCATGCAAACCTGAAGGACCCATCCGTGAGATAGGATTCAAACCACTGAAGAGGATGCCTAGTGACGAGAGGGTAGATAGAAGGATATGATTGATGATTAACAGTGTCAAAGACAGCAGACAGATCTAAAATAATGAGAACTGACAATTTTGAATCAGCTTTTCCACTCCTTAAAGCTTCAGCAAAGGATAGTAGTGCAGTCTCGGTTGAAGCCAGACTGGTTGAAGTCACCTTCACCTTCTTGAAGACTGGTTGATCAATCAGACTGGTTGATGTCCAACTGGCCATTCTGAGAGAGACAAGAAGATACCTGATTAAAAATAACACGTTCAAGAGTTTTTGATATGAATGGTAGGAGAGAGCCAAGTCTGTAATTATCAACGAGTGATATGTTTAATGTGGGTTTTTCGAGCAGTGGGGTTACCCTTTTTTATAGGGAAGGCTCCCGTGTGAAGAGATGTGTTGATGATGTGAGTGAGTGCCGGTAAGAAGTTTAGATACATCTACCTCTGTGAGTGAAGAGGTGGTTGAAAAAAGGTTTCTGGTTACATCAAAGGTCGGTCTATTTTCATGTGTGTGTGGAGCTGAGAACTGACTGCTGATAGTTGCAGTTTTGTTAATAAAGAAATGGGCAAAATCATTGGCAGTTAAAGAGGTGGAAGGGTGGAGGGAGCTGAATGTTTTGAAAAGTGCATGCATGTTAGAAGCGCTGTTAATTTTGGTGAGGAAATGCAATTATTTAGCAGTATGGACATCAGTAGAAAAGGTAGAGAGCAGAGATTTCTTCCAAAACTTCCTTTTGTGATCACATGGACCGAGACGGAAGTTATAATATTCAGTAGTATTATATACAGTGCCCTCCACAATTATTGGCACCCCTGTTTAAGATGTGATCGTGGACTTCTAAAAATTCTCTTTTGTTTTTAAACAACGTGGAACCCAATTGCAAAAAAAGAGAAAAATCCAACCTTTCATTTAAGTGCATTACTTTGGTGGAAAAAATAAATAAATCACACATTTAGAAGAACAAAAAAAAACCTTGAAATCATATGTCCCACATTTATTGGCACCCCTGATGTTCATACTTTGTACAACCCCCTTTTGCCAACAATACAGCTCTTAATCTCCTCCTATAACATTTCACAAGATTGGAGAACACAGAGAGAGGGATCTTTGACCATTCTTCTTTGCACAATCTTTCTAGATCATCCAGTGTCCTGGGTCCTCTCTTATGCACTCTCCTCTTTAGCTCGCCCCACAGGTTTTGGACTGGGTTGAGGTCTTGGGACTGAGATGGCATGGGAGGACCTTGAGTTTGTGACTGCTGAACCATTTTTGTGTAGATTTTGCCATTTGTTATCCTGCTGAACTACCCAATGACGACCCATCTTCAGCTTTCTGGCAGAGGCCATCAGGTTTTTATTTTAAAATGTCCTTGTACTTCAAAGCGTTCATAATGCCATGCATCCTAACAAGGTTCCCAGGGCCTTTGGAGGAGAAACAGTCCCACAGCATCACAGATCCTCCACCATACTTCACGGTGGAAATGAGGTGCTTTTCGGCATAATCCGAGAAAAGGTTTTTTTCCTTGCATCCTCCCAAACAGCTGGTTGGCATGTAGGGAGCATCTGATGGTTGTTTTAGAGACAACTTTGTGACCCCAAGATGCCCCTCTTTGATGCAATTATGTGACAGTGAGCTTAGGACATTTTTTTACTTCTCTTTACCATCCTCCTCACTGAGGGTTGTGGCAAGATAAACATGGGACCTCTTCCAGCCTTGTTTGTCACTGTTCCAGTTGTTTTAAACCTCTTAATGAGTCCTCTGACTGTATACACGGTGCAAATTAAGGCGAGTGGCTATTTTCTCGTAGCCATTGTCTGACTTGTGAATGTCGACACACATCTGCCTTACTTGAATGGTGTGTTCTTTTGTCTTTGCTATGTTGATAAATGGGGTAAGAGAATTAGGCTTCTGTGTCACGTCATATTTATACCCCAGGGAAACTGCAAGTCATGAATTACTAATTAAAAGTTCCTAGATACCCTGAGCAACTTTAGCAACTACAGAAAAATATATTTTAAAAAAATCAATTAAATTTTTCAGAGGAATCAAGTTTTTTTCTTCTAAATGTGTGATTTTTTTTCCCACTTAAGCAATGCACTTATTTGGGTTATTTGGGCACTTACTTGATTCCTTGATTACAATAACTGAGATGTCTGCAACACACACGCACATTTATGTGATCGTACGCAACAGCTGGTAAAGGCCAGACGTGAGAAATGGATCTCTAACATCGGCCGAGCGGACATCAAGCCTTCCAGCTATGACACTATTTGCTTCTTGCCCATCAATAACCTAATAAAATTAAAGGTGAACAATGTAGATCATGATTAGATCACATGGATGTGGTTATCCGGATCTACAGTGAATAAAAACCATCCCACGACACTCAGACGATGCGAGTAATGGTCTGACACCCATAAAGCGCTGCAATTATAAAGCATTATATCCATGTATATTATGTGCCTGCTTAAAGGTGGTATCCAACAGTTTTCCGATAATATATGTAACAATACCTGACCTCTGTTTGGGGTTTTTTAGTGAATTTTCTGTAGAAAAACATAATTCTATAATCTTAGCTTTTCCATACAGGTGTAGGACATCAATAAAGAGCATTTTGCAAGATCTGTTCCGGTAACAAAAGTTTATAAAAATGTTAAATGAAAATATTTTTGGTCCAAACTGTTGGATACCAACTTTAAAATATACGCAGTGAGAAATTTGCAAGCAAAATTAAATCTGATGCAACAGTGAAAGAAAGAAAGTAGGAAACTTTATTGCTAATGAAAACCATTTCATCTACCTTGGCAGTTGTTACACATCTGTCATTGATGACACAGGACACCACTTCTCGCACCCAGCCACACTATAAGGACTTGGGGTGAAAACCAGATAGTTGAGAACATTAACGTATGTTGTGTTCGGTAGAAGATTTTAAAATGGGTCTGTTCGTCTTCCAGGTCGTCCTTTCGTCACGGCATTCGTTGAGTCTGAGATCTCGCTCCTGTCCGTGGCAGTCTTTTAATATATAGAAAACAATCTAGCACAAATGTCTGTGATTGGACATTGCAATCGTCAGCTCAACGTAAACACCTTATGATTGGTTGAACTGCTTGCAGCGTAGCAAAAAACAACGTGTTCAAAGTCTTTGTAAAAAAAAAAAAAAAAAAACTTTGATTTGAAGTGAACCGATTCAACACCTTTCATTGTCATATCCAGGCATCCGTGTAAAATCAGATCACATGTGTGTCCTTGCCTTATCAAGCACACATACAGAGACATTAGAATACAGAGACATTATAAAGTAGCACACTGGACTACAGCCCTCAACCTTACCCCGTGATGGTCAAACAGGTCCATGAAGTTGATTGCTACAGCCAATCAGCACGTGTGTGCATTCGGCTGCTCAACATAAATGCCTGTGATTGGTTGATCGGCTCAACGTTGCAATAAACAACAGTTCAGTCTTTGAAGTCAAGGCTTTTGAAGTCTTCCGTTTTTTTCAACTCTTTCTAGTGAACCAATTCCGGCATTCGAGGCCTTTCACTCGGTTAATTTACGTTGCGATACCGTACATCACGTCACGCAAGCACATACAATTGGTGTTTTACCGACGTCATTGCAGCAGCTGTCCTGTGGCGCAGTCAGTGAAGCGTTGGTGCTTTCAAGGTCGCGGGTTCGCTCCCAGGTAGCAGAGGCCCGTCGCAAGGTCTTATCTGCATGCAGCTAAGGTCGCTTTTAGGTCTGCCAAATGCCTAATTGTGGAGTGGTAAGCAGACATTTATTCTCCATTCATTCATATTTAATCCCCTTGCGTTTTCCTCCTCTCATAGACAAATTCATGGAAATTCAGAAGTACCGTATTTGGATAACATTTTCCTCTATAGACCTCTGCTAAACCTGCTTCTGCTCCTGTAAAGCTTTCTTTTAGCTCAATCAGTAGAGCATTGGTGCTTCCAACACCAAAGACATGGCTTCGATCCCAGGGAAAATGACAACTGATTCGATGTGCTCCTTAGGTGCAATGGATAAAAGCGTCTGCCAAATGTATATATGTGTGTCGTAGTCTTGGAAAATAACAAAACGTTAAAGAGAAGCTCTTTAAGCCCTGGCTCATACACTTTATAATTAACCCTTTTTCGGATAGCTTTTACTTTAACAATAATAATATGGTTGGAATAGACCCAACTACGGAGACAAAACTAATTTCGGTTGCCATAATTTGCCTTTCAAATGACAAATGATAAAATAAAATAATATCTAGTACTACTTAGACAATAAAATATCGAATACTTTTCTTTTTTCCTTCCACATTTTGTTTTTATGTGCAACAATTAAAAGGATTTTAGTTTTTTAGGAATAGAAGAAAAACACTCAAAATACAACTATTTTAGCTACAAGATGAAATACTGTGAATGACATAGCAAAAGAAATGCAGAAACCAGTTAAAGGTAAACAGAAGACAATCAATTCATGAGTTAAAACTAATGTCCTTAAAAAATGTGTTACCCTACACAGTTGCTAAGGTAATGTAATAATCTAAATGGCTGCTAAGGGCGTGACAATTACAGTAACAGTTAACAATAACAGTTACAGACCAGTATACATTTCTAGGCAGCAAGACCAAATAATGTCAACAGTTCTGTTTCATAATACTCTGTTTCAATTATCTGTTTACATAAAGGTTTTTTTTTTTTTTTTTTTTTTTTATAAAGGGGTGTACATTTTGGATAATTAGTACAATTAATTACATTAATTACGCTGACAAAACTAATTTTGGTTGCCATAATTTGCCTTTCATTTATATAGATAAAATAAAATACTTTTCTTTTTTCTTTTTGTTTTCCTTCCACATTTTATTTTTATGTGCCACAAATAAAAGGATTTTAGTTTTTTAGGAATGAAGAAAAACACTCAACATACAGCTATTTTAGCTACAAGATGATATACTGTGAATGACATATCTATAGAAATGGAGAAACCAGTTAAAGGTAAACAGCAGACAATCAATTCATAAGTTAAAATTCATGTCCTTAAAAAATGTGTTACCCTGCACAGTTGCTAAGGTAATGTAATCTAAATGGCTGCTAAGGGCGTGACAATTATCAATAACAGTTACAGACCAGTATTCATTTCTAGGCAGCAAGACCAAATAATAAGTCAACAGTTCTGTTTCATAATACTCTGTTTCAATTATGTTTACAAGAAATAATTTCTTCACTTGTGCACTAAAGAATAATAGTTCTCTTTGCATCATTGTTACTGGACTGAAGAAATAGCACTCAATAATCTGTTTCATTCCACTGTATAGCCTTAAAGAACTAACTTAAAAAAATATCATTGGCAAAAGGCTCATTGTGTAATCCTTAGCTGACATCTAGTGGCTGTAGTTGTTTTTGTTTTTTATGTTAAAATTGTTCCAGTAAATGCATATACTGCTGGTAAATGTAGGTCTTTAAAGTCGTTTACATAAAGTCTTGCTTTTTTTATTATAAAGGGGTGCACATTTTGGATTACAATTAATTATCCAATTAATAAAATTGTTCCAGTAAATGCATATACTGCTCGTAAATGTAGGTCTTTAAAGTCGTTTACATAAAGTCTTGCTTTTATATTATAAAGGGGTGCACATTTTGGATAATTATTACAATGAATAATAGTGAATAATAATAGTGAATAATAGTGAATAATGAATAATAAATTAATTACGCTGACAAAATTAATTTTGGTTGCCATAATTTGCCTTTCATTTATATAGATAAAATAAAATACTTTTCTTCTTTCTTTTGTTTTTATGTGCCACAAATAAAAGGATTTTAGTTTTTTAGGAATAGAAGAAAAACACTCAAAATACAACTATTTTAGCTATTTTAGATACAACTGTGAATAAAAAGAATGATAGTCTGCATTACTTTGTGCATATAATGAATTTTTGCATATGTGATATTTCATTGCACTGAGCAAAACAATCTGTTATGCATTGACAAATAGCATAAAATATGCATTGCATTGCTGACTTTGTGCATAGAACTAATTTGTTGCATTGCACTGCTTTTGTGCCCATAACTAATTATCATGTGCATATCATGTGCATTGCTAACTTTGTGCAAGAACTAATCTGTGCACATGTGATATTTCATTGCACTGAGCAAAACAATATGTTGTGCATTGAGAAATAGCATGAACTAGTTTGTTGTATTACATTGCATTGTGCACTGTGCATTGCATTGCATTGTGCACAGAACTAATTACATTACTAATTACATTACATTGCTTACTTTGTGCATGTAACTAATTTGTTGCGTTGCATTGCATTGTGCACTGTGCAATGCTATTTCTCACAACACAACTGATTGTTTAACTCGACCAAATGCAAAGCAATAATGCATATGCACTTGATAATTAGTTCTGTGCACAATGCAATGCAATGCACAGTGCACAATGCTATTTGTCACAACGCAACTGATTGTTTAACTCGACCAATGCAAAGCAATAATGCATATGCACATGAGAATGAGTTCTGTGCACAATGCAATGCAATGCACAGTACACAATGCAATACAACAAACTAGTTCATGCTATTTCTCAATGCACAACACATTGTTTTGCTCACTGCAATGAAATATCACATGTGCACAGATTAGTTCTATGCACAAAGTTAGCAATGCACTGGAACAAAATAGTTCATGATATTTGTCACAACGCAACTGATTGTTTAACTCGACTAATGCAAAGCAATAATGCATATGCACATGAGAATTAGTTCTGTGCACAATGCAATGCAATGCACAGTGCAAAATGCTATTTGTCACAACGCAACTGATTGTTTAACTCGACCAATGCAAAGCAATAATGCATTTGCACATGAGAATGAGTTCTGTGCACAATGCAGTGCAATGCACAGTGCACAATACAATGCAATACAACAAACTAGTTCATGCTATTTCTCAATGCACAACACATTGTTTTGCTCAGTGCAATGAAATATCACATTTGCACAGATTAGTTCTATGCACAAAGTTAGCAATGCACTGCAACAAAATAGTTCATGCTATTTGTCACAACGCAACTGATTGTTTAACTCGACCAATGCAAAGCAATAATGCATATGCACATGATAATTAGTTCTGTGCACAATGCAATGCAATACACAGTGCACAATACTATTTGTCACAACGCAACTGATTGTTTAACTCGACCAATGCAAAGCAATAATGCATATGCACATGAGAATTAGTTCTGTGCACAATGCAATGCAATGCACAGTGCACAATGCAATGCAATACAACAAACTAGTTCATGCTATTTTTCAATGCACAACACATTGTTTTGCTCAGTGCAATGAAATATCACATGTGCACAGATTAGTTCTATGCACAGTTAGCAATGCACTGCAACAAAATAGTTCATGCTATTTGTCACAACGCAACTGATTGTTTAACTCGACCAATCCAAAGCAATAATTAATTTGCACATGAGAATGAGTTCTGTGCACAATGCAATGCAATGCACAGTGCACAATGCTATTTGTAAATGCACAACACATTGTTTTGCTCAGTGCAATGAAATATCACATGTGCACAGATTAGTTCTATGCACAAAGTTAGCGATGCACTGCAACAATATAGTTCATGCTATTTGTCACAACGCAACTCATTGTTTAACTCGACTAATGCAAAGCAATAATGCATATGCACATGAGAATCAGTTCTGTGCACAATGCAATGCAATGCACAGTGCAAAATGCTATTTGTCACAACGCAACTGATTGTTTAACTCGACCAATGCAAAGCAATAATGCATTTGCACATGAGAATGAGTTCTGTGCACAATGCAATGCAATGCACAGTGCACAATACAATGCAATACAACAAACTAGTTCATGCTATTTCTCAATGCACAACACATTGTTTTGCTCAGTGCAATGAAATATCACATTTGCACAGATTAGTTCTATGCACAAAGTTAGCAATGCACTGCAACAAAATAGTTCATGCTATTTGTCACAACGCAACTGATTGTTTATCTCGACCAATGCAAAGCAATAATGCATATGCACCTGATAATTAGTTCTGTGCACAATGCAATGCAATACACAGTGCACAATGCTATTTGTCACAACGCAACTGATTGTTTAACTCGACCAATGCAAAGCAATAATGCATATGCACATGAGAATTAGTTCTGTGCACAATGCAATGCACAGTGCACAATGCAATGCAATACAACAAACTAGTTCATGCTATTTTTCAATGCACAACACATTGTTTTGCTCAGTGCAATGAAATATCACATGTGCACAGATTAGTTCTATGCACAGTTAGCAATGCACTGCAACAAAATAGTTCATGCTATTTGTCACAACGCAACTGATTGTTTAACTCGACCAATCCAAAGCAATAATGCATTTGCACATGAGAATGAGTTCTGTGCACAATGCAATGCAATGCACAGTGCACAATGCTATTTGTCAATGCACAACACATTGTTTTGCTCAGTGCAATGAAATATCACATGTGCACAGATTAGTTCTATGCACAAAGTTAGCAATGCACTGCAACAATATAGTTCATGCTATTTGTCACAACGCAACTGATTGTTTAACTCGACTAATGCAAAGCAATAATGCATATGCACATGAGAATCAGTTCTGTGCACAATGCAATGCAATGCACAGTGCAAAATGCTATTTGTCACAACGCAACTGATTGTTTAACTCGACCAATGCAAAGCAATAATGCATTTGCACATGAGAATGAGTTCTGTGCACAATGCAATGCAATGCACAGTGCACAATACAATGCAATACAACAAACTAGTTCATGCTATTTCTCAATGCACAACACATTGTTTTGCTCAGTGCAATGAAATATCACATTTGCACAGATTAGTTCTATGCACAAAGTTAGCAATGCACTGCAACAAAATAGTTCATGCTATTTGTCACAACGCAACTGATTGTTTAACTCGACCAATGCAAAGCAATAATGCATATGCACATGATTATTAGTTCTGTGCACAATGCAATGCAATACACAGTGCACAATGCTATTTGTCACAACGCAACTGATTGTTTAACTCGACCAATGCAAAGCAATAATGCATATGCACATGAGAATTAGTTCTGTGCACAATGCAATGCAATGCACAGTGCACAATGCAATGCAATACAACAAACTAGTTCATGCTATTTTTCAATGCACAACACATTGTTTTGCTCAGTGCAATGAAATATCACATGTGCACAGATTAGTTCTATGCACAAAGTTAGCAATGCACTGCAACAAAATAGTTCATGCTATTTGTCACAACGCAACTGATTGTTTAACTCGACCAATCCAAAGCAATAATGCATTTGCACATGAGAATGAGTTCTGTGCACAATGCAATGCAATGCACAGTGCACAATGCTATTTGTCAATGCACAACACATTGTTTTGCTCAGTGCAATGAAATATCACATGTGCACAGATTAGTTCTATGCACAAAGTTAGCAATGCACTGCAACAATATAGTTCATGCTATTTGTCACAACGCAACTGATTGTTTAACTCGACTAATGCAAAGCAATAATGCATATGCACATGAGAATCAGTTCTGTGCACAATGCAATGCAATGCACAGTGCACAATGCTATTTGTCACAACGCAACTGATTGTTTAACTCGACCAATGCAAAGCAATAATGCATATGCACATGAGAATCAGTTCTGTGCACAATGCAATGCAATGCACAGTGCACAATGCTATTTGTCACAACGCAACTGATTGTTTAACTCGACCAATGCAAAGCAATAATGCATATGCACATGAGAATTAGTTCTGTGCACAATGCAATGCACAGTGCACAATGCTATTTGTCACAACGCAACTGATTGTTTAACTCGACCAATGAAAAGCAATAATGCATATGCACATGATAATTAGTTCTGTGCACAATGCGATGCAATGCACAGTGCACAATGCAATGTAATACATCAAAATAGTTCATGCTATTTCTCAATGCACAACATATTGTTTTGCTCAGTTTAATGAAATATCACATTGCACAGATTAGTTCTTGCATAAAGTTATCCCTCTCAGATATGCACATGATAATTAGTTCTATGCACAAAGTCAGCAATGCAATGCATCAAACTGTTTTATGCTAATTGTCAATGCATAACAGATTGTTTTGCTCAGTGCAATGAAATATCACATATGCACAAATTCATTATATGCACAAAGTAAGCAATGCAACGCAACAAACTAATTTCTGCATTCATACGCAATGAGTCTTTTGCCAATTATACATTTTTGAGTTAGTTACAAGGATGCAGACTATTATTCTTTTTATTCACAGTATATCATCTTGTAGCTAAAATAGTTGTATTTTGAGTGTTTTTCTTCTATTCCTAAAAAACTAAAATCCTTTTATTTGTGGCACATAAAAACAAAAGAAAGAAGAAATGTATTTTATTTTATCTATATAAATGAAAGGCAAATTATGGCAACTAAAATTAGTTTTGTCAGCGTAATTAATTTAATATTCATTATTCACTATTATTCACTATTATTCACTATTACTATTCACTATTATTCATTGTAATAATTATCCAAAATGTGCACCCCTTTATAATAAAAAAACAAGACTTTATCTAAACGACTTTAAAGACCTACATTTACGAGCAGTATATGCATTTACTGGAACAATTTTATTAATTGGATAATTAATTGTAATCCAAAATGTGCACCCCTTTATAATAAAAAAGCAAGACTTTATGTAAACGACTTTAAAGACCTACATTTACAAGCAGTATATGCATTTACTGGAACAATTTTAACATAAAAAACAAAAACAACTACAACTACTTTTCTTCTATTCCTAAAAAACTAAAATCCTTTTAATTGTTGCACATACAAACAAAATGTGGAAGGAAAAAAGAAAAGTATTCGATATTTTATTGTCTAAGTAGTACTAGATATTATTTTATTTTATCATTTGTCATTTGAAAGGCAAATTATGGCAACCGAAATTAGTTTTGTCTGCGTAGTTGGGTCTATTCCAACCATATTATTATTGTTAAAGTAAAAGCTATCCGAAAAAGGGTTAATTATAAAGTGTATGAGGCAGGGGTTAAAGAGCTTCTCTTTAACGTTTTGTTATTTTCCAAGACTACGACATACATATATACATTTGGCAGACGCTTTTTGTCCATTGCACCTAAGGAGCACATCGAATCAGTTGTCATTTTCCCTGGGATCGAAGCCATGTCTTTGGTGTTGGAAGCACCAATGCTCTACTGATTGAGCAAAAAGAAAGCTTAACAGGAGCAGAAGCAGGTTTAGCAGAGGTCTATAGAGGAAAATGTGATCCAAATACGGTACTTCTGAATTTCCATGAATTTGTCTATGAGAGGAGGAAAACGCAAGGGGATTAAATATGAATGAATGGAGAATAAATGTCTGCTTACCACTCCACAATTAGGCATTTGGCAGACCTAAAAGCGACCTTAGCTGCATGCAGATAAGACCTTGCGACGGGCCTCTGCTACCTGGGAGCGAACCCGCGACCTTGAAAGCACCGACGCTTCACTGACTGCGCCACAGGACAGCTGCTGCAATGACGTCGGTAAAACACCAATTGTATGTGCTTGCGTGACGTGATGTACGGTATCGCAACGTAAATTAACCGAGTGAAAGGCCTCGAATGCCGGAATTGGTTCACTAGAAAGAGTTGAAAAAAACGGAAGACTTCAAAAGCCTTGACTTCAAAGACTGAACTGTTGTTTATTGCAACGTTGAGCCGATCAACCAATCACAGGCATTTATGTTGAGCAGCCGAATGCACACACGTGCTGATTGGCTGTAGCAATCAACTTCATGGACCTGTTTGACCATCACGGGGTAAGGTTGAGGGCTGTAGTCCAGTGTGCTACTTTATAATGTCTCTGTATTCTAATGTCTCTGTATGTGTGCTTGATAAGGCAAGGACACACATGTGATCTGGTTTTACACGGATGCCTGGATATGACAATGAAAGGTGTCGAATCGGTTCACTTCAAATCAAAGTTTTTTTTTTTTTTTTTTTTTTTTACAAAGACTTTGAACACGTTGTTTTTTGCTACGCTGCAAGCAGTTCAACCAATCATAAGGTGTTTACGTTGAGCTGACGATTGCAATGTCCAATCACAGACATTTGTGCTAGATTGTTTTCTATATATTAAAAGACTGCCACGGACAGGAGCGAGATCTCAGACTCAACGAATGCCGTGACGAAAGGACGACCTGGAAGACGAACAGACCCATTTTAAAATCTTCTACCGAACACAACATGCTCTCAATAATGTTCTCAACTATCTGGTTTTCACCCCAAGTCCTTATAGTGTGGCTGGGTGCGAGAAGTGGTGTCCTGTGTCATCAATGACAGATGTGTAACAACTGCCAAGGTAGATGAAATGGTTTTCATTAGCAATAAAGTTTCCTACTTTCTTTCTTTCACTGTTGCATCAGATTTAATTTTGCTTGCAAATTTCTCACTGCGTATATTTTAAAGTTGGTATCCAACAGTTTGGACCAAAAATATTTTCATTTAACATTTTTATAAACTTTTGTTACCGGAACAGATCTTGCAAAATGCTCTTTATTGATGTCCTACACCTGTATGGAAAAGCTAAGATTATAGAATTATGTTTTTCTACAGAAAATTCACTAAAAAACCCCAAACAGAGGTCAGGTATTGTTACATATATTATCGGAAAACTGTTGGATACCACCTTTAAGCAGGCACATAATATACATGGATATAATGCTTTATAATTGCAGCGCTTTATGGGTGTCAGACCATTACTCGCATCGTCTGAGTGTCGTGGGATGGTTTTTATTCACTGTAGATCCGGATAACCACATCCATGTGATCTAATCATGATCTACATTGTTCACCTTTAATTTTATTAGGTTATTGATGGGCAAGAAGCAAATAGTGTCATAGCTGGAAGGCTTGATGTCCGCTCGGCCGATGTTAGAGATCCATTTCTCACGTCTGGCCTTTACCAGCTGTTGCGTACGATCACATAAATGTGCGTGTGTGTTGCAGACATCTCAGTTATTGTAATCAAGGAATCAAGTAAGTGCCCAAATAACCCAAATAAGTGCATTGCTTAAGTGGGAAAAAAAATCACACATTTAGAAGAAAAAAACTTGATTCCTCTGAAAAATTTAATTGATTTTTTTAAAATATATTTTTCTGTAGTTGCTAAAGTTGCTCAGGGTATCTAGGAACTTTTAATTAGTAATTCATGACTTGCAGTTTCCCTGGGGTATAAATATGACGTGACACAGAAGCCTAATTCTCTTACCCCATTTATCAACATAGCAAAGACAAAAGAACACACCATTCAAGTAAGGCAGATGTGTGTCGACATTCACAAGTCAGACAATGGCTACGAGAAAATAGCCACTCGCCTTAATTTGCACCGTGTATACAGTCAGAGGACTCATTAAGAGGTTTAAAACAACTGGAACAGTGACAAACAAGGCTGGAAGAGGTCCCATGTTTATCTTGCCACAACCCTCAGTGAGGAGGATGGTAAAGAGAAGTAAAAAAATGTCCTAAGCTCACTGTCACATAATTGCATCAAAGAGGGGCATCTTGGGGTCACAAAGTTGTCTCTAAAACAACCATCAGATGCTCCCTACATGCCAACCAGCTGTTCGGGAGGATGCAAGGAAAAAAACCTTTTCTCGGATTATGCCGAAAAGCACCTCATTTCCACCGTGAAGTATGGTGGAGGATCTGTGATGCTGTGGGACTGTTTCTCCTCCAAAGGCCCTGGGAACCTTGTTAGGATGCATGGCATTATGAACGCTTTGAAGTACAAGGACATTTTAAAATAAAAACCTGATGGCCTCTGCCAGAAAGCTGAAGATGGGTCGTCATTGGGTAGTTCAGCAGGATAACAAATGGCAAAATCTACACAAAAATGGTTCAGCAGTCACAAACTCAAGGTCCTCCCATGCCATCTCAGTCCCAAGACCTCAACCCAGTCCAAAACCTGTGGGGCGAGCTAAAGAGGAGAGTGCATAAGAGAGGACCCAGGACACTGGATGATCTAGAAAGATTGTGCAAAGAAGAATGGTCAAAGATCCCTCTCTCTGTGTTCTCCAATCTTGTGAAATGTTATAGGAGGAGATTAAGAGCTGTATTGTTGGCAAAAGGGGGTTGTACAAAGTATGAACATCAGGGGTGCCAATAAATGTGGGACATATGATTTCAAGGTTTTTTTTTGTTCTTCTAAATGTGTGATTTATTTATTTTTTCCACCAAAGTAATGCACTTAAATGAAAGGTTGGATTTTTCTCTTTTTTTGCAATTGGGTTCCACGTTGTTTAAAAACAAAAGAGAATTTTTAGAAGTCCACGATCACATCTTAAACAGGGGTGCCAATAATTGTGGAGGGCACTGTATATAATACTACTGAATATTATAACTTCCGTCTTCCGTCCATGTGATCACAAAAGGAAGTTTTGGAAGAAATCTCTGCTCTCTACCTTTTCTACTGATGTCCATACTGCTAAATAATGGCATTTCCTCACCAAAATTAACAGCGCTTCTAACATGCATGCACTTTTCAAAACATTCAGCTCCCTCCACCCTTCCACCTCTTTAACTGCCAATGATTTTGCCCATTTCTTTATTGACAAAACTGCAACTATCAGCAGTCAGTTCTCAGCTCCACACACACATGAAAATAGACCGACCTTTGATGTAACCAGAAACCTTTTTTCAACCACCTCTTCACTCACAGAGGTAGATGTATCTAAACTTCTTACCGGCACTCACTCACATCATCAACACATCTCTTCACACGGGAGCCTTCCCTATAAAAAAGGGTAACCCCACTGCTCGAAAAACCCACATTAAACATATCACTCGTTGATAATTACAGACTTGGCTCTCTCCTACCATTCATATCAAAAACTCTTGAACGTGTTATTTTTAATCAGGTATCTTCTTGTCTCTCTCAGAATGGCCAGTTGGACATCAACCAGTCTGATTGATCAACCAGTCTTCAAGAAGGTGAAGGTGACTTCAACCAGTCTGGCTTCAACCGAGACTGCACTACTATCCGTTGCTGAAGCTTTAAGGAGTGGAAAAGCTGATTCAAAATTGTCAGTTCTCATTATTTTAGATCTGTCTGCTGTCTTTGACACTGTTAATCATCAATCATATCCTTCTATCTACCCTCTCGTCACTAGGCATCCTCTTCAGTGGTTTGAATCCCATCTCACGGATGGGTCCTTCAGGTTTGCATGGTGCGGGGAGGTCTCCAAAGAATCTCAACTGGTCACCGTGGACCACACTTGGACCACTTCTCTTCTCCACGTACACCACATCACTGGGTCCCATCATAGAGGCACACGGCTTCTCCTATCACCACTAAGCCAACGACACACAGCTTTACCTGCCGTTTCAACCAGCTGTGATCACACGATGGCTGCGAAAATCACAAGCTGGCTAGCGGACATCTCGGCATGGATGACAGAGCATCATCTGCAGTTCAACCTGGCAAAGACGGAGCTGCTTGTCTTTTCCGTCCAACACTACAGTATGATTTCACCGTCCAGATCGGTACTACCACGGTTACCCCTTCAAGGTCTGCCAGAACTCTTGGAGTTATCTTTAAGGACCAGCTGACCTTCAAAGAACACATCTCTTCCATGAGCACCTAATATGACACACACACACAATTTTTTTTTAATTAATTCTCTTACTCCCTCTATTCCCCATGCTTGTACTACTTTTGTATGTAATGTTCGAAACTTTGTATTCTAAGCACTATGCACTTTTGTATCTTCAGGACAGATCGCTTTCTGAATTCCTCAAGTTGTAAGTCGCTATGGATAAAAGCGTCTGCTAAATGAATAAATGTAAATGTAAATATAAAGTAAAGAGAAATGTTTCAATGAAGGTAAAATAATATCAAATACTATGCTAGTATAAAGTTGATTTTACACTATAAGATTGTGCTGCTGGTATCATGTCTGGGATGGATAAGATTTCAAACATGTTTTTAAATAAATATTTCAGGTGAATTGTCACATTCAGTTGCTTTGTCTTTATTGAATTATGACTTACTGGCACATTAAGGAAACTTTCTTGTGAACTTCAGAGAAGATACAGGTATATTCACAAATGGTGCATTAAGATAGTGCATAGTTTTTACATACTAAAAATAAACCTGACTAGTGACTTTTTATATGCTAAAAAATCCACATTATTGCGTTTTGAGTGTGTCGAGTACTACCACTATGGGGATTAAAGAAGTTATACGTGTTTGTTGCCAACTTGTGAGCCATGATAAGAACCCACTTTGATCATTCACTTCTCTGTTTTTCTATTTCTTGAGCAATCCTTGACATGTTTTTTAAACCTTCATCAATCAAATGTCCATCTGTGTCATTGTCAGGGATGAATGTGGCCCCACGAATTGGCATTTCCTGCCTTTGCTCAGTTATCCTCAGTTGCTGATCCTGGAAGAGAGCATTTCCTGTGTGATAAGTGAGAGAATAGGCTGCAGGGAACACGAATTGCAGAGAGTCATCATCAAATTCAAGCGTGGCACACAATTTTTGCTGATTTCAATGGCAATAAATTGCACGGGTAATATCTACGAAAAATGTTGAAATGGAATTGTTTAATTTTAGTAGATATAAAAAGTTTGTGAGGAAAAGACCATAAGTTATTTAATGCAGAGTTCAGATAACATACGCTCCATTTAGATCAGGGGTCTCAAACGTGCAGCCGGCGAAACAATATTTTGTGCCCCCCAAGACAAAATGAAAGTTTAATGTTAGTGTGGCCCACGAGTTTTGAATGAATAGCTATTTACTGCGCTGGGTGTGGAAGGTTCCTTTTTTGTGCAATTTGAACAAACCAACCAATCACAGTGGGGGATATGACTCCCAGAGGTGGGGTAACCGGCCGAGCTTGATGCAGACAGAGAAACATTTCACAACCATGTACATGAGCACATGTAACATCACATTTGTCAAAGCCGTCATAGAATTATTACTTCTTGTTGTGTTTGAAATTGAGCATGTTTGACTTTGAGCTGGACGGAGTCCTTGTCACTGTTATAGCGTTTAGTGTCATGCAGATTGTATTTTGTTTTTCCATCATTTGAAATGGGCTGATTAGCATAAAAATTGAAAGCTATATGATTGTCACCCATGTGTGGATGATTACGTTATCATGAAGATTTAGCAAATTAACAACTAACACCGATGTTCCATTGACGATGTAAGTCCAAGTACAGGTTTGTTTATTGGCGATCATCTTCAAGCTGTACTGAGAGGCTCGGCTCTTTCTTCTCTCAAGCCAAATGTGGCTCAGCTATGTGAGAGGAAGCGCTGCCAGATCTCAAGAAATATTCATAAGAACCGTTCATGTTCTTCAATATTCTTTTTAAGTTCAGGACAGGACAACCACCTGATAATCTCACCAAACTTCATGTAAGAACTGATTTTGTTGTAACACCCCAAAAATTTCGACAACTGACCACTTGGTGGCGCTATATTGCGAAAAAACAACAACACTAAATCATCTGTACAGGGTCACATGTCAGTCTGACTGACCTGAAATTTGTCATGCACGGTCTTTGTCCAAGGGTCCATGATGGTCTATGAGGATATTGGCATATCTCAAAAAAACATGGCTGTCATCGGCCAATGAAGTTTGACCATCAATTAGACCACCTTAACTAAGGTCGATCGAAACTGGATCCTAGAGGTCCTAGAGGTCTTTAAGAATTTTGAAAAAAATCGGACACTAGTTGGCGCTAACAAGTTTTTTTTTGCATTTTTACTCACGTGGTGCTTCACGCATCCACACAATACTAATATCATCGGATAGATCTCCTCTTACTGAACAAATTTGCCTCAAGAACCACTGCTGTCAATCAAATAGTTTGTGAAATATTGGAGATTTTTGAAATTTCAACTTTTTCGAACTCGCCATACAAACGTCTTACGTCTTGAATCATATAGGGACACTCAAGGCAAAAAGTTATCAAAGGAATTTCGATTAGTTGAACTGTTCAGCAGATACAATTTTTCATATATTTCTGGTTTGGCCTATTGTGAATAAAAAGTCTACATATCTTGTTCACAAACAAGAAACTCCACAAAACTGTGTAAATGTAAAGAACTACTCATTTTGATGAAACGAGTTAGGTTCCATGTACTTCTGATGCTCCTAGGACTCACAATAAATTATAAAGTGTCTAGCATTAAAAAAATTAGAAAGACTGGAATACTAGTTTTTTCCACAAGAGGCACCGTCAGGCTAGGAAATCTTTTTATTCCATTTTGAGTTTGAAGACTCTCTGTTCACATGTTGCACACATTGGCACAGTATTAATGTTATTTGATAGATCTCATTCTGGTCAGCTTTGTAACATACATGGTTTTCACAAAGTAAAGAACTTCACAAAACTCTGTTTATGTGGAGACATTACAGAGTTTTGACATAGATGGACATAAACTTACAGATCAGATGACGTGGTGTTATACACATTGTCACAAAATTAATATAATTTCATAGATCTTCTCATTCTGATCAGCTTTTTAACATTTCTATACGTTGTTTGCACAAACTAGAAACTTCACAGAACTGTGCACATTAGGAGAACTAGTCATATTGACAATAAACCGACATAACAGCTCAGATAGTCTTGCTACGTTTGGTGATTGCTGCTTGCAGCTATATTTATTGATATTTTCGTTACAAAATAAACTATATATCTGTATTTGTAAAACCCTGTACATTAGAAACACGCTACACATGCCCATTTATACAACTAATACTTAAGAAAGGGAAACAGAGCTAGGACTCATTCAATGCATACACTAGTGGAAATTTATTAATTATGATTCGCTCTTAAGAAATGAAGACGGAGTCTTTAATCTTTGAGTTAAATCTTGTAAAAATAGCTCAATTGCAGCACGACTAATAAATAAATACATTTTTGTAAAAATGTAAACTAGTGAGACTGGCAAGATTTTGCTAACTTTATAAAGCTTATTTAAAAGTAAGGTTTCTTTTAGTAAGCCACTAACCATCTTAATGCACCATTTGTGAATATACCCGTATCTTCTCCAAAGTAAGAAAGTATTCTTAATCTGCCATTAAATCGTATTCAGTAAAGACAAAACTAGATGTGTCAATTCACCTGAAATCTTTATTTTTTTATTTTTATAGTAGCACTTATAGTATGGACTAACTATATATTAGCATAGTATTCAATATAATTTTAACTTCATTGAAAATGTTCTCTTTACTGTCTTATCTCTATGATATTTATAAACATGAAAACAAATGTTATTCATTACTGTGCATTAATACATTTGTGCCGTTAAATTCTACAATATTATACATACATGGAATATTTCAGACCGTTGTGCCTCAAGCTTTTATCTCGAAAATGACAAGTGTTGGTATTGTACAAAGTAATGAAGTGAACCTTTATGAATGAAACAAGATAGCCCATCCTCCTCTGGCACATCCCATACATTACACTAACATACTTAAGCAAATATATGAAATATTAGTACATCTAGAGATCGAAACCAATTACTACATACAATATATATATTTATTCATTTTGCCATTAAATGTAATAAGTCAGATTTTTGTATGCACAAGGATTCTGACGACAGCTGGAGTCTGGATTATATGAAGAAGCAGAAAAATGGAGACAGACTGAAACGACTTGAAAAACTGTCTATCTGACTGAAAGTGACAAAGACAATTTCGAAAAGTTGATTACTAAATGTAGGGCTGACACTAATAATTATTTTGGTAATCTAGTAATGTTTTTTTTTTTTTTTCAAATAATCAGATCTTTTTTAAAAATAATAAAATCAACCAAAAGAACAATGTTAACAACTGTTGTTAAATATGAACTATATATTTAATCCAAATTTGGAATATAATTTTACAAATGTATCTCTAGCACATCTTTTTCTTGATATATATATCAAGTATATATATATATATATACTTTTTCTAGATAAATGCTACATATTTTTAAGAAGCCGAGTTGTCAAATAAATGGCTTAAAACTTATGATGAACTTGCCATCAATCAAGGATAGCTACAATGGACAATGGACAAATAATGATTTCTTTATCAACAAGCCATTTTTTTATTTGTGTGGCCATGCCATCAATTAAACTCAAGAGTGGACTTGTGAAACAGTATTCTGAAAATAGAAACAAGCATGTTAAAAAACGTTTAATAAAAAGAAAAAAAAGGAATGATAATAACACTAGGGAAAATCTAAAAACATTTTTCAACTGCATAAACCGGATGTAAAGTGAAATGCAGTCTATCTGCCGTTCCTTATTCTAGATGGACTCCTGTCCATACATTTTTTTTATTTAACTGTAATATAAACAATAATTATGATCCATTAATGACCAACTTAGTACCATAAAATATCACAGAACTAAAATATGGTGATTTATTTTAATTGATAAATTGTATACTTAAAGTGTTTGGTTTTTGGTTCTGACCCATAGGCTATAAGTAATACCTGAGGGTTATGCACAAGGAAACATTAATCCATCACTCCCCAAACATAAAATACTAAGGTACATAACATCAGAGTAGTATTCAATGCATCATGTCACATTATGCATTCATATTTACCAAAACTCACAGCAAATATATTCAAACTGCTGTCTATAACGCTTAATACAGTTTATAAATTCAAACAGACTGACAGCGCAAAGTTGAGCCACGTGACTGCGTGCGGGAAATCACAGGTAGTCGAAACTCTCTCGAGAAATACGCTCTGTAAAACCTCACCGGTGGCAGGAGTGACAATTATAATAAGGCAATACAAAATCACTTATACTGAATTATGAATTACAGAGCACAACTCCAAAAAAGAAAGAAAAACAAAGAGATAGAGAGAGAGAAGAAAATTGAAATGCACTTCCTTAGCTTTGGGGGGGGTATTGGAAATTAGAAGGTGACCGGTCCATCCAATCATCCTGAACCTTGTTAAAATCCCCTCCTAATATGATATTGTCTGTGGAATATGTAATATTCAGGTCTGCTATTATTTCAGAAACTTCAGATAACAATTCTTTGTTTTGAGAAATATTATTATAACCATATATATTCTCTACTATAATAAACAAATCATCAGTTGAAAGGACACAGTGACCATTTGCGTTAGTTTTGTGTACATCTATCGCAGGGCAATTATAAAATAATATAGCAGCTCCGCAGAACAATTTGTTCCATGACCAAATAGAATTTTGTTCCACCGCACCCCACCGGTTAATCCAAAATTTCTCATCTGATTAATTTGAGTGAGTTTCCTGTAGCATTTACAAAATAAAAAAACACCTTTTACGTTATTCCTCAACTCAACTCCACAACTGTGTGCTTGAATGTTGCATGCGTAAACGCGTGCGATTGGATGTTGCGTTTCTAATCCCAGTACAAACACCTGTGATTAAACATTGCATTCTTCAAGCTCTACATAAGCCTCTGTGGTGAGTTCAACTGCTCAACGAACAAACATGTTAAAAGGCTTTCATTTGAAGTGAACCGATTCCTAGTGGTGTATGAAGCGAGGCTTCATAAAGCACTGAAACGTTTAAAGCAAATGTGCTGTGGGTCGAGACTTTGAATCTATACCGACACCCGTCTCCACGGTGACACCTATAGTGCTCAATTGAACGTTATCTGAAATACCTTTGAAAACAAGCCATTTAAAAAATAAAAGTGTTGTATTTTTGTTAGTGTGGCGAGTTTTTGACATCCTCACTGTATAAATATAATATATAGTAATAACAACTAGGTCATTCTGATCATGAAAATGAAAATTAATAACACAAATGAATCCACATTGGTCTCCTATTTGTTAATATCAATTGCTCTACTGTGGAATGGCTTAGCCTACTCTTTTTTTTTTCCCTCCAGCCTTTGAAAAAATCCTCTCACAAAAACCCAGGAGATGAAGGTGCATTAACTCCTCCTTAGTTTCTAGTTCTCAGAACATTCTGAGAACCAAACATTAGAACGTTCCCAATGCGTTTGCCAGGAAAGTTTTCTTTAAGAAAATATTTAAGAAAATATGTTCTGGGAACGTTCGCGATTGGTTCGGGGAACATCCCGGAATCGGATGTTGTTATGCCTGTACAAAAATAATCATTCTACAAACTACATCTTCTAAATTACTTCTTGCTCAAAAACATTAAAATGAATAGAAAGTTATTACAAGTAACATTTATTGAAAATCTCTATAATCTCAATCTCTTTGTAAAAACATACATACACAAAGTAGATAAGCCATGAACATATTTAAACACATATTACACAATTGTATTTAGAAAATTTAATCATGAACAAAGTCAAAGTGGATTTTATTGTCATTTCAGCCATATACAAGTAGTGAAACGAAACGTTCCTCCAGGACCAAGGCACTATAGAACAAAAACCTCTATACATAAGAGCACAAAGTGCAAACAGACAGCACAGACCATAACTCAGACATAATACACAGTAGGTACAGAAAAAAACTACATACATACATAAAGTGCACAGTTTAATTTTGTCACAGTTTGATGGTAACAGTCAAAAAGTAGTGCTGTTTGTATGAGTTATGATTTTTTCCGGACGGCAGAGGGTGGCTTTGCGGATATAACGTGATGTGTGTAGATGTCTGTGATAGACGGAAGAGAGACATGAATATTCTTTAAACACATATAGAAGCCATGAACATATTTAAACATATTACACAATTGTATTTAGAAAATGTAATTATAAACATGAATATTTAAACAATATTTACACACAATGAAATGTGGAAAAAAATAATTTCCCCATTATCTGCAAATCAAAAACAAAGAAACTGTTATGAATATGAGCTCTGCGCTCCCCTCCCTGGCCACCAGAGGGAGCTCTCACTTATACTGACACCACTACACACTACATTTCCCAGCAACCATCACACTGGACTGATTACACACACACACCTGAACTCCATCATCATTGTTTGCCACACCACCTGTGAATCTTTATCTGGACTATAAAAGACTGTTTCATTCTGACAATCACGGTGAAGTTTCGATTTGCAATAGCTATCATTCTGAGCGTTTATTCCTATCCTGATTATCTGTTCTGATTCTGCCTGTTACCTGTTTCTTGATCCTGTTCTGCCTGCCCCGACCTTGTGCCTGGAATAACGTTTATGATTGATATCTGCCTGCCTCGACCTCTCGCCTGGACCACCGTTTCTGTATCTGTTCTGCCGGCCTTCCTGACCCCTGCTTGGATTACTGACCACGATTGCTCTCTGTTTGCCCTGACCCTCTGCCTGTACGACCATTCTTAATAAAGACATTGCGATTGGATCCCTGCCTGTGAGTCCTCTGTTACAGAAACATACATGAGTCAGACAGATATAATATAAACAATGGACTGTTAATTACTGTGGATGATTGTGTAGATCTAATAGTTCTGTCCATTGAAGTTTGGCTGATATCTTGTGAATGATGTTATACACACTGATGTTATGATATTCCCTGCAAAAATACATTAAGTCAGGTAGTGCTGATACTTAAGGCTAAAACTGTAGTGTTACAGAGATACATTAAATTTCACAGTTTACTAAGTTTTAAAAAGAGCTGATATGCAATGGTTTTCCACCTACTCTAACATCTCATCTCGTAGTATAACATGCTATTGATAATCTAAAACAGAGGGACATTATTGCTCACCATTTTAAATTTCTATGTGGGCCAAATTTCAGAAGCATTGCAATAAGCTCTTCCACATCTCTTGCCTTCAGTGTTCTGAAATTATTTTCTGTTGCTCCTAGAATCCAGAAATAACAAAGAAGGTTGATTATGTGAAAAGGGTTAGATTTGAGGTGTTATTTACATTACTGTATTTTTGGTACCACAAAATATATTCTCATTGCAAAATACAAATCTGTTGCATTTTATAACATTTATTATTTAAATAATTGATAGCAAGTTGGAGGAAAAACTTGCCTATCATTCTATTATAAAGACTGATTTTCTTGTGTTGATGGAATGAGACCTATAAATCATACAATGAGGAAATAAACAGTGAAAAACTGTATCAGTTCTCATTTCTCATGAATGTATAGAACTGCGAGAGTTGGCGACGCTCCGCCCCTCAATATCAGGCGCGCAATGCAGCAGCGTGTCTCAATTCACGTAGGCTACGGATTCAAACACAATATTTGAAAGGTCCAGCGCTGCACATCTAACCGGATTCAAATCGTCAGTTGTTTTGTCATTTTCTTCAAGACATGAATGCAGTATTTTTTCAGAAATTCTTACAACTAAACTCTAAAAACATTGTGCACTAAATCATCTACTGGCAGATTTTTTTTTCTGGCTTGTGGAACTAAAGGATGTTAGATTCGTTGAATTATTTTCTGAAAATATTCTCTTTAGGTTTTAAAATACCCAAAAAACTTTTTTTACTTTTTTAAGTTTAAAAATTAAGCCCCAAAAAAAATAACCTGCAGGGAACATTCTGGGAACCCTCTCTATAGGTTTTAAAATTAGCCAAAAAAAAACCCTGCAGGGAACATTCTCTATAAGTTTCAAAATTATCCCAAAAATTAACCTGCAGGGAATGTTCTGGGAACATTCTCTATATGTTTAAAAAATAAGCCAAAAAAATAAATAAATAACCAAATGGGAACGTTCTGGGAACCCTCTCTATAAGTTTTAAAATTAGCCAAAAAAATAACCAAACGGGAACCAAATGGGAACATTAAGGGAACGTTTGTGTTTGCTGGGTCGGGGTTGCAAAAAAGCGTCCAGATAACCGTTTAGCGAGATAACCTATCCCCAATATATCTATGTAAATAGATGAAGCGATCGGCATGCTATAAAAATGTACATACACTGTATATGTTTGCTAACAACAAAAGGCATATGTGCACCAACTAACAGCAGAGATTTACCACTATACAATAAAAAACACCTTCGATTCTCAATACAAACCTTTAATTATATTCTCCAAACACAATTTCGCTCACAGCGTAAACGGTCATAACACATTCGTGAGGTCATCAAGCTGTACTAGATTGCACACTTTCTTGCATTCTGCCTAACAAATTTGTCTTTTAATAACCTCAGCTCTTCAATCCGTAGCGGCGCTGAGCAGACCGCTTGTCAGAAACAAGTATGCCCGCGTATTATCACCAATAAAAGGCTTTAACCAGCCTTGGAATTCAGGGCTTGAATCCCACTCATTCCAGTATTTTTTGGGTGTACAGTTTTGACTGAAACATGATAAACAAGCCAGCTAGTTAGCTTTTGTCACAGACAGGCGCACACACACACACACACACACACAGTGGACGAGAGTACGTGACTGTGTGACTTTGTGTGAGTCAAACAAATGCAGCGATTTATATTTGTGCAGTGATTTAATTATTTTTTAGACAAAGAACATTTGACATCCCGTACTGCCATTGTGTAATCAGCGAGCGTCGGCTTGCCTTTAATATGACAAAAGTAATAATAACATAAAAATTCTATGAATTTTAACTAATGAAAGTCAGACATTGTTTTCCAACCATGCTTCTATGGAATTATTCGTAAAAAAATTAACTCATTGAAAAGGCCTAGACAAAATTGATGGTACCCCTAACTTAATAATTTGTTGTAGAACCTTTATCAATCACTGCAATCAAATGATTCCTGTAACTGTCAATGAGACTTCTGCACCTCTCAACAGGTATTTTGGCCCACTCCTCATAAGCAAACTGCTCCAGTTGTTTCGGGTTTGAAGGGTGTCTTTTCCAGACGGCATGTTTCAGCTCCTTCCAAAGATGCTCAATGGGATTGAGGTCAGGGCTCATAGAAGGCCACTTTAAAATGTTTTCCTCTTTGCCATTCCTGGGTGTTTTTAGCTTTGTGTTTTGTGTCATTGTCCTGTTGCAAGAGACCCATGACCTGCGACTGAGACCAAGCTTTCTGACACTGGCCAGCACATTTATCTCTAGAATCCCTTGATAGTCTTCAGATTTCATTGTACCCTGCACAGATTCAAGACTCCCCGTGTCCAAGTTCCATTTTTTGTCTCATCTGTCCATGGGACATTATCCCAGAAGCTATGTGGCTTGTCTCCCTATGTCTCAGTCCACTATGGCTCAAACAACGACAGATGATGCGATCTGACACTGATGTTCCTTGAGCATGGAGTTCACCTTGGATCTCTTTAGAAGTCTTTCTGGGCTCTTTTGTTACCATTTGGATTATCTGTTTGGATTCAGATTTGTTGCAAATTTTACTCCTGCGGCCACATCCAGGGAGGTTGACTACAGTCCCACGGATCTTAAATTTCTGAATATTTGCAACTGTAGTCACAAGAACTTCCAGCTGCTTGGAGATAGTTTTATATCCCTTTATCATGCTTGTCTATTACATGCATTTAATCTCCTGCAACAACTATTTTCAACAACTATTTTATTTTTCCTGGTCAATGTTGCATGTGGTACACACCACAACACCAGACAACACAGTAACTTCCTGAAGCCCTATAAATAGGCCCACTGATTGATTTCAAGATTGTACACACCTGTGATGCTAATTAGTAGACGCACCTTGAATTAACATGTTAGACTCTTTAGTCACATTGTTTACAGTCTTTTTTAGGGGTAACATCATTTTTGTCTAGGCCTGTTCTATGAGTTTATTTTTAGAAATAATTGTTGAAGCATGGTTGAAGAGCAATGTCTGACTGAAGTCTGACATATGAATGTTAACTGGTTACCAATAATTTTGTCCAAGTGTATATATATATGTATGTGTGTGTGTGTGTGTGTGTATATATATATATATATATATATATATATATATATATATATATATATATATATATATATAATATTGTATAATTTAACAGCACAAATGTTAGTATCGCACAGTAATGAATAACATTGGTTTTCATGTTTGTAAATATGATAGAGGATAAGACAGTAAAGAGAACGTTTTCAATGAAGTTAAAATTATATTGAATACTATGCTAATATATTAGTTAATCCAATACTATAAGACTGTGCTACTTTTATAATAAAGATTTCAGGGCAATTTGCACATCTGGTTTTGTCCTTATTGAACATGACTTAATGGCAGATTAAGACTACTTTCTTACTTCTGAGAAGATACGGGTATATATTCACAAATGTTTCTTTCATTAAGATGGTTAGAGGTTTACTAATAGAAACTTTACATTTAAATAAGCTTTATAAACTTAGCAAAATCGTGCCAGTCCTACCAGTTTGCATTTGTACAAAAAAGTACTTATTTATTAATCGTGCTGCAATTGAGCTGTGTACAATATTTAACTAAAAGATTAAAGACTCCATCTTCATTTCTTAAGAGAGAATCATATTAATTGATTTTCCACTAGTGTTGCCAGATTGGACTGACAATTTCCAGCCCAACTACATAAAACCCGCCCAAAAAACTAGAGAGACGACTGTTGCTGGAATTTATATGCATTTACATATGGAATTTGGGCGGGTTTTTCGTCAAAAACCAGCCCAAATTTTTATCAACCAGCCCAATGCATTTTTTTCCGGTCGGACGTGACCACAACTCGCCCAATCTGGCAACACAGTGTGTCTCCCTTTCACTTCCACGATTGCGGTCATGATTGGGGAATTATCATTGGCTATCATCAGTTTTTGCAAATACAAATATATAGTTTATTGTGTAAGGCAAATATCAATATTGACCTAGAGAACGTGGATTTTACGTGGCTTTTAACCATAATACCGAAATACTACACCGGGACTCTTATTTTGTCTGACTCGATCGATTTCTGATGTGGGACATAAAAGTGTATCTTAAACGTTGTCATAATTCATCTTTACTTCATAAGATCGCTTGTGTGTGTGTGTTTTGCGAGTTTTGCCATTTCAAGCAACGATCATACTTTTTTCAGGAAATGTGCATTCTAGAGTCTAGCCCTAAACAGAGTAGATAAATTAGCAGAATACCTGTGTTTACGCCAACAGTAGAGAGGAACATTTTATGTCAACCAGTTTGGAGACCTAAATTGATAAGATTCATTCATGTTGAAGAGACAAAAAACATCATCTTCCATGATTCAGTGGGATCATACTGGACACCACACTAAACATTGAAATTAAAATAACATAAAATCAGTAATATAGCAACCAGGTTGCTACAGAGGATTGATCAATGACTCTTTTGCCAGATATATCTCTTTAAAGATAGATCCTGTGCTGCATTGAAACACCCAAATATCTTAGCGCTATAATGCTCTTATTTACAGGAAGAAAAAAGGACGTCTTCCAATGCATCTGCATTGGCAACGTCTGTTCATCGAACAACAAAACTAAATCATTAATTGATGATATTTAAAACAAAACATGTTTAGATTACATGAAATTTTAATCCATTATGCATTGAAGTATGCATATTCCATTGTGTGTAATTAATTTGTTGCGCAGCGAAGAACAAGTCATTTAACATTATATTACTATAACTTACTATATACCTGTACTCCCCTAGACATTTCTCTATATATATATATATTCAAACAGATAAAGAATAAAGTTGAGAGACAATTTATCTCCCTCAGCGCTGAGTACTTATTCATTCAACTGTTAATAAAAAGAGGACTGGAATGAGGCACGCCGGGAAACAAATGTAACAGTTTTGGGGGCTGGAGGTCCGGATCTCTCCACACAGGTAAAAAATACATTATAAGTAGATCCTGTCTGTTTGAGAGATAAGTATATTTTCGTGCCACGATTTTTGCCATATTTGGTGAAATCGGGTTTCCTCGTATTTAAAAAAAAAGAAAGAAAAAAAAGAAATACGGGATGAGGTTCCCTCGTATTTTAATACATACGGGAAGAATGAGCGATTGATCAACCTTTCATTTTGATTTCCTCACGATTTTTGCACGTGGGAAGGGAATAGGTTTTTTTCTTTTTCAAAAATCTATTTCAATGATGATACTTCAGTCCTTATTAACGTGTGAATGAATAAAATAATAATAATAAAAATAAAATAAAAACTTTTTGTGTGGTTAACAAAAAATACCAAAAAGTTAATATAGATTCCAGATCTTTATTAGAATTCAATTTGGCCATCCCCACAATTTTATAGATTGTACTAACACAAAGGAGAGATCTTTGTTTGTTGATCATGGGAGAAATGATAACCAAGCCATTGATGGGAGAAACAATTAGCAGGCCATTGATGGGCGAAACCCCAAGAGAATTCATGATTAGAAATTTTTCGCTGAACCTTATCTATCCAATTTAGCTGGGTGGTCCGAAGGAAAAATACAAATTTTATAATACCGTTTAATTTTTAATACCGTTTCCTCGTGACGGTTCGTTTCATGATAAAGAGATGCGCTAAGTAAAATATATGGTTCTAGGGAGGGGGGGGCGATCCAAAATGGGATTATAACTATATGAAGTACTCGTATAAGACTTGAAAAAAAATGAAGTTGTTCTGGGACCGCGGCCCAGAGCGAGGGAGGGAGGGAGGAACCTCTCTCTCTTCCTCTGGTGTCAACGTCCAAAACAGTCAGCACGCTCGTCTCTCCACCCCGAGTGCTCCTCAAATTCTGTTGGTCTCAAAACCCGTGCCAAATCAACTGTATCCACAATTGTCGTCCGCGACTGAAGTTTTTCCGTTCGTACAGGTACCAGATGAGTACAAAATTACTCCTCTGAGTGTTTCTGAGGCTATGGCAATTTCTAAAGAATTACCAGACCCAGCAAGGTCACCACATCAATTTGTGTCGGTTCTGAAACGGTTAACTGCATACAGAGAACTAACGGGCCGAGATTACCCTTTCATTTTGACTAAAACGCTGCCCGCAGAAATTACAGAGGAGGAATTGAGTGCAGAAGTTCAGTATTTGAACCCAATTAATGATGCAGCGTGTCGAGTTGGGTTGCGAGAGCCACTTGATTTGTCCAAACCTTACAGAGCAGTGATAGACTCTGATGATGAGGATGCTAATACTGATTGATTGGGTATGGGCGAGCTCAGGTAAACTCAAAACATTTTTCAAACAACTAACTGCATTTTTGCTTAAATTGTCTTCTCTTAGACAAGACATCTCGCATGCTGCCAATACCAAACAGAAAACTGCCGAGAGCCCTGTTGAGTTTTTTAAACATTCAAACATGCATGGATCGAGGAATCTGCGATTCCTGTTGATCAAAATTGTCCGCTATTTGTGAACACGTTTTTGAATAATATGGATAAAGAAAATGCACAGTTAATTGTAATGTGTAATGTATGTTAGTGTGGCCCACGAGTTTTGAATGAATAGCTATTTACTGCGCTTGGTGTGGAAGGTTCCTTTTTTGTGCAATTTGAACAAACCAACCAATCACAGTGGGGGATATGACTCCCAGGGGCGGGGTAACCGGCCGAGCTTGATGCAGACAGAGAAACATTTCCCAATCATGTACATGAGCACATGAAACATCACATTTGTCAAAGCTGTCATAGAATTATTACTTCTTGTTGTGTTTGAAATTGAGCATGTTTGCCTTTGAGCTGGACGGAGTCAATGTCACTGTTATAGCGCTTAGTGTCATGCAGATTGTATTTAGTTTTTCCATCATTTGAAATGGGCTGATTTGCATAAAAATTGAAAGCTATATGATTGTCACTCATGTGTGGATGATTACGTTATCATGATGATTTTGCAACTTAACGACTAACACTGATGTTCCATTGACGATGTAACTCCAAGTACAGGTTTGTTTACTGGCGATCATCTTCAAGCTATACTGAGAGGCTTGGCTCTTTCTTCTCTCAAGCCAAATGTGTCTCAGCTATGTGAGAGGAAGCGCTGCCAGATTTCAAGAAATATTCATAAGATCCATTCATGTTCTTCAATATTCTATTTAAGTTCAGGACAGGACAACCACCTCATAATCTCACCAAACTTCATATACTCATGTAAGAACCGATTTTGTTGTAACACCCCAAAAATTTCGAGAACTGACCACTTGGTGGCGCTATATTGCGAAAAAACAACACTAAATCATCTGTACAGGGTCACATGTCAGTCTGATTGACCTGAAACTTGTCATGCACGGTCTTTGTCCAAGGGACCATGATGGTCTATGAGGATATTGGCATATCTCAAAAAAACATGGCCGTCATCGGCCAATGAAGTTTGACCATCAATTAGACCATCCTAACTAAGTTCAATCGAAACTGGATGGTCGTGTCTGACTCATAGTTCTAGAGGTCTTTAAGAATTTTGAAAAAAATTGGACACTAGTTGGCGCTAACAAGTTTTTTTTGCATTTTTACTCACGTGGTGCTTCACGCATCCACACTAATATCATCTGATAGAACTCCTCTTACTGAACAAATTTGCCTCAAGAACCACTGCTGTCAATCAAATAGTTTGTGAAATATTGGAGATTTTAGAAATTTCAACTTTTTTGAACTCGTCATAGACCGTCCATAAGATTGGCTTGAATCATATAGGGACACTCAAGGCAAAAAGTTATCAAAGGAATTTCGATTAGTTGAACTGTTCAGCATTTTTCATATATTTCTGGTATGGCCTATTGTCAAGTCAAGTCAAGTCACCTTTATTTATATAGCGCTTTTACAATGTAGATTGTTTCAAAGCAGCTTTACAGGAAAAACAATATAAACAAAGTTTGTTTGGCTGAACAGAAGCCCCAAAAGAGCAGGCGAATCAATACAATTGATGAATTTTAAGTGTTAAGTTTCCCCAACTGAGCAAGCCATAGGCGACAGCGGCAAGGAACCAAAACTCCGGCAGGTGACGTAACGAATGAAGAATAGAATGGAGAAAAAACCTTGGGAGAAACCAGGCTCAGTCGGGGGACCAGTTCTCCTCTGGCCAAAGCCAAACAGTACATGATTATTATATTGACAACAATTCAAGTCCAATATGAAGTCCAATTTGGTCCAATTTTTATTGTGAATAAAAAGTCTACATATCTTGTTCACAAACAAGAAACTCCACAAAACTGTGTAAATGTAAAGAACACAATAGGCCACAAGAGGCACCGTCAGGGTAGGAAATCTTTATTTTCCATTTTGAGTTTGAAGACTCTCTGTTCACATGTTGCACACATCCGCACAGTATTAATGTTATTTGATAGATCTCATTCTGGTCAGCTTTGTAACAAGTCTATACATGGTTTTCACAAAGTAAAGAACTTCACAAAACTCTGTTTATATGGAGACATTACAGAGTTTTGACATAGATGGACATAAACTTACAGATCAGATGACGTGGTGTTATACACATTGTCACAAAATGTATATAATTTCATAGATCTTCTCATTCTGATCAGCTTTTTAACATTTCTATACGTTGTTTGCACAAACTAGAAACTTCACAGAACTGTGCACATTAGGAGAACTAGTCATATTGACAATAAACCGACATAACAGCTCAGATAGTCTTGCTACGTTTGGTGATTGCTGCTTGCAGCTATATTTATTGATATTTTCGTTACAAAATAAACTATATATCTGTATTTGTAAAACCCTGTACATTAGAAACACGCTACACATGCCCATTCATACAACTAATACTTAAGAAAGGGAAACAGAACTAGGACTCATTTAATACATACACTAGTGGAAATGTATTAATTATGATTCGCTCTTAAGAAATGAAGACGGAGTCTTTAATCTTTGAGTTAAATCTTGTAAAAATAGCTCAATTTCAGCACGACTAATAAATAAATACATTTTTGTAAAAATGTAAACTAGTGAGACTGGCAAGATTTTGCTAACTTTATAAAGCTTACTTAAAAGTAAGGTTTCTTTTAGTAACCCACTAACCATCTTAATGCACCATTTGTGAATATACCCGTATCTTCTCCAAAGTAAGAAAGTATTCTTAATCTGCCATTAAGTCGTATTCAATAAAGACAAAACTAGATGTGTCAATTCACCTGAATTCTTTATTTATTTATTTTTTATAGTAGCACTTATAGTATGGACTAACTATATTAATATAGTATTCAATATAATTTTAACTTCATTGAAAATGTTCTCTTTACTGTCTTATCTCTATGATATTTATAAACATGAAAACAAATGTTATTCATTACTGTGCATTAATACATTTGTGCCGTTAAATTCTACAATATTATACATACATGGAATATTTCAGACCGTTGAGCCTCAAGCTTTTATCTCGAAAATTACAAGTGTTGGTATTGTACAAAGTAATGAAGTGAACCTTTATGAATGAAACAAGATAGCCCATCCTCCTCTGGCACATCCCATACATTACACTAACATACTTAAGCAAATATATGAAATATTAGTACATCTAGAGATCGAAACCAATTATTACATACAATATATATATATATATATATATATATATATATATATATATATATTCATTTTGCAATTAATTGTAATAAGTCAGATTTTTGTATGCACACGGATTCTGACGACAGCTGGAGTTTTGAGCTCACCATCTTCGAGTCTGGATTATATGAAGAAGCAGAAAAATGCAGACAGACTGAATCCAGAGAAACTGTGGCAACCTCAAAAGAATATATAACTGTGTTAAAACCCTTTTTAATAAAAAAATAAAATTAAAAAATAAACCCACAACTAAATATTACAGAAAGACATGACCCAAGAGATGCTGATATCCAGCTTGTCATCAGTGTCCTAGCAAACTTGATCTTCTTAGACATTCTGAATTCAATTGTCCAGTTGATATTAGATTAAGTGCTAATATATTCCTGCAAATGTTCTTATGTGCATACAGTACTGTATTAGTTACTGAAGCAAAATCTTTAAATACGTAGCTTTGGATGGTACTTCGAAGAATCATCCAGTCTAATAGTGTCCAAACTGTTTAGTTTCTGAAACATTATAGAAGGGTAACATATTAATTACTAACAGAATAAGAATATTAAAAAAAAAAAAAACATTATTTTCAAAAAATCTTCAAACGACTTGAAAAACTGTCTATCTGACTGAAAGTGACAAAGACAATTTCGAAAAGTTGATTACTAAATGTAGGGCTGCCACTAAGAATTATTTTGGTAATCTTAGTAATTTATTTTTTTTTTCAAATAATCAGATCTTTTTTTTTTATATAATAAAATCAACCAAAAGAACAATATATATATATATACTTTTTCTAGATAAATGCTACATATTTTTAAGAAGCCGAGTTGTCAAATAAATGGCTTAAAACTTATGATGAACTTACCATCAATCAAGGATAGCTACAATGGACAATGGACAAATAATGATTTCTTTATCAACAAGCCATTTTTTATTTGTGTGGCCATGCCATCAATTAAACTCAAGAGTGGACTTGTGAAACAGTATTCTGAAAATAGAAACAAGCGTGTTAAAAAACGTTTAATAAAAAGAAAAAAAAAGGACTGATAAAAACACTGGGGAAAATCTAAAAACATTTTTCAACTGCATAAACCGGATGTAAAGTGAAATGCAGTCTATCTGCCGTTCCTTATTCTAGATGGACTCCTGTCCATACATTTTTTTTATTTAACTGTAATATAAACAATAATTATGATCCATTAATGACCAACTTAGTACCATAAAATATCACAGAACTAAAATATGGTGATTTATTTTAATTGATAAATTGTATACTTAAAGTGTTTGGTTTTTGGTTCTGACCCATAGGCTATAAGTAATACCTGAGGGTTATGCACAAGGAAACATTAATCCATCACTCCCCAAACATAAAATACTAAGGTACATGACATCAGAGTAGTATTCAATGCATCATGTCACATTATGCATTCATATTTACCAAAACTCACAGCAAATATATTCAAACTGCTGTCTATAACGCTTAATACAGTTTATAAATTCAAATAGACTGACAGCGCAAAGTTGAGCCACGTGACCGCGTGCGGGAAATCACAGGTAGTCGAAACTCTCTCGAGAAATACGCTCTGTAAAACCTCACCGGTGGCAGGAGTGATTGATTTTTATCGCAAGAAAAACAATTATAATAAGGCAATACAAAATCACTTATACTGAATTATGAATTACAGAGCACAACTCCAAAAAAGAAAGAAAAACAAAGAGATAGAGAGAGAGAGAAGAAAAAAACAATTATACAACAGCTTAAATTTGTTCAATAAACCAAAAAAGTCTTCTTCCACTTCTCGATTTTAGTAATCTTAATGATTTAAAATAAATCCAAAATTCTTTCTGAAAAACTAAAAATAATGGCTTTGTTTTAAGGCACTTACATTAATGAATATAAATATTTCCCCAGAATGAGAATATTTTTCAAAATGTATTGACTGTGTACATTTTCCATTATTACACCAAAAATGATGCCGTTTTTAGAAAATGATGAAATCAAAGTAATTGTACTTTTAAGCCACTCATATATGTCAACCAAAAGGTTTTGCAAAATAAGCCATCAAAAAACAAATGTACTGTTGTTTCAATTTCACAATCACAAAAAGTACAACAATTGTGATCCGTGTTAAATCTATATCTAAGAAGCTCTAAGGATGGGTAAATATCATAAAAAAAATTGAAATGCACTTCCTTACCTTTGGGGGGGTATTGGAAATTAGAAGGTGACCGGTCCATCCAATCATCCTGAACCTTGTTAAAATCCCCTCCTAATATGATAGTCTGTGGAATATGTGAGATTCAGGCCTGCTATTATTTCAGAAACTTCAGATAACAATTCTTTGTTTTGAGAAATATTATTATAACCATATATATTCTCTACTATAATAAACAAATCATCAGTTGAAAGGACACAGTGACCATTCAATCTATCGCAGGGCAATTATAAAATAATATAGCAGCTCCGCAGAACAATTTGTTCCATGACCAAATAGAATTTTGTTCCACCGCACCCCACCGGTTAGTCCAAAATTTCTCATCTGATTAATTTGAGTGAGTTTCCTGTAGCATTTACAAAATAAAAAAACACCTTTACGTTATTCCTCAACTCAACTCCACAACAGTGTGCTTGAATGTTGCATGCGTAAACGCGTGCGATTGGATGTTGCGTTTCTAAGGCCAGTACAAACACCTGTGATTAAATATTGCGTTCTTCAAGCTCTACATAAGCCTCTGTGGTGAGTTCAACTGCTCAACGAACAAACATGTTAAAAGGCTTTCATTTGAAGTGAACCGATTCCTAGTGGTGTATGAAGCGAGGCTTCATAAAGCACTGAAACGTTTAAAGCAAATGTGCTGTGGGTCGAGACTTTGAATCTATACCGACACCCGTCTCCACGGTGACACCTATAGTGCTCAATTGAACGTTATCTGAAACACCTTTGAAAACAAGCCATTTAAAAAATAAAAGTGTTGTATTTTTGTTAGTGTGGCGAGTTTTTGACATCCTCACTGTATAACTAAAAATATGTTCTGGGAACGTTCACGATTGGTTCGGGGAACATCCCGGAATCGGATGTTGTTATGCCTGTACAAAAATAATAATTCTACAAACTACATCTTCTAAATTACTTCTTGCTCAAAAACATTAAAATGAATAGAAAGTTATTACAAGTAACATTTATTGAAAATCTCTATAATCTCAATCTCTTTGTAAAAACATACATACACAAAGTAGATAAGCCATGAACATATTTAAACACATATTACACAATTGTATTTAGAAAATTTAATCATGAACAAAGTCAAAAAGTGGATTTTATTGTCATTTCAGCCATATACAAGTAGTGAAACGAAACGTTCCTCCAGGACCAAGGCACTATAGAACAAAAACCTCTATACATAAGAGCACAAAGTGCAAACAGACAGCACAGACCATAGCGCAGACATAATACACAGTAGATACGGAAAAAAAACTACATACATACATAAAGTGCACAGTTTAATTTTGTCACAGTTTGATGGTAACAGTCAAAAAGTAGTGCAGTTTGTTTGAGTTATGATTTTAGCAGTCTGATACCATGGGGAAAAAATCTGGTTGTGAGAGACCAAATTCTTCGATACCGTTTTCCGGACGGCAGGAGGGTGGCTTTGCGGATATAACGTGATGTGTGTAGATGTGTAGATGTGTAGATGTCTGTGATAGACGGAAGAGAGACATGAATATTCTTTAAACACATATAGAAGCCATGAACATATTTAAACATATTACACAATTGTATTTAGAAAATGTAATTATAAACATGAATATTTAAACAATATTTACACACAATGAAATGTGGAAAAAAAAAAAATTCCCCATTATCTGCAAATCAAAAACAAAGAAACATACATGAGTCAGACAGATATAATATAAACAATGGACTGTTAATTACTGTGGATGATTGTGTAGATCTAATAGTTCTGTCCATTGAAGTTTGGCTGATATCTTGTGAAGTGATGTTATACACACTGATGTTATGATATTCCTTGCAAAAATACATTAAGTCAGGTAGTGCTGATACTTAAGGCTAAAACTGTAGTGTTTACAGAGATACATTAAATTTCACAGTTTACTGAGTTTTAAAAAGAGCTGATATGCAATGGTTTTCCACCTACTCTAACATCTCATCTCGTAGTATGACATGCTATTGATAATCTAAAACAGAGGGACATTATTGCTTACCATTTTAAATTTCTATGTGGGGCACATTTCAGAAGCATTGCAATAAGCTCTTCCACATCTCTTGCCTTCAGTGTTCTGAAATTATTTTCTGTTGCTCCTAGAATCCAGAAATAACAAAGAAGGTTGATTATGTGAAAGGGGTTAGATTTGAGGTGTTATTTACATTACTGTATTTTTGGTACCACAACAAAATATATTCTCATTGCAAAATACAAATCTATTGCATTTCATAACATTTATTATTTAAATAATTGATAGCAAGTCGGAGGAAAAACTTGCCTATCATTCTATTATAAAGACTGATTTTCTTGTGTTGATGGAATGAGACCTATAAATCATACAATGAGGAAATAAACAGTGAAAAACTGTATCAGTTCTCATTTCTCATGAATGTATAGAACTGCAAGAGTTGGTGACGCTCCGCCCCTCAATATCAGGCGTGCAATGCAGCAGCGTGTCTCAATTCACGTACGGATTCAAACACAGTATTTGAAAGGTCCAGCGCTGCACATCTAACCGGATTCAAATCGTCAGTTGTTTTGTCATTTTCTTCAAGACATGAATGCAGTATTTTTTCAGAAATTCTTACAACTAAACTCAAAAAACATTGTGCACTAAATCATTTACTGGCAGATTTTTTTTTCTGGCTTGTGAAACTAAAGAATGTTAGATTCGTTGAATTATTTTCTGAAAATATTCTCTTTAGGTTTTAAAATAACCCCAAAAACTTTTTTTACTTTTTTAAGTTTAAAAATTAAGCCCAAAAAAATAACCTGCAGGGAACGTTCTGGGAACCCTCTCTATAGGTTTTACAATTAGCCAAAAAAAAAAAAAAAAACCTGCAGGGAACGTTCTCTATAAGTTTCAAAATTATCCCAAAAAATAACCTGCAAGGAATGTTCTGGGTACGTTCTCTATAAGTTCAAAATTAAGCCAAAAAAATAAATAAATAACTAAATGGGAACGTTCTGGGAACCCTCTCTATAAGTTTTAAAATTAGCCAAAAAATTGCGAGAAATGCGACCCAGGAGAAGGACCTCGGAGTCATCGTAACAAGGGACATGAAAACAGCGCCGGACACCTTGAAAAAGGTCGCAGCTGCCAGCAAACTGTTGCGCTGGATTTGCCATTCATTCTCAAGACTATCCCCTGACACTTTCAGGACTCTGTTTGCATCACACGTGCGTCCGATCCTGGAGTACGGGCAGCCGGCTTGCTGCCCTCTTCTGAAGTTCGAAAAGGATGACCTGGAGAAAGTACAACGCCGAAATGATTCCAGGGATTCGTGCTTTGCCGTACGAAGACCGCCTGGCCCATCTGAAACTATACACTCTTGAGTTTCGACGACGGCGTGGCGATCTCATATATACACGACGCATCCTACGAGGACAATTGGGGGAGGGTTTGAAGGCGTTTTTCACGCTAAACGACACAAACACAAAGGCCATAGCTGGAAGCTGTTCAAGCCCAGAAGGCGCCGAGTTCGAATTGATGCAACCCTATCAACAAGGGTGGTCGACGCGTGGAATATTCTCCAAACACAATTTCGCTCACAGCGTAAACCAGGGGTGTCAAACTCATTTTGGTCGGGGGGCCGCATACTGCTTAATCTGATGTCAAGGGGGCCAGACCAGCAAAAATACATAGAACTAACAATAAGTCCGCTTTTTTTGTATTAGTGCATTATATTATAAATTATATTAAATTATAAAAATCTTTAAATTAAATTAATTGTCCTTTTACAAAATATATTATGAACAACCTACGTATAGTATGTGCAATTTCAAAAACACCATTACTCAATTTATGGAACTTTATGGAACAGTTTATGGAACATTTTGTGGAACTTTAAAACACTGTCCTGCATGTTAACATAAATCAAATATCAATTATTTAAAATTAATTTTCCAACTCTGGGAAGCAATTCTGAACACATGAATTGACTTCACACACTTAAAATCTTAAGTGGCAGCTGTTTTAAAATAAAAAAGTTTTTGTAAAATTTGCAAGTTTATACATAAGTATGTGTGTTTTTTTATGTAAACAAATTAACTTTATCAATTTGCGAAAACTGCAATTCGCTAAAGACCTGAAATAGTTTCTCAAACTCCCTCAGCAACTCTGAAATCTTGTCTTTGTACTGCCTCACGTCAGGATGAACGCTTGCTGCACGTAACTGGCTTTCACTGCAGCCTCACTGAACTCTCAGCTTCGGGTGAAAACAGATCGCTTTTTCCTCAGACCTACCAACATTTAATTTACCTTCTGTATTCTCAGTTTCCCAGTCACCTCCGTGGATAGGAAGAGGTCAATTTTTCTTGAAAAATCTGACACTTTGTGTCCACTTTTCTCTTTTTTGACAAAGAAATTTCGACGATGAGGTTGCCACGGCCAACAGGACAGCGCATAAACTGACAGAACTCAGTGCTGCCATCTGCTGTTAGTTCCGCCGAAAATGAAAATATTTTTTTTCATATTGCAGATTTATCTCCGGGGCCGGACTGAACCCCTTGGCGGGCCGGATCCGGCCCGCGGGCCGTACGTTTGACACCCCTGGCGTAAACGGTCATAACACATTCGTGAGGTCATCAAGCTGTACTAGATTGCACACTTTCTTGCATTCTGCCTAACAAATTCGTCTTTTAATAACCTCAGCTCTTCAATCCGTAGCGGCGCTGAGCAGACCGCTTGTCAGAAACAAGTATGCCCGCGTATTATCACCAATAAAAGGCTTTAACCAGCCTTGGAATTCAGGGCTTGATTCCCACTCATTCCAGTATTTTTTGGGTGTACAGTTTTGACTGAAACATGATAAACAAGCCAGCTAGTTAGCTTTTGTCACAGACAGGCGCACACACACACACAGTGGACGAGAGTACGTGACTGTGTGACTTTGTGTGTCAAACAAATGCAGCGATTTATATTTGTGCAGTGATTTAATTATTTTTTAGACAAAGAACATTTGACATCCCGTACTGCCATTGTGTAATCAGCCACCGTCGGCTTGCCTTTAATATGACAAAAGTAATAATAACATAAAAATTCTATGAATTTTAACCAATGAAAGTCAGACATTGTTTTCCAACCATGCTTCTACGGAATTATTTGTAAAAAATTAACTCATTGAACAGGCCTAGACAAAATTGATGGTACCCCTAACTTAATATTTTGTTGTAGAACCTTTATCTATCACTGCAATCAAATGATTCCTGTAACTGTCAATGAGACTTCTGCACCTCTCAACAAGGTATTTTGGCCCACTCCTCATAAGCAAACTGCTCCAGTTGTTTCGGGTTTGAAGGGTGTCTTTTCCAGACGGCATGTTTCAGCTCCTTCCAAAGATGCTCAATGGGATTGAGGTCAGGGCTCATAGAAGACCACTTTAAAATGTTTTCCTCTTTGCCATTCCTGGGTGTTTTTAGCTTTGTGTTTTTCATCATTGTCCTGATGACCTGCGACTGAGACCAAGCTTTCTGACACTGGCGAGCACCTTTATCTCTAGAATCCTTTGATAGTCTTCAGATTTCATTGTACCCTGCACAGATTCAAGACTCCCCGTGTCCAAGTTCCATTTCTTGTCTCATCTGTCCGTTGGACATTATCCCAGAAGCTTTGTGGCTTGTCTCCCATGTAGTCCACTATGGCTCAAACAACAACAGATGATGCGATCTGACACTGATGTTCCTTGAGCATGGAGTTCACCTTGGGTCTCTTTAGAAGTCTTTCTGGGCTGCCTGTCTGTGACAAAAGCTAACTAGCTGGCTTATTTATCATGTTTCAGTCAAAACTGTACACCCAAAAAATACTGGAATGAGTGGGAATCAAGCCCTGAATTCCAAGGCTGGTTAAAGCCTTTTATTGGTGATAATACGCGGGCATACTTGTTTCTGACAAGCGGTCTGCTCAGCGCCGCTACGAATTGAAGAGCTGTGGTTATTAAAAGACGAATTTGTTAGGCAGAATGCAAGAAAGTGTGCAATCTAGTACAGCTTGATGACCTCACGAATATGTTATGACCGTTTACGCTGTGAGCGAAATTGTGTTTGGAGAATATAATTAAAGGTTTGTATTGAGAATCGAAGGTGTTTTTTATTGTATAGTGGAAAATCTCTGCTGTTAGTTGGTGCACATATGCCTTTTGTTGTTAGCAAACATATGCAGTGTATGTACATTTTTTTAGCATGCCGATCGCTTCATCTATTTACATAGATATATTGGGGATAGGTTATCTCGCTAAACGGTTATCTGGACGCTTTTTTGCAATCCCGACCCAGCAAACACAAACGTTCCCTTAATGTTCCCATTTAGTTCCCGTTTGGTTAGTTTTTTGGCTAATTTTAAAACTTATAGAGAGGGTTCCCAGAACGTTACCATTTGGTTGTTATTATTTTTTTTTTGGCTTAATTTTGAAACTTATAGAGAACGTTCCCTGCAGGTACACAAACTACAACAGAAAATAATTTCAGAACACTGAAGGCAAGATATGTGGAAGAACTTATTGCAATGCTTCTGAAATGTGCCCCACATAGAAATTTAAAATGGTAAGCAATAATGACCTTCTGTTTTAGATTATCAATAGCATGTTATACGAGATGAGATGTTAGAGTAGGTGGAAAACTATTGCATGTCAGCTCTTTTTAAAACTCAGTAAACTGTGAAATTTAATGTATCTCTGTAACACTCTGTAAAGAATATTCATGTCTCTCTTCCGTCTATCACAGACATCTACACACATCACGTTATATCCGCAAAGCCACCCTCCTGCCGTCCGGAAAACGGTATCGAAGAATTTGGTCTCTCACAACCAGATTTTTTCCCAATGGTATCAGGCTGCTAAAATCATAACTCATACAAACTGCACTACTTTTTGACTGTTACCATCAAACTGTGACAAAATTAAACTGTGCACTTTATGTATGTATGTAGTTTTTTTTCTGTACCTACTGTGTATTATGTCTGCGTTATGGTCTGTGCTGTCTTTGTGCTCTTATGTATAGAGGTTTTTGTTCTATAGTGCCTTGGTCCTGGAGGAACGTTTCGTTTCACTACTTGTATATGGCTGAAATGACAATAAAATCCACTTTGACTTTGTTCATGATTAAATTTTCTAAATACAATTGTGTAATATGTGTTTAAATATGTTCATGGCTTATCTACTTTGTGTATGTATGTTTTTACAAAGAGATTGAGATTATAGAGATTTTCAATAAATGTTACTTGTAATAACTTTCTATTCATTTTAATGTTTTTGAGCAAGAAGTAATTTAGAAGATGTAGTTTGTAGAATGATTATTTTTGTACAGGCATAACAACATCCGATTCCGGGATGTTCCCCGAACCAATCGCGAACGTTCCCAGAACATATTTTCTTAAAGAAAACTTTCCTGGCAAACGCATTGGGAACGTTCTAATGTTTGGTTCTCAGAATGTTCTGAGAACTAGAAACTAAGGAGGAGTTAATGCACCTTCATCTCCTGGGTTTTTGTGAGAGGATTTTTTCAAAGGCTGGAGGGAAAAAAAAGAGTAGGCTAAGCCATTCCACAGCAGAGCAATTGATATTAACAAATAGGAGACCAATGTGGATTGATTTGTGTTATTAATTTTCATTTTTATGATCAGAATGACCTAGTTGTTATTACTATATATTATAGTTATACAGTGAGGATGTCAAAAACTCGCCACACTAACAAAAATACAACACTTTTATTTTTTAAATGGCTTGTTTTCAAAGGTGTTTCAGATAACGTTCAATTGAGCACTATAGGTGTCACCGTGGAGACGGGTGTCGGTATAGATTCAAAGTCTCGACCCACAGCACATTTGCTTTAAACGTTTCAGTGTTTAATGAAGCCTCGCTTCATACACCATTAGGAATTGGTTCACTTCAAATGAAAGCCTTTTAACATGTTTGTTCGTTGAGCAGTTGAACTCACCACAGAGGCTTATGTAGAGCATGAAGAACGCAATGTTTAATCACAGGTGTTTGTACTGGGCTTAGAAACGCAACATCCAATCGCACGCGTTTACGCAAGCAACATTCAAACACACAGTTGTGGAGTTGAGTTGAGGAATAACGTAAAGGTGTTTTTTTTATTTTGTAAATGCTACAGGAAACTCAATCAAATTAATCAGATGAGAAATTTTGGACTAACCGGTGGGGTGCGGTGGAACAAAATTCTATTTGGTCATGGAACAAATTGTTCTGCGGAGCTGCTATATTATTTTATAATTGCCCTGCGATAGATGTACACAAAACTAACGCAAATGGTCACTGTGTCCTTTCAACTGATGATTTATTTATTATAGTAGAGAATATATGGTTATAATAATATTTCTCAAAACAAAGAATTGTTATCTGAAGTTTCTGAAATAATAGCAGGCCTGAATATTACATATTCCACAGACAATATCATATTAGGAGGGGATTTTAACAAGGTTCAGGATGATTGGATGGACCGGTCACCTTCTAATTTCCAATACCCCCCCAAAGCTAAGGAAGTGCATTTCAATTTTCTTCTCTCTCTCTCTATCTCTTTGTTTTTCTTTCTTTTTTGGAGTTGTGTCTGTAATTCATAATTCAGTATAAGTGATTTTGTATTGCCTTATTATAATTGTCACTCCTGCCACCGGTGAGGTTTTACAGAGCGTATTTCTCGAGAGAGTTTCGACTACCTGTGATTTCCCGCACGCGGTCACGTGGCTCAACTTTTGCGCTGTCAGTCTGTTTGAATTTATAAACTGTATTAAGCGTTATAGACAGCAGTTTATGGATAATGTCCCATGGACAGATGAGACAAAAAATGGAACTTGGACACGGGGAGTCTTGAATCTGTGCAGGGTACAATGAAGTGATGGATTAATGTTTCCTTGTGCATAACCCTCAGGTATTACTTATAGCCTATGGGTCAGAACCAAAAACCAAACACTTTAAGTATACAATTTATCAATTAAAATAAATCACCATATTTTAGTTCTGTGATATTTTATGGTACTAAGTTGGTCATTAATGGATCATAATTATTGTTTATATTACAGTTAAATAAAAAAAATGTATGGACAGGAGTCCATCTAGAATAAGGAACGGCAGATAGACTGCATTTCACTTTACATCCGGTTTATGCAGTTGAAAAATGTTTTTAGATTTTCCCCAGTGTTATTATCATTCCTTTTTTTCTTTTTATTAAACGTTTTTTAACATGCTTGTTTCTATTTTCAGAATACTGTTTCACAAGTCCACTCTTGAGTTAAATTGATGGCATGGCCACACAAATAAAAAAATGGCTTGTTGATAAAGAAATCATTATTTGTCCATTGTCCATTGTAGCTATCCTTGATTGATGGCAAGTTCATCATAAGTTTTAAGCCATTTATTTGACAACTCGGCTTCTTAAAAATATGTAGCATTTATCTAGAAAAAGTATATATATATATATATATATATATATATATATATATATATATATATATATATATATATATATATATATATATATATATATATATACTTGATATATATATCAAGAAAAAGATGTGCTAGAGATACATTTGTAAATTTATATTCCAAATTTGGATTAAATATATAGTTCATATTTAACAACAGTTGTTAACATTGTTCTTTTGGTTGATTTTATTATTTAAAAAAAAAGATCTGATTATTTGAAAAAAAAAAAACATTACTAGATTACCAAAAAAATTATTAGTGTCAGCCCTACATTTAGTAATCAACTTTTCGAAATTGTCTTTGTCACTTTCAGTCAGATAGACAGTTTTTCAAGTCGTTTGAAGATTTTTTTAAAATAATGTTAATTTTTTTTTAATATTCTTATTCTGTTAGTAATTAATATGTTACCCTTCTATAATGTTTCAGAAACGAAACAGTTTGGAGACTATTAGACTGGATGATTCTTCGAAGTACCATCCAAAGCTACGTATTTAAAGATTTCGCTTCAGTAACTAATACAGTACTGTATGCACATAAGAACATTTGCAGGAATATATTAGCACTTAATCTAATATCAACTGGACAATTGAAGTCAGAATGTCTGAGAAGATCAAGTTTGCTAGGACACTGATGACAAGCTGGATATCAGCATCTCTTGGGTCATGTCTTTCTGTAATATTTAGTTGTGGGTTTATTTTTTTCATTTTTTTTTTTTATTAAAAAGGGTTTTAACCCAGTTATATATTCTTTTGAGGTTGCCACAGTTTCTCTGGATTCAGTCTGTCTCCATTTTTCTGCTTCTTCATATAATCCAGACTCCAGCTGTCGTCAGAATCCTTGTGCATACAAAAATCTGACTTATTACATTTAATGGCAAAATGAATAAATATATATATTGTATGTAATAATTGGTTTCGATCTCTAGATGTACTAATATTTCATATATTTGCTTAAGTATGTTAGTGTAATGTATGGGATGTGCCAGAGGAGGATGGGCTATCTTGTTTCATTCATAAAGGTTCACTTCATTACTTTGTACAATACCAACACTTGTAATTTTCGAGATAAAAGCTTGAGGCAAAACGGTCTGAAATATTCCATGTATGTATAATATTGTAGAATTTAACGGCACAAATGTATTAATGCACAGTAATGAATAACATTTGTTTTCATGTTTATAAATATCATAGAGATAAGACAGTAAAGAGAACATTTTCAATGAAGTTAAAATTATATTGAATACTATGCTAATATATAGTTAGTCCATACTATAAGTGCTACTATAAAAATAAAAAATAAAGATTTCAGGTGAATTGACACATCTAGTTTTGTCTTTACTGAATACGACTTAATGGCAGATTAAGAATACTTTCTTACTTTGGAGAAGATACGGGTAATTCACAAATGGTGCATTAAGATGGTTAGTGGGTTACTAAAAGAAACCTTACTTTTAAGTAAGCTTTATAAAGTTAGCAAAATCTTGCCAGTCTCACTAGTTTACATTTTTACAAAAATGTATTTATTTATTAGTCGTGCTGTAATTGAGCTATTTTTACAAGATTTAACTCAAAGATTAAAGACTCCGTCTTCATTTCTTAAGAGCGAATCATAATTAATAAATTTCCACTAGTGTATGCATTGAATGAGTCCTAGCTCTGTTTCCCTTTCTTAAGTATTAGTTGTATGAATGGGCATGTGTAGCATGTTTCTAATGTACAGGGTTTTACAAATACAGATATATAGTTTATTTTGTAACGAAAATATCAATAATATTTATAATATTTATAATATTATATAAATAATTATAAATATAATATTTATAATATTTGGTGATTGCTGCAAGCAGCAATCACCAAACGTAGCAAGACTATCTGAGCTGTTATGTCGGTTTATTGTCAATATGACTAGTTCTCCTAATGTGCACAGTTCTGTGAAGTTTCTAGTTTGTGCAAACAACGTATAGAAATGTTAAAAAGCTGATCAGAATGAGAAGATCTATGAAATTATATTAATTTTGTGACAATGTGTATAACACCACGTCATCTGATCTGTAAGTTTATGTCCATCTATGTCAAAACTCTGTAATGTCTCCACATAAACAGAGTTTTGTGAAGTTCTTTACTTTGTGAAAACCATGTAAAGACATGTTACAAAGCTGACCAGAATGAGATCTATCAAATAACATTAATACTGTGCGGATGTGTGCAACATGTGAACAGAGAGTCTTCAAACTCAAAATGGAATAAAAAGATTTCCTAGCCTGACGGTGCCTCTTGTGGAAAAAACTAGTATTCCAGTCTTTCTAATTTTTTTAATGCTAGACACTTTATAATTTATTGTGAGTCCTAGGAGCAAGTACAAAGAAGTACATGGAACCTAACTCGTTTCATCAAAATGAGTAGTTCTTTACATTTACACAGTTTTGTGGAGTTTCTTGTTTGTGAACAAGATATGTAGACTTTTTATTCACAATAGGCCAAACCAGAAATATATGAAAAATTGTATCTGCTGAACAGTTCAACTAATCGAAATTCCTTTGATAACTTTTTGCCTTGAGTGTCCCTATATGATTCAAGACAATTGTATGGACGGTCTATGACGAGTTCGAAAAAGTTGAAATTTCAAAAATCTCCAATATTTCACAAACTATTTGATTGACAGCAGTGGTTCTTGAGGCAAATTTGTTCAGTAAGAGGAGATCTATCCGATGATATTAGTATTGTGTGGATGCGTGAAGCACCACGTGAGTAAAAATGCAAAAAAAAACTTGTTAGCGCCAACTAGTGTCCGATTTTTTTCAAAATTCTTAAAGACCTCTTGGACTATGAGTCAGACACGACCATCCAGTTTCGATCGACCTTAGTTAAGATGGTCTAATTGATGGTCAAACTTCATTGGCCGATGACAGCCATGTTTTTTTGAGATATGCCAATATCATCATAGACCATCATGGACCCTTGGACAAAGACCGTGCATGACAAATTTCAGGTCAATCAGACTGACATGTGACCCTGTACAGATGATTTAGTGTTGTTTTTTTTCCGCAATATAGCGCCACCAAGTGGTCAGTTCTCGAGATTTTTGGGGTGTTACAACAAAATCAGTTCTTACATGAAGTTTGGTGAGATTATCAGGTGGTTGTCCTGTCCTGAACTTAAAAAGAATATTGAAGAACATGAACGGTTCTTATGAATATTTCTTGAGATCTGGCAGCGCTTCCTCTCACATAGCTGAGCCACATTTGGCTTGAGAGAAGAAAGAGCCGAGCCTCTCAGTATAGCTTGAAGATGATCGCCAGTAAACAAACCTGTACTTGGACTTACATCGTCAATGGAACATCGGTGTTAATTGTTAATTTGCTAAATCTTCATGATAACGTAATCATCCACACATGGGTGACAATCATATAGCTTTCAATTTTTATGCAAATCAGCCCATTTCAAATGATGGAAAAACAAAATACAATCTGCATGACACTAAACGCTATAATAGTGACAAGGACTCCGTCCAGCTCAAAGTCAAACATGCTCAATTTCAAACACAACAAGAAGTAATAATTCTATGACGGCTTTGACAAATGTGATGTTACATGTGCTCATGTACATGGTTGTGAAATGTTTCTCTGTCTGCATCAAGCTCGGCCGGTTACCCCGCCCCTGGGAGTCATATCCCCCACTGTGATTGGTTGGTTTGTTCAAATTGCACAAAAAAGGAACCTTCCACACCCAGCGCAGTAAATAGCTATTCATTCAAAACTCGTGGGCCACACTAACATTAAACTTTCATTTTGTCTTGGGGGGCACAAAATATTGTTTCGCCGGCTGCACGTTTGAGACCCCTGATCTAAATGGAGTGTAGCCTATGTTATCTGAACTCTGCATTAAATAACTTATGGTCTTTTCCTCACAAACTTTTTATATCTACTAAAATTAAACAACTCCATTTCAACATTTTTCGTAGATATTACCCGTGCAATTTATTGCCATTGAAATCAGCAAAAATTGTGTGCCACGCTTGAATTTGATGATGACTCTCTGCAATTCGTGTTCCCTGCAGCCTATTCTCTCACTTGTCACACAGGAAATGCTCTCTTCCAGGATCAGCAACTGAGGATAACTGAGCAAAGGCAGGAAATGCCAATTCGTGGGGCCACATTCATCCCTGACAATGACACAGATGGACATTTGATTGATGAAGGTTTAAAAAACATGTCAAGGATTGCTCAAGAAAAAGAAAAACAGAGAAGTGAATGATCAAAGTGGGTTCTTATCTTGGCTCACAAGTTGGCAACAAACACGTATAACTTCTTTAATCCCCATAGTGGTAGTACTCGACACACTCAAAACGCAATAATGTGGATTTTTTAGCATATAAAAAGTCACTAGTCAGGTTTATTTTTAGTATGTAAAAACTATGCAGGATCTTAATGCACCATTTGTGAATATACCTGTATCTTCTCTGAAGTTCACAAGAAAGTTTCCTTAATGTGCCAGTAAGTCATAATTCAATAAAGACAAAGCAACTGAATGTGACAATTCACCTGAAATATTTATTTAAAAACATGTTTGAAATCTTATCCATCCCAGACATGATACCAGCAGCACAATCTTATAGTGTAAAATCAACTTTATACTAGCATAGTATTTGATATTATTTTACCTTCATTGAAACATTTCTCTTTACCATCTATTTTGATATATATATATATATATATATATATATATATATATATATATATATATACATATATATATATATATATAATATATTTACATTTATTCATTTAGCAGACGCTTTTATCCATAGCGACTTACAACTTGAGGAATTCAGAAAGCGATCTGTCCTGAAGATACAAAAGTGCATAGTGCTTAGAATACAAAGTTTCGAACATTACATACAAAAGTAGTACAAGCATGGGGAATAGAAGGAGTAAGAGAATTAATTAAAAAAAAAAATGTGTGTGTGTGTCATATTAGATGCTCATGGAAGAGATGTGTTCTTTGAAGGTCAGCTGGTCCTTAAAGATAACTCCAAGAGTTCTGGCAGACCTTGAAGGGGTAACCGTGGTAGTACCGATCTGGACGGTGAAATCATACTGTAGTGTTGGATCAGCGGAAAAGATTAACAGCTCCGTCTTTGCTAGGTTGAACTGCAGATGATGCTCTGTCATCCATGCCGAGATGTCCGCTAGCCAGCTTGTGATTTTCGCAGCCATCGTGTGATCACAGCTGGTTGAAACGGCAGGTAAAGCTGTGTGTCGTTGGCTTAGTGGTGATAGGAGAAGCCGTGTGCCTCTATGATGGGACCCAGTGATGTGGTGTACGTGGAGACTCTTCTCTAAGTGGTCCAAGTGTGGTCCACGGTGACCAGTTGAGATTCTTTGGAGACCTCCTCGCACCATGCAAACCTGAAGGACCCATCCGTGAGATAGGATTCAAACCACTGAAGAGGATGCCTAGTGACGAGAGGGTAGATAGAAGGATATGATTGATGATTAACAGTGTCAAAGACAGCAGACAGATCTAAAATAATGAGAACTGACAATTTTGAATCAGCTTTTCCACTCCTTAAAGCTTCAGCAACGGATAGTAGTGCAGTCTCGGTTGAAGCCAGACTGGTTGAAGTCACCTTCACCTTCTTGAAGACTGGTTGATCAATCAGACTGGTTGATGTCCAAATGGCCATTCTGAGAGAGACAAGAAGATACCTGATTAAAAATAACACGTTCAAGAGTTTTTGATATGAATGGTAGGAGAGAGCAAAGTCTGTAATTATCAACGAGTGATATGTTTAATGTGGGTTTTTCGAGCAGTGGGGTTACCCTTTTTTATAGGGAAGGCTCCCGTGTGAAGAGATGTGTTGATGATGTGAGTGAGTGCCGGTAAGAAGTTTAGATACATCTACCTCTGTGAGTGAAGAGGTGGTTGAAAAAAGGTTTCTGGTTACATCAAAGGTCGGTCTATTTTCATGTGTGAGTGGAGCTGAGAACTGACTGCTGATAGTTGCAGTTTTGTTAATAAAGAAATGGGCAAAATCATTGGCAGTTAAAGAGGTGGAAGGGTGGAGGGAGCTGAATGTTTTGAAAAGTGCATGCATGTTAGAAGCGCTATTAATTTTGGTGAGGAAATGCAATTATTTAGCAGTATGGACATCAGTAGAAAAGGTAGAGAGCAGAGATTTCTTCCAAAACTTCCTTTTGTGATCACATGGACCGAGACGGAAGTTATAATATTCAGTAGTATTATATACAGTGCCCTCCACAATTATTGGCACCCCTGTTTAAGATGTGGTCGTGGACTTCTAAAAATTCTATTTTGTTTTTAAACAACGTGGAACCCAATTGCAAAAAAACAGAAAAATCCAACCTTTCATTTAAGTGAAAGGATTCCACTTTGGTGGAAAAAATAAATAAATCACACATTTAGAAAAACAAAAAAAACCTTGAAATCATATGTCCCACATTTATTGGCACCCCTGATGTTCATACTTTGTACAACCCCCTTTTGCCAACAATACAGCTCTTAATCTCCTCCTGTAACATTTCACAAGATTGGAGAACACAGAGAGAAGGATCTTTGACCATTCTTCTTTGCACAATCTTTCTAGATCATCCAGTGTCCTGGGTCCTCTCTTATGCACTCTCCTCTTTAGCTCGCCCCACAGGTTTTGGACTGGGTTGAGGTCTGGGGACTGAGATGGCATGGGAGGACCTTGAGTTTGTGACTGCTGAACCATTTTTGTGTAGATTTTGCCATTTGTTATCCTGCTGAACTCAGTTCGACCCATGACCATGACGACCCATCTTCAGCTTTCTGGCAGAGGCCATCAGGTTTTTATTTAAAATGTCCTGGTACTTCAAAGCGTTCATAATGCCATGCACCCTAACAAGGTTCCATGGGCCTTTGGAAGAGAAACAGTCCCACAGCATCACAGATCCTCCACCATACTTCACGGTGGACATGAGGTGCTTTTCGGCATAATCCGAGAAAAGGTTTTTTCCTTGCATCCTCCCAAACAGCTGGTTGGCATGTAGGGAGCATCTGATGGTTGCTTTAGAGACTTTGTGACCCCAAGATGCCCCTCTTTGATGCAATTATGTGACAGTGAGCTTAGGACATTTTTTTACTTCTCTTACCATCCTCCTCACTGAGGGTTGTGGCAAGATAAACATGGGACCTCTTCCAGCCTTGTTTGTCACTGTTCCAGTTGTTTTAAACCTCTTAATGTATACACGGGCAAATTAAGGCGAGTGGCTATTTTCTTGTAGCCATTGTCTGACTTGTGAATGTCGACACACATCTGCCATACTTGAATGGTGTGTTCTCTTGTCTTTGCTATGTTGACAAATGGGGTAAGAGAATTAGGCTTCTGTGTCACGTCATATTTATACCCCAGGGAAACTACAAGTCAAGTTAATTAAAAGTTCCTAGATACCCTGACCAACTTTAGCAACTACAGAAAAATATATTTAAAAAAAAATCAATTAAATTTTTCAGAGGAATCAAGTTTTTTTTCTTCTTCTAAATGTGTGATTTTTTTCCCACTTAAGCAATGCACTTATTTGGGTTCTACGTTGTTTAAAAACAAAGGAGAATTTTTAGAAGTCCACAACCACATCTTCAACAGAGGTGCCAATAATTGTGGAGGGCACTGTAGAATGATAAAGGCTAGGTCGATTAGCAATGCATTACAAATATCCTTCATTCTCATGAAAATACCTGAGATGTCTGCAATACACACACACATTTATGTGATCGTACGCAACAGCTGTCAAAAGCCAGACGTGAGAAATGGATCACTAACATCGGCCGAGCGGACATCAAGCCTTCCAGCTATGACACTATTTGCTTCTTGCCCATCAATAACCTAATAAAATTAAAGGTGAACAATGTAGATCATGATTAGATCACATGGATGTGGTTATCCGGATCTACAGTGAATAAAAACCATCCCACGGCACTCAGACGATGCGAGTAATGGTCTGACACCCATAAAGCGCTGCAATTATAAAGCATTATATCCATGTATATTATGTGCCTGCTTAAAGGTGGTATCCAACAGTTTTCCGATAATATATGTAACAATACCTGACCTCTTTTTGGGGTTTTTGAGTGAATTTTCTGTAGAAACACATAATTCTATAATCTTAGCTTTTCCATACAGGCGTAGGACATCAATAAAGAACATTTTGAAAGATCTGTTCCGGTAACAAAAGTTTATAAAGATGTTAAATGAAAATATTTTTGATATTTTTTTTATACTGTTGGATACCAACTTTAAAATATACGCAGTGAGAAATTTGCAAGTAAAATTAAATCTGATGCAACAGTGAAAGAAAGAATGTAGGAAACTTTATTGCTAATGAAAACCATTTAATCTACCTTGGCAGTTGTTACACATCTGTCATTGATGACACAGGACACCACTTCTCGCACCCAGCCACACACTAGCTGATTAAGTAAGCGTCAAGTCCTTTGTAACATTGAATATCTTCGGCTGTATTAGGACTTGGGGTGAAAACCAGATAGTTGAGAACATTAACGTATGTTGTGTTCGGTAGAAGATTTTAAAATGGTCTGTTCGTCTTCCAGGTCCTCCTTTCGTCACGGTATTCGTTGAGCCCGAGATCTCGCCCCTGTCCGTGGCAGTCTTTTAATATATAGAAAAAAATCTAGCATAAATGTCTCTGATTGGACATTGCAATCGTCAGCTCAACGTAAACACCTTATGATTTGGTTGAACTGCTTGCAGCGTAGCAAAAAACAACGTGTTCAAAGTCTTTGTAAAAAAAAAACCTTTGATTTGAAGTGAACCGATTCGACACCTTTCATTTTCATATCCAGGCATCCGTGTAAAACCAGATCACATGTGTGTCCTTCCCTTATCAAGCACACACACAATATCATAATAATATTGCTTGCATTTAATTAGAATACAGAGACATTTTAAAGTAGCACACTGGACTACAGCCCTCAACCTTACCCCGTGATGGTCAAACAGGTCCATGAAGTTGATTGCTATAGCCAATCAGCACGTGTGTGCATTCGGCTGCTCAACATAAACGCCTGTGATTGGTTGATCGATTCCGGTTTTTTTCAACTCTTTCTAGTGAACCAATTCCGGCCATACCGTACATCATGTCACGCAAGCATATACATTAGACATATGTCAAAAGTGGTAGGTGTTTTACTGACGGCGTTGCGGCAGCTGTCCTGTGGCGCAGTCAGTGAAGCGTTGGTGCTTTCGTCTCCAAGGTCGCGGTTTCGCCCCCAGGAAATAGTAGACACGTCACAAGGTCTTACCTGCATGCAGTTAAGGTCGCTTTTAGGTCTGCCAAATGCCTAATTGTGGAGTGGTAAGCAGACATTTCTTCTCCATTCATTCATAATTAATCCCCTTGCGTTTTCCTCCTCTCATAGACAAATTCATGGAAATTCAGAAGTACCGTATATTTATGCATTTGGATCACATTTTCCTCTATAGACCTCTGCTAAACCTGCTTCTGCTCCTGTAAAGCTTTCTTCTAGATCAATCAGTAGAGCATTGGTGCTTCCAACACCAAAGACATGGCTTCGATCCCAGGGAAAACGACAACTGATTCGATGTGCTCCTTAGGTGCAATGGATGAAAGCGTCTGCCAAATGTATATATGTACGTTGTAGTCTTGAAAAATAACAAAACGTTAAAGAGAAGCTCTTTTACCCCTGCCTCATACACTTTATAATTAACCCTTTTTCGGATAGCTTTTACTTTAACCATAATAATATAGTTGGAATAGACCCAACTACGCAGACAAAACTAATTAGAGAGTGGTGCTCAAAACTACCTGGCTATCAGGACCACATACTGGGAGAGGAGCTTAAAGAGAGGAGGCTGACCGGCCAAGCTCAAACTGCTGATGCCACGGGGCCAAAGGCTACAGCCGTGGCATGACAGCGTACTCCCACACCCTTATGGAAAACTCACTCCCTGTGTAGGCCTTAACTAAGAGGGAGGCATGGCAGTAACAGGAAAAAGAAAAACGGAGCGGAACCTTCGGGCTGACACAGATTGAAGAAGCCTCAGGCAATGGTCCCAGGGGGAACCAGAGCGGCCTAAACATGCGTCACGCCATGCCAAATCACATTCAGGGAGCAGAGCTTGAAAAAGGGGCGGTTGACCGCCCAAGCTCAACTGCTGATGCCACGGGACCAAAGGCTTCGGCCGTGGCAAGATAGCACATCCCGAACACCCCGCTACGCAGAAGAAACGGTGTCCCCCCCCCCCCCCCCCCCCCCCCCCCCCCCCCCCCCCCAGGGGAACTGGAGAACACACACCGTGCATAGGCCCTACACTGAAAGGGAGGTATGGCAACTATAGGGGAAATTATCGAAGCGCCCGAAAGGGGCGACTGACCGCCCAGGCTCACACTGCTGATGCCACACAAATACTGCTATCCCCAGGAACCAATCTCAGGGAGGCGCCCGCTTTAGGAAACAAATGGTGTTGAGGCGCACGGATTTGGTATCATTGCCAGCACTGAACAGTCTCTAAAAGACGCCTAGGGAGGTGGCCCCCCCCCCCCCCCCCGGAGGGCATACACACCCAAATGTGTGCGTCACAAAGACACTGTCTGTTCCTCAGAACCGATAAAGGGAAGGTAGTGCGGCACACTGAACCATCCGTGCTGACCCACACTGCGTCTTTTTTTTTTCTTTTTTTTTGCAGACTGAGAGAAGTCTGGCAACTGCCAGAAAGGGAACCAGCCCCTTGAGGCTCTGGTATTTTCCGAACATCCGCTTGAAAAAGCAGGAAATCTAGCTTGAGCCCAGTGCAACCTGGCGCCCTGGTAGTATGGTAGCAATACTTCATTTTGCTCTCTCAGTCCAGACGCTAATACAAAATACAGCTCCTCAGATCAGGTCTCGAGCCTGGGTCTATTGCATGAAAGGCAAATGCCGTGTCCGCTATACCACAATAGACACATATTAATCTTAATCCAAGTCGGAACAATCGGCCACAAGACGTGCTTCCCTGTGAACCCAGCGTAAGCGATCGTCGCTGAGCCTCAGCAGCAGCAAGATCGAAACTGCGCTCACAATCCGTTGTTTTCACTGACGTCACAAAATCTACGCAATTACCCACCAGGCACTGCGCGCCGCCATTTTGAATCCCTACTGTCAACTCGTATATCTTATTGATGATCGGGTTATCGGTCAATCCCCATGACAGAAGTAAACTTCTTTCATTCGTTATCATGTCTTTTGTTTCTCTTGAGTCTGTTAGTCCAGATTAAAAACACACCTAATTTTAATGTTTATTTATTTAGTTCTACGAATTTATTTTAATCGTAAAACATAAAAATGAACCGGACGATCTCAAACATGAAAACAACAACGAACAAAACGCATGCAAATGAAGATGCAGATGCAGCGGAAAACAATCCAGCAGGAATGAAGCAGGTGAGTCGGATCTGAGTCTGTAATACATATTAGGATGAAAGATTTGATATGTTTTTAAATGTGTTTGTTCTCATGATCTTGTTTACTTTCTTCGCAGGTGTGTAACGGGCCGAACCACCCTCAATCCATAACGAGTCTATAATTGTATTACCGTATATAAATAATCATGCTGTGCTTTCAATAAATCATGATTTTCCTAAAGTTGTTTTCTTCTCCATAAGAACTGATTCATCAGTGTCAGTCGTATCACTGTGATGGATGTGAAACTCAAGTATAGTGTCGTTTGAATATACCATCGGGTGGGTTATTGTCTGTCGACTGTAACAAATTTTTACTTTTGGTATACATTGCTGCTTGTAAACAAATTAAATTTTGTCAATACATTTAAACTTACCCCCTACAAAATGTTTAGAGCATATGATCGTTCTATTCCATTTTTCTTCGGTCTGAATGTCAGCCCTGTTGATCGCAGCTTTCCATACACATCGCCTTTCTTCTGACAAAATCCGTGTTCTTTCACATTGTCCAGTTATTACTTTTGGAAGTTTAAAAAAGCTTACATCTTTACTTACTCCTGGCCTATTAGAACATCCAAAAATTCCACAGATAAGTTTTGAAGTTGAAAGCTTTGTTGTTGCTTGCACAGAGAATCAAAATGGCGGATATGCTGGTGCGCAAGTTTCGATGACGTCACATGAAAACAACGGATATCCGCTGTCAGCGCCCCCGAACGCTGACTGCGAGATGTAGTGCAGGCAGTGAAATAAACACTGACTGAGCACGATACGATGAAAGACTGTGTGCCTCCTGCTTGCGTGGGTACACGGGCAGGGAGACACACAGCGCTTTCTTTCTTTTTTTTTCTTTGCAATACCGACAATACCCAGCTCCTCGAAACCGGACTGCCGCAGTAGAGAGTTTTCATCCCCCGAGTCTACAGGGCTCGTCCTCGGACGAGCTCCGGAAGCCCGGGGGAAGGGGGGTGTATCCGGGAGAACATATGTGATTCCCATGACCGGGACCGCCGCAACGCCTCAGCGGCAGCGGGACCCATGCCACGAGGACCACGCACTCTAGCAGCTTCCCCGAAGGTTGCTAGGCGAGAGCAGAGAGTCAGCAGTGGAAATCGCTCACAATCCGCACAGGCACCACCCTCGAGCGCTGCCAGTGCATGCTCTACCCCCTGTTGTGGATCAAGTGTTGTAGTTTTCTCTTCAGACAAATAACACTTCTCAAAGGTCTTTGATGCCAGAATATAGGTTTTATTCTTTCAAACAAAACCGAGTCAATCTGCAGATCTCCTCACGAGAAAGGGAAATCTCCCATTATATACCTAGTTCCTAGACATTCTAAACATGTTACGTTATTGTTTATTTTTCTCCATACATTGTCCAATTGGCCTGAATTCAGCACTCTATGTCCATATATGGGTTTAACCCCCAGAGCTGTGGTGTGGTGTGGGTCTCCAGCCTTTTGCAGATAAAACAATGGTGTATAATCATACAGTTGAATTATGATAAAATACTTATTATTCGTGCAATAAACACTTCAACACCCCATGCATGACACACGTAAAGTGTGCATATCCCCGCCAGTAATAAACGGGAGCAGGGAAACACGCAGCGTTGAAACTTTCTGTCATACTGAAAACTCTTTCCGAGACATCCTACACAGACTTTCTAGTGCTTGTTGAAGACACAAAAGCTGTCGGTGCCGGTTTCGGCTTGCCTTTTGTGTTCCTGGCTCATGACGTCATCCGCGTCATTCTCACAGGTGTTTTTTATTGTGCTTCAAGAGTTGATTACGCGGGGCGTTCCCATAAGCGCTATGACGCAGCTCGAGTTCCCTTGAAAGGGAACGGATTTACTGAGGTTCTCTGTATGTGTACTGTAACAAACTCTGTATTGTAACAGATCTTTGTGTGGCACTGGTTTAAAAAATTAAATTTGGTGAAACAGTTGCAACTCTGGGGATCTGCACCCTAAATCAAAACATGATGTCATTGTGATGGCTTTTCAGCTATCTAAAGAAAAGGCGGGGTCGTCTTTAGGCAGACTAGTAGTTAGTGATGTGACGTTTGACACCGAGGCTTCGAAGCTTAAACGAAACATCTCACAGTGAAGCACCGTATCGGAGCGTGATTCGTTTGGCCATAACCACGTGATCAGTGACGTCCGAAGCTTCGTTTTCTCCCTCAACCACGTGACTGCTTCGCAATCTGGTTCAAATGTAGCGCGAACCACTTGCGCAGGTTTTGAGTGTCATACACTTCGGTAAAACGGTAGTGAACTGACTCGAAACAGAGGATAAGCTCTTTTAAATTTTGAGCATGGCACCAGCCAAGAAAAGAGGCCGCTCGGAAGTCTGGCAGCATTTTCAGGTTGTAACAAATAAAGTAAGCTCATTGTTGTTGCTGTTATTATGAATATCAAGAATTATATTGTAAAATAATAAATTATTATAATTAGGCTAATAGTAATATGAATAAATATTTACACGGATACTTTTATGTACTTTACTAATAATTTGTCTTTCCACATCATCTTCTTGCCCTGGAATTTTTATGCAATCCTGCCTCCTCAGTCCCATGTGAGAGAATATATTCAAAGGCAGGGGAAATAGTAAATAAAAAAAAGAAATAGACTTAGCCCCCGCACTGTTGAACAAGTTCTGTTACTTAATAAAAATCTTTCATTTCTTCAATTTCCCACAAAATAAAAACTCCCCAGTTCACAAGCACTTCACCATTCCACAGTTCTTTTATTTTGATTGTATATGCCTACATGAGCCTTGCCTGTGAATTCATAGGTTTATGACTAAGGCTAAAGTGTATGGAAATAAGGCTGCATGTGTTGATCAAAGCAGATTCATAAAAATAGTTTCTATAAACATTAATTTGTCCCATTTATTATTTTGTTTCATAAATTCATTAATAGGCTAATTTGTTCACATGTTGTAAGTAGCCCATCAAATGAACAAAAAAACATTTTTTTATTGCTTTTATGGATTTCTCAAAGTGAATTGTTACATGAAACAGTCCGAAAAAAATGAATGGGTCCTCTGGCACAAGCTGCTCTTCAAACTTTGACCACAAGATATCGTTATTGTGCGCAGTGTTGAAAAGCTTCGAGTAATGAACCTTTTTACGATACAGTTGAGGGGTGTGAGGGACCAAGCAATCCAAGGGGAGGAACACAGGATTTCCAAACAACAAAATCATATTTATTTGATACAAAATAACCAATCAAAATTACAAAGAAAATAACTTCATAACTAAATGAAAATAAAGAGACAAATAAACAAAAAAACAAATTTACATCAAAAAATAAAACATGACCTGACCTCCTAATTGTTACACCTGGGCATCTTATATACTCAAAGGACAAGACCATTTCTCACACACACACCCCTGGCTTATTTCCTGAATGGATTAGCCCAGTGGAACAAAGTCACGGCAAAAGTCGCCAGCCGGTCCTTTATTGGGACGGACCTCCCAACAGCAAGTCCCGGTAGCAGCAGACCTCCACTCTCATCACAGGTAACTTAAACTCAAAGAAATAAGTCTTAAACATACTACAAAATAAAGAGTAAACATGCTTTTCAAACTAATTAAATATGCTTTCAAACTAAAGCACTTGTATGCAATAAATAGATGAAAACAAACCAAATCTGTGTCTGTCGTTATTATAAAACATAATATAGTCTGTAACAAACCAACTAAACAAAAGCAATGTATGCATGCATGTAGGATTGAAATACCATTACTGTGTGGTCCCGTCAGCGGCCATCACAAGGGGAAAGCCTCGGTGCTTCACAAAGCTTCATTTCGCCATCACTACTAGTAGTCACTTTTATTCCAAACTTTGTAACAAAAAAGAATATGCTCGAGGGCAACAACAAAATGAACAGAAAACACTTGTCTGCAGCTTCCAACACGACAGGTTTAGCTGGCAGCACTCAGACTTTTCAGCCTTCACCCCAGTCAGCCTTTTTCCTTCTCCTGGGCCCAGCTTTTTATCCTGTCTCTTGACTCACTGCAAAATGAAGACACCTGTTAGATCTCGTTAACAAGAGGCGTGTCCCTTAACCATTAGCCCTCCCAAACTCCTCCTCCGCCTGCAACAGACTCTAAACCACGCCCCGCTGGCCACAGTCATGCAGTGATATTCTTTTCTGGCTAGACAATCTGGAATCTAATCATTTTTGTTCAATCTATGTAAATGTATGAATGTTTTATTCACCAATATGTTGTTAAAAAATAAAAGGTTGAATCACTTAACTTGTTATTATTTTATGACGATGTCTGAGCTAGTTAAAAGAGTAACTCGTGAGATTTTCTTGTAAACATTGCATTATGTTTAGCTGGTCAAAGGTTGTATTACTCTGTATTTTGTTTAGACCGATTGTAAGGGTTGCTGATAGAAAGATGTTTTTGCAATATTTGTAAAAACGCTACACGTTTTTACACGTTTTAAGGCAAAATATGTTTTTTTATGATATGGGTGCCACGTTCTATAACCACATAAACAGTTTGGTTAAAGATATAATACATATATGTTAGCACTACCTAAAAACAATGGCATTATAATAATGTAGCATAAATGCCTCAGGCGAAGGAGATGAGTTTTATTATAATTGTATTAAATCAAACAGTTCAAGGGAAACGTTGTCGTATATGAACAATGAGAACAACTAAAGTTTGCAAAAATTACACCAGATTGTATGAAAAAGAGGAAGGATAACGCATACGGCAATGCACATTTATGCAATTATCAGACGCTTTTATCCACAGTGACTTGCATTGCATTCAAGAAACACATTGACATTCCCTGGGAATCGAACCCCTGACTTTGATGTTGCAAGCACCACTCTCTAATGTTTGAGCTGTACTGGAAAGCCTAAATTACAAATAAATTTAGACGAGATAGTGTGCTGGTGACCTCTTGTAATGTGTGACTTAATCGATAGTCTTGTTTTAAGTATAACAGTCGTACAAGACAGCTAGACTTGCTGATTTCATGTGGAGGCCTGGGCCTATCATGCATCTTCTAGTCACTTCATAGACAGACCAAAAAGAATATCACCGTTTAAACACTGGTGCAGAAGGACTGCCATTTAATTTTCTTATGCTGTATTTGTAAATTGTGCACACATCATTTTGTATAAAGTTTATGTTCGAATTGTATCTTTAGCCTTTTAGAATGCATGTAGGGTTAGACCTCAAGTGTGTTTGCGTTAAAACGTTGTGGTCGTTCCCTCTAACACATCTGACAACTTTTGGCTCATCTATTTACACATTGTAAAATGTGAATTACAACTTATGTGAAGTATTCCAGAACAGTGGCTACATTTGAGTCCAAGATGACGATAATAGTTGATAAAACTTTATAATCTTAACGTCTAGCAAAATTTTTGAAAATGCTGGTTTGTCAAGAGAGAAAGTTTAGTCATACAAGTTTCTTAAATGAACGGTCTATGTTCATCACACACGCTTTCCCAGATGAGTAAACGCATGAACTTAGATTGCTTTAGTTGTCGTCTAAAATGTCATCCAGTGGCGTATTAAAACGGCCATTTGTCAAACTACACATTTACAAACATGTAGCAAACGCACTAATTGTTCATGCATGGATTTTCTGTATTCCGTATGCATTATAACCGTTGCTTTTCTTGTATGGTGTGCCCCTTTTTTGTGATTCAGTTGTAATAGTTTTAAATCAGTTTAAAACTGACTTTCCGTGTTGATGCTTCATGTGATCCCACATCATATATAGCTGGAAAATTGCACTAAAAGAAATATATATTTTTGTCAAAATGCCCCAACCATAAAGACTGTTACTTCAATTCTTCATTAAACTCTTAATGTTGCTGGATCTCAAAGAAGAGTCTTCATCTAAAACAATACAATCCAGCAAGAAATGTGAATAGTGTCATCTAAATCTAGTGGTGTAGTACAAGAACAAAACCTTTACAAAGCCAAACTTAGAAACTTTCACAACTGCTTGTGAATGTTTTCTCTGAATTCATTAGAAAATGGCCCCTTTCTTGCATGCTGTTCTCAGTAAACGGCCCTCTTGAACTACACAGGGGTTTGTGCATCCATTATACCTGTGTTAAGCTAGTGTTTGAGATGTATCTACAGCCTTACAAGTGTGTGGACCTGTATTGAACAACCTCTAACTGTAATTGAATGTGCAACAGTTGTAAAAAGAGTAAAACAGCCAGACTTAGTTTTCATCTTGATGATTCATAAGATTCCAACCTCATAGACGGATGGAAAGTTGCTCTAAAAGAAATGTCAATTTAGTCAAACATTCATATAGAAAGACAATTACTTTATTTGTATTATTATTTTGTACTTTATGTATATTTTTGTTTATATATATATTTATATATATGATTTATTACTGTATTGTCCAACAAAACAAAAATCACCGGTCGTCTGGAATCTTGAGAATATGACTAATCTAGTGGAGTAAGTTCAAATAAAAAATACAGAGCATGTGATTCTGGTGTAGTTAATGTTTTTTAGTAAATAATTTTAAAATGGCATGAGACTTACAAGTCAAATAGTCAAACAGTACTTCTTTGATATGAACAAAGTTATGAGTTCCAGGTGTGAAAATACACACCATGAATAGGTTTCATGAGAATTGCAAAACAACATGTTATCCTGTGGCTGTTAAACACCTCGGGTGAATAATTCTGAAATCTAGTTTAGTCATACAATTAAAATGTTTTCTAATGTGATCATTATGTCACAAACAGAGGATCTAAAGTTTTCAAACAGAGTTATCATGTGCAAACGAGTCGTGTTCATTACAGTTTGCTCGCATAGAAACAACGCCGGTCATCAGGATATTTAAAATATAATAAAAACCAACAGCAAAAGTTTTATTTAAACGTAACAGACAACATGCAGTGCTTTAGTGATGTATACATGTTTAAACAATGGGTGTTTTTATTTTTACTTTGAATTTGGAGTGAAACATGCTTTTGTTTATTGAAACAAACACGCAAACTCCAACAGACACACACAAACAGACAAAGCAAACAGACAGACAGACATGCAAACACGCACACACACAAACAAACAAACAAACAGACATGCACACACACATGCGCACACACACACACACACACACACACACACACACACACACACACACACACACACACACACACACACACACACACACAGACACAGACACAGACACAGACACAAACAAACAAACAAACAAACAGACAGATACAAACAAAGACACATGGATGCACATAAAAAGACACAAACAAAACAAACAAACAGACACGTGCACACACACACACACACACATGCACGCACGCAAACAAAACAGACAGACAGACACAAACAAACAGATAGACACACATACACACACACACACACACATACCTTTTGGGAAAAGCAAACAATTTATTCAAAAACTATTTTAAATCTTCTAAAACTGTGATTTTGTATAGTAACTCTACACAAACCTCATAGTCATATATACTTTAAACTATACAGGGTTGTGAAAAATGTAAAGCTCTACTCTATTATATCTTTTGCTTGTTCATTGTGCAGTGTATGTGTGCAAACACACTGTACACTATCGGCTTGTTGGATGTACTTTGCAACTGAATTGGAGTATATTAAACTATTGATGGTATAAAGTGTTATAGAAGTAAAAGATTATGACATATGTATATTCAGTATATTTTTACATCATAAACAGAAATGCTGTGTTTTGATTTCTAAGTGATCAAATTAGGTAAATGTTTACACTAACAGAAATGCTTAAGGATTAAAATAATGTTTTTTTCTTTCTGAAATCATTGTGTTAGCTGCATGCTACATGTTTGTAAATGTGTAAAAGTGTAAAGCATATAATAAGCGTGCAGTTTTGCAGATTTGGTCTGAAGATCCGGTATCTGAGTGAATGTTTCACTGAGTGGGGCCGAAAACTACTTCTATTGAGTAACCATTTTTAAAAACTGTAAGATTAAAAACGTTTGGGTAAGATGTCTGTAGAGTAGTTTAGGTAAACGTGATTCATATAACGCATTTGTGAGAACCTAATTTTACATAATATTTTTTCAATAATTGTAATGTACAACAGTCTGATTAATTCTATAATCAGAGGTTTATAACAAAACTTTATCAAATATGAGTAAGTTTTCCCTAGTATTAAATAACTCAATGTTAAAACATTAAAGTTTTTAGTATACAATCTGAAGATAAATCAAAACAGTATAAAAACATCACTATGAGATAAGAGCTAAGAGGAACGTCTCGGGTTACGAATGTAACCCTGGTTCCCTGAGGGGAACGAGACGCTGCGTCAAAGCGCTAGGGGAAATAGCCTTGCTTCGGTCACGTGAAGATCTGTGCAACCAATGAGAGACGAACGCGTGTGAATGCGTCACTGCCGGCACGTGCCGGTGACGTCATGAGGAAGAGCATAAAAGCACGTCTGAAACCCGGACGCGTCAGCATGAATGTCTGAAGCGGGCACGGAGGCGCAAGGAGCTGAGGCAAAGACGCAGCGTCTCGTTCCCCTCAGGGAACCAGGGTTACATTCGTAACCCGAGACGTTCCCTGAAAGGGAACTCGAGCTGCGTCAAAGCGCTAGGGGAACGCAATATTTGCACAGTCCAAATGGTAAAACCTCATAAAAGTGTGCGGCGAAGACCAGCCAGCCGCAGCACAAACATCAGACAAGGAGACTCCGGAGAGGAGAGCCTTGGATGCCGCCATGCTCCTAGTGGAGGAGAAGGAGCATGTCAAAGGAGAAGCATGTCCGGCCGACTCGTAAGCTAAGCAGATAGCCTCGACTATCCACTTGCTGAGGGTTTGCTTAGAAGCTGGAGCCCCCTCAGGGGCCCCAAAGCAAACGAACAGTTGGTCCGACTTGGAAACGTAAGCGTCCAGTGCTTGCACTGGACAGACCTTGTTCTTGTGCTCCTGCTCATGATCATCAAATGGGGGAGGGCAGAAGGCCTGCAGCGTGATAGACCGAGCCACATTAGTGGGAACCTTGGGGATATAGCCTGGCCTCGGGTGGAGAAATGCCTTTGCCATCCCGGGCGCAAACTCAAGACATGAAGGGGCCACGGAGAGGGCCTGAAGATCCCCGACCCTCTTAAGCGAGGTGATTGCCAGCAAAAGAAGGGTCTTAAGACAGAGGTACTTAATAGAGATTTCCTCTAGAGGTTCGAAGGGTGCCTGGGACAGGCCTTGGAGTACCACAGACAAGTCCCAAGCCGGCACCCGGGTCTGTACCGCAGGTCTCAGCCTTAATGTGCCACGGAGGAAACGAGTGACTAGGGGGTCCCTGCCCAAGGATAACCCACCCAGAGGTACGCGGCAAGCCGCTATGTCAGCCACATAAACCTTCAAGGTGGAGGGGGACAACCCTGCCGCAAATCTTTCTTGCAGGAACTCCAGTACTTTGCCGACTTGACAGGTTACTGGGTTCACCTGCCTTTCACTACACCAGGCCGTGAAAAGTTTCCACTTCAAAGCGTAGAGTTTCCTCGTGGAGGGAGCTCTGGACTGAAGAATGGTCTCAACAACCTCGGCTGAGAGACCGGATTCTATGAGCTGGACCCCTTCAGGGGCCAGACCCACAGCTTCATTAGCTCTGGTTGCGAATGCAAGATAAAGATAAAGAATGCAACCCTCCGTCTGGGACAGAAGGTCCCTCCTGACCGGAATCTCCCAAGGGACTCCGTCTAGGAGGGACACAAGGTCCGCTAGCGCCGCGTCCACGACTTTTGTGAACGTGCGGGGTGAGAGCGCTAGGCCGAAAGGAAGCACCCGATACTGGTACACCTTTCCCCCAAAGGCGAACCTCAGGAACTTCCTGTGTTGCGGAAGGATGGAGACATGGAAGTATGCGTCCTTGAGGTCGACTGTGACAAACCAATCCTCGGATCTGACCTGCACTACGACTTGCTTTCTGCGAGGGGTACATGCTCGATGGCCCCTTTCGCCAGCAAAGTGTCTACTTCTTCCTACCACTGACTGTAGGACCCCCGAAAATTGAGGTGGTGAAACCCCAAACTGAATGGTGTACCCTAAGGTCACCGTGCGCAGGACCCACTGAGAGATACCGGGTAGCCGTAACCACGCGTCCCGGAATTCTACTAGGGGAACCAGCCCCCCTGGGCTGGCCTCTGGTGCTAAGAACATATCCACCACTGAGCCGGGGCTGATTCCGGAAACCCGGATGGATTGCTCTAGGACCCTCCTTGGAGGGGGTGGTTTTCCCATGGCGGGCTGACTGTGGAGCTGCTCCAGGGATACACCACCTTGTTGCGGCTTGGCGTCAGGGCCGCTTAGTCTTAGCCTTCTTGGCGTTCAGGACAACCCTCAAATCACCTTTACTACCAACGGCTTGAACTTGTCGGCCCGCCCTCCCGGGGACAACCGGAGGGAGATGGGTCGCGACACTCTGTTTTTGAGCGGCCCTATATGAGGAGCTTTGAGGCCGTGCTTGACCGGCGGTCTCACGTGGAGGGCGGCGGGGAAGAACTTTACTGAACGCCGCCTGCTGCCGTGCAGCCTCCTGAAACTTGTCGACGACGCTTTTTACGGCATCGCCGAACAAGCCCGAAGGGGACAGAGGAGCGTTCAGAAAAACAAATTTGTCCCTATCCTTCATAGCCGACAAATTGAGCCAAAGATGTCTCTCCGTAGCCACCAGAGCTGCCATGATGCGGCCGACAGAGTAAGCCGTCTCCCTAGTGGCCCGAAGAGACAGATCCACGGTCCGGCGCAGCTCTGCCACTGCCTCCGGACCGATACCTCCGCCCTCGTTGAGGTCCCCAAGCAACTCAGCCTGATATGCCTGCTGCAGTGTGCAGACACGCTGCGGCCTGACTTCGATGCTGAGTATGCTTTCCCCACCAAAGACGATGTGACGCGCATCAGCTTGGAGGGGAGCGCCGGAGCTTTAATGGAGGATGCAGACTGGGGAACGAGGTAACTCGCAAGTGCCTCATCCACTTTCTTCATCCCCCCATAACAGTGATCTTGAGCCCCTACTAGATTAGTATACATCGGACTATTATGTGTATGAACTTTCTCAGAGGCTGGCCTTCCCCAAGATCTAGATACCTCGTCATATAAATCAGGTATAAAAGGCATTGCTTGGCGCGGGGGAATGACGCGAGTCGGCAGATAACGCTCGTCCAACATACTCTTTTTTGGACGAGCGCTTCTGGTCTCTGCTGGCCAATCAAGCCCCAAACGAGAGACCGCTCGCGCCACAACCTCAACTAGCTCCTCAAACGCCGGCGGGGAGAGTGGCGAATACTCCTCGACCGGGTCAACACTAGCTAAATCCCTCTCACTTTCTGAACTTGATAGAGCTAGCGTTGGAGTCACAGCACGGGCATCTCTCGGGGAGTGCTCGTGACTGGGACCCGCTTGATCTCGTGAGGGCTGAGGTAAGGAAGGACCCACCCAAGCTGCCTCAGCAAGATCCATTTGTGATCCCCAGGACCGAGAGCGCCGCAAAGCCTCGGCTGCTGCAGGTCCCGAACCGCGGGGAACACTAGCCTGGGCGGCCTCGTTACAGACCGCCAGGCGGGAGCGGAGATCATGCAACGAAAACCTCTCGCAGTCTTTACAGCCGGCATTCTCAAGTGCCGACCATGCATGCTCCACTCCCAAACAGATTACACACATAACATGTGTATCCTTGCCTGTTATAAAACGAGGGCAAGGAAAAACACACGGTGTGAACCTCTGTTCATTCGCCACATTTTCCACACTCATTCTGCTGATTTTTAGCTATCTCAAACTCAAAAATCACTCTCACACAGACACAGCACGCTGAAGACATTCAGAGCTGACGCGTCCAGGTTTCAGACGCGCTTTTATGCTCTTCCTCATGACGTCACCAGCACGTGCTGGCAGTGACGCATTCACACGCGTTCGTCTCTCATTGGTTGCACAGATCTTCACGTGACCGAAGCAAGGCTATTTCCCCTAGCGCTTTGACGCAGCTCGAGTTCCCTGAAAGGGAACCTTTATTTAATACACAAATTAAAATCTTCTGATCACAGAGGTGTCAACTTACAACATGTTTTGTTTTTGTTTGTTTTTTGACTCTGTTGAACCTGGATGTAATTAATTTGAAGCATAATAAAGTATAATAAAATATATATTTTCAAGACATATTTTCATTGAACAGTTTTTCAACATTTTAAATCTTTAAAGATTGGACAGCTGGACACAGGGTACAGCCATAAATTACGTCCATAAAGCACACCATAAATTAGGCCATAAATCATCTTTGAGACAACTACTCATATATAACTACTCATGAACTAGTTTGTTGCATTGCATTGCTAACTTTGTGCATACAACTAGTTTGTTGTATTGCATTGCTTACTTTGTGCATAGAACTAATTTGTTGCATTGCATTGCATTGTGCACAGAACAAATTTTCATGTGTATATGCATTATTGCTTTGCATTGGTCGAGTTAAACAATCAGTTGCGTTGTGACAAATAGCATAAACTATTTTGTTGCATTACTGTGCTTTATGCACAGAACTAATTCTCATGTGCTGTGCATTATTGTGCACATGTGATATTTCATTGCACTGAGCAAAACAATATGTTGTGCATTGAGAAATAGCATGAACTAGTTTGTTGTATTGCATTGCTTTGTGCATAGAAATAAATTGTTGCATTGCATTGCTTTTCTTTGTGCACATAACCAATTCTCATGTGCTATGCATTATTGCTTTGCATTGGTCGAGTTAAACAATCAGTTGCGTTGTGACAAATAGCATGAACTAGTTTGTTGCAGTGCATTACTTTGTGCTTAGAACTAATTTGTTGCATTGCATTGCTTTGTGCACAGAACTAATTCTCATGTGCTATGCATTATTGCTTTGCCTTGGTCCAGCTAAACAATCAGTTGTGCAATGAGAAATAGCATGATTTAGATTTTTGCATTGCATTGCTAACTTTGTGCATAGAACTAATTTGTGCACATGTGATATTTCATTGCACTGAGCAAAAAAATATGTTAAGCATTGAGAAATAGCATGAACTAGTTTATTGAATTGCATTGCTTACTTTGTGCATATAACTAATTTGTTGCATTGCATTGCTTTGTGCACAGAACTAATTATCATGTGCTATGCATTATTGCTTTACATTGGTGGAGCTAAACAATCAGTTGTGCATTGACAAATAGCATGAACTAGTTTGTTGAATTGCATTGCTAACTTTGTGCATAGAACTAATTTGTGCACGTGATATTTCATTGCACTTAGCAAAACAATATGTTGTGCATTGAGAAATAGCATGAACTAGTTTGTTGCATTGCATTGCTAACTTTGTGCAACTTTGTTTGTTGTGTTGCATTGCTTTGCTTTGTGCACATAACCAATTCTCATGTGCTATGCATTATTGCTTTGCATTGGTCGACCTAAACAATCAGTTGTGCATTGACAGTTTTGCTCTATGCAATGTAATATCACATATACTCAATAACATTAGTTCTATGCGTGAAGTAAGCAATGCACTGAAACAAATTAGTTCAAGTTATTTCTTAATGCACAACGGATTATTTAGCTCAACCAATGCAATGAATTATATAACATTTGCACATTAAAATTAGTTATTTGCATGAAGTAAGCAACGCTATGAAACAAATTAGTTCATGTTATTTTAGGGTAATTTTACCTCACTCTATCAACTGTTTAGGATAACACATTTTTCAACAACATACATTTTAACTCATGAATTCATTCTCTGCTGTTTACCTTTAACTGGTTTCTGTATTCCTTTAAATATGTCATTCATCCACAATGAATGCCAATGTCTTTTGCCAATTACACATTTTTTAGTTAGTTCTTTATACAGTGGAATGAAACAGATGTTTGAGTGCTATTTCTTCAGTAGATAGACAAGGATGCAACGAGAACTATTATTCTTTATATTCACAACATATCATCTTGTAGCTAAAAAAAAGTTGTATTTTGAGTGTTTTTCTTCTATTCCTAAAAAAAACTAAAATCTTTTATTTGTGGCACATAAAAACAAAATGTGGGAAAAAAAAGTATTAGATATTTTATTTTATCTATATAAAGGCAAATTATGGCAACCAAAATTAGTTTTGTCAGCGTAATTAATGTGATTAATTGTAATAATTAGCATAAATGTGCTCTCATTTATAATAAAAAAAGCAAGACTTTATGTAAACGACTTCAAAAGAACTACATTTATGAGATGGGTTTACTGGAGCAATTTTAACATTTAAATAACAACATTTCAACTATAGCCACTAGATGTCAGCTAAGGATTACACAATGAGTCTTTTGCCAATGATACATTTTTAAGTCAGTTCTTTATACAGTGGAATGAAATTTAAAGATATTTGAGTAATATTTCTTCAGTGCAGAAACAAGGATGCAACGAGAACTATTATTCTTTGGTGCTCAAGTGAAGAAATCAGTTCTTTTAAACGATAATTGAAATTGAACTGTTGACTTATTATTGGGTCTTTCTGCCTAGAAATGGTGAATGGCAAATTATGGCAACCGAAATTAGTTTTGTCTGCGTAGGTGGGTCCTCTGTTCCAACTACATTATTATTGTAAAAGTAAAAAGCTATTCGAAAATGGTTAATTATAAAGTGTATTGTCAGTTATTGTTTTTCCTGGGAGCGAGCCGCGACCTTGCCGAAGAAAGCACTGACGCCCTACTGACTGAGCTACAGGACAGATGCCACAATGCCGTCGGCAAAACACCTACCACTTTTGACATTTGCGTAAAGTATGTGCTTGTGTGAAATAATGTAAGGTATGATAACGTAAATTAACCGAGTGAAAGGCCTCGAGTGCCGGAATGGGTTCACGTCAGAGAATTGAAAAAAACGGAAGACTTCAAAAGCCTTGACTTCAAAGACGTTTATTGCAAGGTTGAGCCGATCAACCAATCACAGGCGTTTATGTTGAGCTGCCGAATGCACAGACGTGCTGATTGACTGTAGGAATCAGCTTCATGGACTTGTTTGACCATCACGGGGTAATGTTGAGGCTGTAGTCCAGTGTGCTACTCTATAATGCCTCTGTATTCTAATTAAATGCAAGCAATATTATTATGATATTGTGTGTGCTTGATAAGGCTATTACATGTGATCTGGTTTTCACGGATGCCTGGGATATGACAATGAAAGGTGTCAAATCGGTTCACTTAAAATCAAAGGCATTTTTTTCCGAAGACTTTGAACGCGTTGTTTTGCTACGCTGCAAGCAGTTCAACCAATCAAACCAGTGTTTACGTTGAGCTGATGATTGCAATGTCCAATCACAGACATTTATGCTAGATTTTTTTCTCTATATTAAAAGACTGCCACTGACAGGAAAGAGATCTCGGGCTCAACGAATGCCGTGACCAAAGGAGGACCTGGAAGACGAACAGACCATTCTCTTCAGGATTAATAAGGTTCTGTTCATATCTGTGTCTTGGGTTAAAACATGCTCATTTGAGGGAGCACTAATGTTTGGGAGTAGGGCTGTCACGATTCCTCGAATAAATCTGAGTGATCGATTCAAAGCAAATAAATTAAATACAAAATTATTTAAATTGAACAATGTATCAAAAGTTTTAAGTTGGGCCTTTTAATTCTGGAGTTTGCGTTCCTATGGTTTCAGCATTGATAGACAAAGGTATTGGGGAAAAACACCTGCGTGTCAGGACGATCGTTTCTGCACTCTGAGAATCATAGCCTCCATTTTGTGCTACTGCAGGAGTATGGTTAGCAGAGTGGGCTTCTTGGAGTTTTTCTAACTGCTCCTGGAGCACATCTGAAAAAGGCCTCCCACTATCTTTAGCAAGTGCCTTCAACATTCCGATATAACTCTCCGTGACACCAGCACTAGCTGTTAGGTTATATACACTAGCCAGAGCTCGCACATGGAAAGAAACACTTGGGTTTAAGAGGCTTCCTAAAGTTAAGGGTAACATTGGCGTTAAGTCCAGCATCGCAGAGCTGTGAGAATATTCCACAATAGCATTGCGATGAAACTCAGAATTAGGGTCATCGATTATCAGATTACGCCTGAGTGAGCCATACTTTTGCAAGAATGTCTCTAGCTCATTGTCAACCTCAGTCAATGTGAGTCCTTTGACTATAAGTGCATTTTCCACTTTTACATTCTCTCTTTCTATTATTTCCATAATCACAATGTAAGGGCAAAACTTTTTTTTGTGTAGAAAGTTTTCTCAGTTTCTGCCTCTCTTACGGTTGTCCTTGTTGCTAAGCAACAGTCTCCTGGCTGGCTCGCCAACTTTTGTAACCCGCGTCACGTTGCGAATGCACCCTCGGTCTCAAACGCTATCTAAAGAAATGAATGTACCGAGGATGCACCATTTCCCAATTTGGACCAGCAATCAGAAGCCTAAATTCGCTCAAGAGACTGGCTGAACAACAAGGAAGAAAAAGGCAATGACAACAGATTTGCTGATTAAATAACAGGTAAGATGTATTGACAAAAGAAAACAAAAAAAATATTACAACACCACAATTTATCACAAAAAAAAGGGGGAGAAACGAAAGTAAACAACAAAAATAAAAAACCCACAAATTAGATTTTTGACCTATTTAGTTTCAGCTAATAAAAGAATTTCGAACCCTATTTCACTAATTATTATTACTAATTATTAATTAATATAATTAATTCATAATAAGACTTATGTTTTAGAATGTTTTCAATTTAATATTCCAATTTCAAATTCTTCTCATATACAACCCACAAAAGGAAAAGAATAAAATGGTAAGATCAAGTTTCAAAAAAAAATAAGAGAATGAATTAAATACACATATAATTTCACAATTAAAGAATTAGAATAGCAGTTCCAAGGTCAATTTGAATGACATTCAAATCTCAGTCCACTTCAGTACTGACACGCGAGATCCTTCTTCCGGTAAGAAAGGGTTAGAAACTCTGTTTGCCAGAAAGGAATCAAATCCTACCGCTCCGTGAATCACTTTCTCCTCAAGACTCAGTCCTTATATGGGCATGGCTCGCCAGTTCCTGCTAAAGGACTCTTTTTTACCTCAGCAGGGACAGTTCAAAGATCGACGAAATCGTCCGATGGTCAGTGGTGAGGATCATCCAACTCAGGAAGTGATGGAAAAAGCAAAAGATGGACAGGGATAAAACAAGGAAAAAATAAAAATAGAAACAGGAAGAAAATGAAAAAGGGAATGAAAAAGGCCCAACCTTGCAAAAGACAAGGCCAGAAACACAATTAGACATTACTGTACATAAAACACATCATTAACAGTTAACTTGTACAGAAATCAACATATAACAACCATTACTGTATTTCTATCCAACATGAACACATTAAAGTTGGATAAATGCGCAAATAACATTTTTCCAAATGGCGCGCTTTTTCCCCTCATCCACTCGTTTCACAGGCGCGTCACGGGTGACAGTTTACTCATGACTCAAATACACGACGAACATGTCGAATAAAACATATATACTACTCAAAATCTGGAACATTAAACACATTCACTGAACATTCCTCCCGTTTTCAACAGAAGATTAACTCTATATGTATTTTACTTCACACAACAGCATTCGATATTCGAACAACTTTCCAACCCTTAAGCAAAATAATCTCAGTAATTGAGGATTGACATTTTTCTACTCACCAAGAGAATTCAATTTTTTCAATAAAGAAGTTTCCAGAAAGGCAACACTTTTGGTCTCGTTCGTTTCTCTCTCCGTGGCACTCACACTAACATTGACTCAGTCGCATCGACTGACGACGTTCACTCACTGTTTTTACCTTGTATATCTCAAGGATATTTTCTCTTCTGAAACTCTTAGTTATAACAGTTCTAATTATTGATTTCTCTTCTTTCTTTTTTCCAGGATCGCACGCAGGAGCAGATTCTCTAGCTGTTTTCTCTCACAAACAAAACTTTATTATTTTTTCACCCGTCTCCCTTTGGCTCCGCCCCCCAGGGCAGGGCTAATTTTCCACTCGTCTAATTGGACCAATCTTCCACTCATTTAATTAAATAAATATTTTAAATTAATTTCGGGGTTTATTTTATTACATTTAGTCAACTTCTCTTCACAGCCATACTTGTTATAAATGTTAATAAAATAAAATAAATGTACATATTCATGAATGTTATGTCTAGGTTTTTTTTTCAACTTATACAAGATTTCTAGTGACCTGGGTTACACCCTCCCCTCTTGAATACATGCACGTCCCGCTGCATCAGCAAATTTTTGGGGTTGGGTCTCAATCACAGGTACATTAACAAGAGCAACATTCACCTCCTCCAAAGAAGTGCTAAATGACGCACTCAAACCTTGTAACAGAGATTGAATTACCACAGTGAGTGGATTTCCTAATTTGGGATACTCAAGCCTTTTTGTAGGCCGCCGCTCTCTTTGCGAACGCCTGGGAGTAACTTCCTCAAATTCATTGTCATTCCCTTGTTCACTCTGACCACTTTCAGTCTGAGCTAGTCTCTCATTACCCTGGTTCTCAACTTCTGAATTGACTTCGGTTTCAGCCTCTTGGTCAGAAAGTTCATCTAATGGTTTGGAACATTCATTCAACCCCAGCTCTTCCTTCCCAGGAACCGTTGGATCAGTATGATCTGACACTAGCTCAGCAAAAGATTGTTCTACCTCTCGAGAATCGGCTAAGCTTTCCCTTACAGGTTCTGACGGATTCTCCTCTGAGAAATCACAGGTAGGTATGTTATCTACAACAGGTTCTACAAAAGGTAAGTCAATAGAGACATTTTGAGGTTTCTGGCAAGGCAATTGGTCGGGGCACACTAAAATTCGAGTTTCGAAATCCATCGTATCCCCAGGTATAGGACTTAAGAATAAATCATCATCAGACTCAGAATTTTCACAATCAACCTCTGAGTCTTGCGTTTCATTACGTGGACAAGCCCTAGTTCTTGGCCTATGAACCGTTCTCTGCTCGGACTGCCGTTCATGCGTTTCTTCTTGCAAAAACCCGCAGGGCAATAGCAAGTCACGATGTAATGTCCTGAGAGGACCACTTTGCCCAACTGGTCGGACGGTATACACTGGTAAGTCTCCGGCTTTCTTAACCACTATTTGGACACCTCGCTCCCATTTGTCTGCAAGCTTATGCTTCCCTCGTAACCTAACATTGCGCACAAGAACTCGATCACCCTCTTCCAGGGTGGAAGCAATGACACGTTCATCAAACCTTCTCTTATTGCGATCTGCTATTTTAGCAGCATTCCTCTTAGCAATTTCATAGCTCTCTTGCAACCGATCTTTCAAGTCTTTCACATACTGGGAGTGAGTTTTGACTGGAGTATCTACCGGCAACCCAAAAGCCAAATCTACTGGTAAACGAGGTTGTCGACCAAACATAAGCTCATAAGGAGTGTACCCGGTTGTGTCATTACGTGTACAATTGTAAGCGTGTACCAAAGGTTTTACAAACTCCTTCCATCTGGGTTTTTGCTCATTCTCCAATGTTCCCAGCATCTGGAGAAGTGTCCGGTTAAAACGCTCTACCGGATTGCCTCTGGGGTGGTATGGCGTGGTACGGATTTTGTGGATACCCGCAATGTGACATAATTCCTTGATTGTTCGGGATTCAAAATCGGGTCCTTGATCACTATGTAGCTTCTCAGGAAACCCATAGTGCACCAAGAAGTTTTCCCACAAACATTTAGCAACTGTCTGGGCTGTTTGATTTCGAGTAGGTATTGCTACAGCGTATTTTGTGAAATGGTCTGTGATTACCAATATATTTTTAGTGTTGCTGTGGTCTGGCTCTAATGATAAAAAGTCCATGCAGACCAGCTGTAAAGGCCTACTGGTTTGAATGTTGACTAAAGGAGCTGCTCTGTCTGGAGGCGTTTTTCGGCGCACACAGCGTTCACAGGTTTTGATCTTTCGTTCAACTGTTTGAGACATTTTTGGCCAAAAGAACCTTGACCTCACCAAGTCCAGAGTTCGCTCAATACCCAAGTGCCCCATGTCATCATGGAGACTACGCAACACCATTTCCCGCAGCCCAGCTGGTAACACAAGCTGATAATGAGAGGCCCCACGCTCCTGCCTCTTCCTATACAGCACCCCATTCTTCAGCTCAAGTCGACTCCACTCTCTCAACCATAATGCTATGTCAGGTGCCTGGCCCCTCAGGTTACCTGGCCTATTCCCACTCTCCATCCACTTTATTATCACTTTTAGTTCTGGGTCTTTCCCTTGCCATTCCTTTAATGCAGTTTCAGAGAATTGAAGGAGATCAGGAAGACCATGCTCAACCTCATGTTGAAACTCATGCGGCAAAGCATCAACACAATGAGTGAGGGATTCAATTAATGCAAGTGATGAATGTGATGAACCAGAGCCTTCGGGCAAACCAATCACCTGATGTCTCTCACAAATGGCTTTTACTACATCTGCCACAATTATATCAGACCCGTTTCCAGGCTCCACAAGGTGATGAAGAGTAAACTGTTTGATTCTTTCCCTTTCTTTCTGAGAGATCAAATCATCCAAGAGCTCCCCATGTGGACGCCGAGAAAGACCGTCTGCGTCCTGATTTTGACTCCCAGCTCTATACTGGAGTTTGAATGTGTAAGTTGACAAGCTAGACAACCAGCGGTAGCTGGTAGCATCAAGCTTTGCGGAAGTCAAAATATACGTCAGGGGATTACTGTCCGTTACAACAGTGAAGTCTGCACCATACAAATAATCACTGAATTTAGTTGTGACAGCCCACTTCAATGCTAAAAATTCAAGCTTGTGTGCAGGGTATCTTGCCTCACTCTTTGTTAGTCCCCTACTGGCAAATGCTATTGCTCGCATCTGTCCATCCTGCTCCTGGTACAATGCCGCACCAAGCCCTGTAGTACTTGCATCGGTGTGAAGGACATACGGGAGTTTGGGATCGGCAAACCCCAGCACAGGAGCAGAGGTTAGCTTTGAAATTATGAGATCAAAAGCATCCTGACATGCGTCGGTCCACCGATCACCAAACTGCTCTTTGGTATTGAAGTACTCGCCCCTCTCTCGTTTCCCACTGCGGCCCCTACGAAGTGGAGGGTACCCTTCAGTAAGTCCTGTGAGAGGTTTGACTATCTTCGAGTAGTCACACACAAACCTTCTGTAATACCCTGCAAAGCCTAAGAATGCTCTGAGCTCTTTCAAATTTGTCGGCCTTGGCCAAGTTTTTAAAGCTTCAATCTTAGCTGGGTCAGTCTGTACCCCGTCCTTTGAGACAACATGGCCCAAATATTTGACTGATGTCTGAAAGAAATGGCATTTTTCGGGTGATAACTTCAACCCATACTCTTTAAGTCGGTTTAGGACCTGAACCAACCGCGACTCATGTTCTTCCAAAGTCTTTGAGAAGACTATCAGGTCATCAATAAAGACTAGTACCTGTTTTCTGTGGAGATCACCCATGCATCGCTCCATTAATCTCTGGAATGTACTCGGCGCATTTGTGATACCTTGGGGCATTCTATTAAATTCCCAGAATCCAAGAGGGCATACGAAAGCAGTCTTGCACTTATCAGCCTCTTCCATTTCAATCTGATAGAACCCAGACTTTAAATCAAGCACGGAGAACCACCTCGAGCCTGTAAGTACAGAAAATACTTCCTCTAGGTTGGGTAAAGCATATGCGTCTTTGATCGTCTGGGAATTCAATTTCCTAAAGTCAATACAGAGCCGTACAGATCCATCTTTCTTTCGGACAACCACAATGGGCGAAGAAAAGGGAGACTCTGACTCACGAATGACTCCAGCAGTCATTAGTTCCTGAAGATACTTTCGAACAGCATCAATGTCTTGGGGGTGAATTGGACGCGCCCTATGCTTAAAGGGTGTCTCATCAGTTAATCTAATTTGGTGTTTCACCTGACCTGTACAACCATAATCAAGATCATGTAAAGAGAAGACTTCGGGCATGGAATTTAACAAATTTGATATCCTCTCTTTCCAATCTGGGGACAAGGGAGAATCTCCAAAATCAAAGGTGAGGTTAGCATGGTTAGTTGCTGGTGGAACAACATCATTTGAATTCTGGGCCATTTTCTCCATAACCCTCTCAATTGCATGGATTTCAGCCAGTACCGTTTTTGGGGGGATCGTTATGTCTGTTTGAGTCCCATTTCTAAGCAAAACTGACAGCTGAGAAGGGCGTCTAGAGGACAATGTATGCACACAGCTTGCAACTAGAAGACCGTTTGGGAATGGAGCTGATGGCGGCTCAAGAGTCACCCATTTCTCCATACAAGGTTCCCGAAGCTGAACATTGCCATTTAGGACCACTGTGCTCCCAGCAGGCACAACTTCAGGGAGATTCCCTATCAGCTTCACATGCCCCAATGTTTCGCTGTGTATTTGCCTCCACCTGGCGTCAAGGACCTTAAGCACCGCCTGATATCCATGGAAGCTTGAGCAAGGATTACTCTCTTTCTCACCAATGCAATGGCTATAAAGCACATCCAGGGAATTCATACCAACAAGAACTTGTGAAAGACTCTTTAGATCTGGAACTACTAAAGCTAAAGTTGGAACTTCAACCTCAATCCCTGCAAATTCTTTAGGAAACCTCAAGGCTAGCTCAATGTACCCCAAGTATGGCACAGCTTGTCCATTGGCTCCCTCTACCTCCAACAAATTCTCCAACGGCTTCAGTGGATGGTCAGACAGATGTGCCTCATAGAATGACCAGGGAACCGTGGTAACCTGGGACCCAGTGTCTAGGAGACAATCCACCTCCTTCCCACTGATAATGATCTGAGCAGTACACTTTACTCCTACTAACCCCTTTGGCAGGCTCATCAATGGTGACTTCTGATGACCACTCGTGGAAAATATCTGTCTATAGCATTTAGGGCGACTATTTTTACACATTGTCTCCGTATGCCCTGTTACGGAGACGCCTCTTAGTTTAAAGGCAGAGAGGAATTCCCATGCAGGGAGTCCCACTGGGCCTGTTGTTCTCTCAACCTTCGGCGCTTATCCTCAACCTTAGATGGATTAGCAGCATTGTCACAAGTGACAGCTAAATGTCCATCCTCTCCGCATCGGAAACAATATCCTGGGCGAGGCCGATTGGTAATTGGCTGTGCCCTTCTAGAGTTTCTATTGGTGTTAGTCTCAAACATTTGAGGCGGAAAGACGCGGGAACCTGCAGCTTCACGATGATAATCCCTATGACTTTGAGTAACACTCTGAGCTTGCAATTCAGCAACTTGTCGTCGTAACTTTACAATTTCTAAGACATCAGAGTTATCGCGCTTCGCTTCTTGTGGAATGGATGCTTTCATTGTAGCTAGCTGATTGCTCAACTCTTCTACCACTTTCCTTAAAGTGCTCAGCTCTGCCTGCTCAGAGTACTCACTCTGCCGTTTCTGAGCTAGGGGCTTCCCAAAGGCAGCAACTTGGGCTTGGATTTCTACAATTTGTTTCTTTAGGATGTCGGTTTCAGAAACGTCAGTATCTAGGGCCTCGTGGGAATAAAACGACACCTGCTGAGCGGCAACACGCGGTTTTGAATAAGTAACAGGAGCTTTTAACAGCCCCAGGTGCTTCTTCATTCGTTCCTCCTTGGAAGCATGCTTACCCTCCTCCGTTCTAATTATCACAACTAATTCAGCGAAAGTGGGTGGCTGTACTTCACTCTTTTCTAACTGAAGGCTGGAAATGAGACCATTATTCCAACAACCTCTGCAAAATTGTTTCAAAAGGTAGCGGTCATGATCCTTCTCTACAATACCTCCCCTCCTAATCGTTGTGTTCAGAATAACTTGCAGACGATGTAAGTAATCTGACGCCTTTTCACCCTGGTTCTGTAGAGTACCCATGAACTTGGCCAACAGTTCATCACCATCCTCTACGGAACCATAGACTGACTCAAGTAACTCAAGGTATACTGCAGGCAAAGCTGGAGGACGTACATGTTTCACTACATCTGCGGCAGGAAGCAATAAGCTGTCTAAGATCTTCCGCACTCTATGTAAATCAGAAATAGACGGATCACTTAACAAGAGGTCTACACTTGCTCGCCATGTATCAAAGTCGGGTTCGTTTGGAAGCCGTGGGCTCCTCCCTGAAAAAGCCCTTAGCCGGACTGAAGCTTGTTGTGACATTGCAACATCAGTCGTCTTTACTATGTGCTCTACTACCATTCTTTGAATACCTGGTGGGTCTGCGACATTCGCATGGAAAACAGGGCTAGTGGTCACTGTAACACCATTCATAACAGTTTCGGAGTTCGGCAAGGCCACAGCGGCCATCTGTCTCTTGGTTGGGCCTTTTAATTCTGGAGTTTGCGTTCCTATGGTTTCAGCATTGATAGACAAAGGTATTGGGGAAAAACACCTGCGTGTCAGGACGATCGTTTCTGCACTCTGAGAATCATAGCCTCCATTTTGTGCTACTGCAGGAGTATGGTTAGCAGAGTGGGCTTCTTGGAGTTTTTCTAACTGCTCCTGGAGCACATCTGAAAAAGGCCTCCCACTATCTTTAGCAAGTGCCTTCAACATTCCGATATAACTCTCCGTGACACCAGCACTAGCTGTTAGGTTATATACACTAGCCAGAGCTCGCACATGGAAAGAAACACTTGGGTTTAAGAGGCTTCCTAAAGTTAAGGGTAACATTGGCGTTAAGTCCAGCATCGCAGAGCTGTGAGAATATTCCACAATAGCATTGCGATGAAACTCAGAATTAGGGTCATCGATTATCAGATTACGCCTGAGTGAGCCATACTTTTGCAAGAATGTCTCTAGCTCATTGTCAACCTCAGTCAATGTGAGTCCTTTGACTATAAGTGCATTTTCCACTTTTACATTCTCTCTTTCTATTATTTCCATAATCACAATGTAAGGGCAAAACTTTTTTTTGTGTAGAAAGTTTTCTCAGTTTCTGCCTCTCTTACGGTTGTCCTTGTTGCTAAGCAACAGTCTCCTGGCTGGCTCGCCAACTTTTGTAACCCGCGTCACGTTGCGAATGCACCCTCGGTCTCAAACGCTATCTAAAGAAATGAATGTACCGAGGATGCACCATTTCCCAATTTGGACCAGCAATCAGAAGCCTAAATTCGCTCAAGAGACTGGCTGAACAACAAGGAAGAAAAAGGCAATGACAACAGATTTGCTGATTAAATAACAGGTAAGATGTATTGACAAAAGAAAACAAAAAAAATATTACAACACCACAATTTATCACAAAAAAAAGGGGGAGAAACGAAAGTAAACAACAAAAATAAAAAACCCACAAATTAGATTTTTGACCTATTTAGTTTCAGCTAATAAAAGAATTTCGAACCCTATTTCACTAATTATTATTACTAATTATTAATTAATATAATTAATTCATAATAAGACTTATGTTTTAGAATGTTTTCAATTTAATATTCCAATTTCAAATTCTTCTCATATACAACCCACAAAAGGAAAAGAATAAAATGGTAAGATCAAGTTTCAAAAAAAAATAAGAGAATGAATTAAATACACATATAATTTCACAATTAAAGAATTAGAATAGCAGTTCCAAGGTCAATTTGAATGACATTCAAATCTCAGTCCACTTCAGTACTGACACGCGAGATCCTTCTTCCGGTAAGAAAGGGTTAGAAACTCTGTTTGCCAGAAAGGAATCAAATCCTACCGCTCCGTGAATCACTTTCTCCTCAAGACTCAGTCCTTATATGGGCATGGCTCGCCAGTTCCTGCTAAAGGACTCTTTTTTACCTCAGCAGGGACAGTTCAAAGATCGACGAAATCGTCCGATGGTCAGTGGTGAGGATCATCCAACTCAGGAAGTGATGGAAAAAGCAAAAGATGGACAGGGATAAAACAAGGAAAAAATAAAAATAGAAACAGGAAGAAAATGAAAAAGGGAATGAAAAAGGCCCAACCTTGCAAAAGACAAGGCCAGAAACACAATTAGACATTACTGTACATAAAACACATCATTAACAGTTAACTTGTACAGAAATCAACATATAACAACCATTACTGTATTTCTATCCAACATGAACACATTAAAGTTGGATAAATGCGCAAATAACATTTTTCCAAATGGCGCGCTTTTTCCCCTCATCCACTCGTTTCACAGGCGCGTCACGGGTGACAGTTTACTCATGACTCAAATACACGACGAACATGTCGAATAAAACATATATACTACTCAAAATCTGGAACATTAAACACATTCACTGAACATTCCTCCCGTTTTCAACAGAAGATTAACTCTATATGTATTTTACTTCACACAACAGCATTCGATATTCGAACAACTTTCCAACCCTTAAGCAAAATAATCTCAGTAATTGAGGATTGACATTTTTCTACTCACCAAGAGAATTCAATTTTTTCAATAAAGAAGTTTCCAGAAAGGCAACACTTTTGGTCTCGTTCGTTTCTCTCTCCGTGGCACTCACACTAACATTGACTCAGTCGCATCGACTGACGACGTTCACTCACTGTTTTTACCTTGTATATCTCAAGGATATTTTCTCTTCTGAAACTCTTAGTTATAACAGTTCTAATTATTGATTTCTCTTCTTTCTTTTTTCCAGGATCGCACGCAGGAGCAGATTCTCTAGCTGTTTTCTCTCACAAACAAAACTTTATTATTTTTTCACCCGTCTCCCTTTGGCTCCGCCCCCCAGGGCAGGGCTAATTTTCCACTCGTCTAATTGGACCAATCTTCCACTCATTTAATTAAATAAATATTTTAAATTAATTTCGGGGTTTATTTTATTACATTTAGTCAACTTCTCTTCACAGCCATACTTGTTATAAATGTTAATAAAATAAAATAAATGTACATATTCATGAATGTTATGTCTAGGTTTTTTTTTTCAACTTATACAAGATTTCTAGTGACCTGGGTTACACCCTCCCCTCTTGAATACATGCACGTCCCGCTGCATCAGCAAATTTTTGGGGTTGGGTCTCAATCACAGGTACATTAACAAGAGCAACATTCACCTCCTCCAAAGAAGTGCTAAATGACGCACTCAAACCTTGTAACAGAGATTGAATTACCACAGTGAGTGGATTTCCTAATTTGGGATACTCAAGCCTTTTTGTAGGCCGCCGCTCTCTTTGGGAACGCCTGGGAGTAACTTCCTCAAATTCATTGTCATTCCCTTGTTCACTCTGACCACTTTCAGTCTGAGCTAGTCTCTCATTACCCTGGTTCTCAACTTCTGAATTGACTTCGGTTTCAGCCTCTTGGTCAGAAAGTTCATCTAATGGTTTGGAACATTCATTCAACCCCAGCTCTTCCTTCCCAGGAACCGTTGGATCAGTATGATCTGACACTAGCTCAGCAAAAGATTGTTCTACCTCTCGAGAATCGGCTAAGCTTTCCCTTACAGGTTCTGACGGATTCTCCTCTGAGAAATCACAGGTAGGTATGTTATCTACAACAGGTTCTACAAAAGGTAAGTCAATAGAGACATTTTGAGGTTTCTGGCAAGGCAATTGGTCGGGGCACACTAAAATTCGAGTTTCGAAATCCATCGTATCCCCAGGTATAGGACTTAAGAATAAATCATCATCAGACTCAGAATTTTCACAATCAACCTCTGAGTCTTGCGTTTCATTACGTGGACAAGCCCTAGTTCTTGGCCTATGAACCGTTCTCTGCTCGGACTGCCGTTCATGCGTTTCTTCTTGCAAAAACCCGCAGGGCAATAGCAAGTCACGATGTAATGTCCTGAGAGGACCACTTTGCCCAACTGGTCGGACGGTATACACTGGTAAGTCTCCGGCTTTCTTAACCACTATTTGGACACCTCGCTCCCATTTGTCTGCAAGCTTATGCTTCCCTCGTAACCTAACATTGCGCACAAGAACTCGATCACCCTCTTCCAGGGTGGAAGCAATGACACGTTCATCAAACCTTCTCTTATTGCGATCTGCTATTTTAGCAGCATTCCTCTTAGCAATTTCATAGCTCTCTTGCAACCGATCTTTCAAGTCTTTCACATACTGGGAGTGAGTTTTGACTGGAGTATCTACCGGCAACCCAAAAGCCAAATCTACTGGTAAACGAGGTTGTCGACCAAACATAAGCTCATAAGGAGTGTACCCGGTTGTGTCATTACGTGTACAATTGTAAGCGTGTACCAAAGGTTTTACAAACTCCTTCCATCTGGGTTTTTGCTCATTCTCCAATGTTCCCAGCATCTGGAGAAGTGTCCGGTTAAAACGCTCTACCGGATTGCCTCTGGGGTGGTATGGCGTGGTACGGATTTTGTGGATACCCGCAATGTGACATAATTCCTTGATTGTTCGGGATTCAAAATCGGGTCCTTGATCACTATGTAGCTTCTCAGGAAACCCATAGTGCACCAAGAAGTTTTCCCACAAACATTTAGCAACTGTCTGGGCTGTTTGATTTCGAGTAGGTATTGCTACAGCGTATTTTGTGAAATGGTCTGTGATTACCAATATATTTTTAGTGTTGCTGTGGTCTGGCTCTAATGATAAAAAGTCCATGCAGACCAGCTGTAAAGGCCTACTGGTTTGAATGTTGACTAAAGGAGCTGCTCTGTCTGGAGGCGTTTTTCGGCGCACACAGCGTTCACAGGTTTTGATCTTTCGTTCAACTGTTTGAGACATTTTTGGCCAAAAGAACCTTGACCTCACCAAGTCCAGAGTTCGCTCAATACCCAAGTGCCCCATGTCATCATGGAGACTACGCAACACCATTTCCCGCAGCCCAGCTGGTAACACAAGCTGATAATGAGAGGCCCCACGCTCCTGCCTCTTCCTATACAGCACCCCATTCTTCAGCTCAAGTCGACTCCACTCTCTCAACCATAATGCTATGTCAGGTGCCTGGCCCCTCAGGTTACCTGGCCTATTCCCACTCTCCATCCACTTTATTATCACTTTTAGTTCTGGGTCTTTCCCTTGCCATTCCTTTAATGCAGTTTCAGAGAATTGAAGGAGATCAGGAAGACCATGCTCAACCTCATGTTGAAACTCATGCGGCAAAGCATCAACACAATGAGTGAGGGATTCAATTAATGCAAGTGATGAATGTGATGAACCAGAGCCTTCGGGCAAACCAATCACCTGATGTCTCTCACAAATGGCTTTTACTACATCTGCCACAATTATATCAGACCCGTTTCCAGGCTCCACAAGGTGATGAAGAGTAAACTGTTTGATTCTTTCCCTTTCTTTCTGAGAGATCAAATCATCCAAGAGCTCCCCATGTGGACGCCGAGAAAGACCGTCTGCGTCCTGATTTTGACTCCCAGCTCTATACTGGAGTTTGAATGTGTAAGTTGACAAGCTAGACAACCAGCGGTAGCTGGTAGCATCAAGCTTTGCGGAAGTCAAAATATACGTCAGGGGATTACTGTCCGTTACAACAGTGAAGTCTGCACCATACAAATAATCACTGAATTTAGTTGTGACAGCCCACTTCAATGCTAAAAATTCAAGCTTGTGTGCAGGGTATCTTGCCTCACTCTTTGTTAGTCCCCTACTGGCAAATGCTATTGCTCGCATCTGTCCATCCTGCTCCTGGTACAATGCCGCACCAAGCCCTGTAGTACTTGCATCGGTGTGAAGGACATACGGGAGTTTGGGATCGGCAAACCCCAGCACAGGAGCAGAGGTTAGCTTTGAAATTATGAGATCAAAAGCATCCTGACATGCGTCGGTCCACCGATCACCAAACTGCTCTTTGGTATTGAAGTACTCGCCCCTCTCTCGTTTCCCACTGCGGCCCCTACGAAGTGGAGGGTACCCTTCAGTAAGTCCTGTGAGAGGTTTGACTATCTTCGAGTAGTCACACACAAACCTTCTGTAATACCCTGCAAAGCCTAAGAATGCTCTGAGCTCTTTCAAATTTGTCGGCCTTGGCCAAGTTTTTAAAGCTTCAATCTTAGCTGGGTCAGTCTGTACCCCGTCCTTTGAGACAACATGGCCCAAATATTTGACTGATGTCTGAAAGAAATGGCATTTTTCGGGTGATAACTTCAACCCATACTCTTTAAGTCGGTTTAGGACCTGAACCAACCGCGACTCATGTTCTTCCAAAGTCTTTGAGAAGACTATCAGGTCATCAATAAAGACTAGTACCTGTTTTCTGTGGAGATCACCCATGCATCGCTCCATTAATCTCTGGAATGTACTCGGCGCATTTGTGATACCTTGGGGCATTCTATTAAATTCCCAGAATCCAAGAGGGCATACGAAAGCAGTCTTGCACTTATCAGCCTCTTCCATTTCAATCTGATAGAACCCAGACTTTAAATCAAGCACGGAGAACCACCTCGAGCCTGTAAGTACAGAAAATACTTCCTCTAGGTTGGGTAAAGCATATGCGTCTTTGATCGTCTGGGAATTCAATTTCCTAAAGTCAATACAGAGCCGTACAGATCCATCTTTCTTTCGGACAACCACAATGGGCGAAGAAAAGGGAGACTCTGACTCACGAATGACTCCAGCAGTCATTAGTTCCTGAAGATACTTTCGAACAGCATCAATGTCTTGGGGGTGAATTGGACGCGCCCTATGCTTAAAGGGTGTCTCATCAGTTAATCTAATTTGGTGTTTCACCTGACCTGTACAACCATAATCAAGATCATGTAAAGAGAAGACTTCGGGCATGGAATTTAACAAATTTGATATCCTCTCTTTCCAATCTGGGGACAAGGGAGAATCTCCAAAATCAAAGGTGAGGTTAGCATGGTTAGTTGCTGGTGGAACAACATCATTTGAATTCTGGGCCATTTTCTCCATAACCCTCTCAATTGCATGGATTTCAGCCAGTACCGTTTTTGGGGGGATCGTTATGTCTGTTTGAGTCCCATTTCTAAGCAAAACTGACAGCTGAGAAGGGCGTCTAGAGGACAATGTATGCACACAGCTTGCAACTAGAAGACCGTTTGGGAATGGAGCTGATGGCGGCTCAAGAGTCACCCATTTCTCCATACAAGGTTCCCGAAGCTGAACATTGCCATTTAGGACCACTGTGCTCCCAGCAGGCACAACTTCAGGGAGATTCCCTATCAGCTTCACATGCCCCAATGTTTCGCTGTGTATTTGCCTCCACCTGGCGTCAAGGACCTTAAGCACCGCCTGATATCCATGGAAGCTTGAGCAAGGATTACTCTCTTTCTCACCAATGCAATGGCTATAAAGCACATCCAGGGAATTCATACCAACAAGAACTTGTGAAAGACTCTTTAGATCTGGAACTACTAAAGCTAAAGTTGGAACTTCAACCTCAATCCCTGCAAATTCTTTAGGAAACCTCAAGGCTAGCTCAATGTACCCCAAGTATGGCACAGCTTGTCCATTGGCTCCCTCTACCTCCAACAAATTCTCCAACGGCTTCAGTGGATGGTCAGACAGATGTGCCTCATAGAATGACCAGGGAACCGTGGTAACCTGGGACCCAGTGTCTAGGAGACAATCCACCTCCTTCCCACTGATAATGATCTGAGCAGTACACTTTACTCCTACTAACCCCTTTGGCAGGCTCATCAATGGTGACTTCTGATGACCACTCGTGGAAAATATCTGTCTATAGCATTTAGGGCGACTATTTTTACACATTGTCTCCGTATGCCCTGTTACGGAGACGCCTCTTAGTTTAAAGGCAGAGAGGAATTCCCATGCAGGGAGTCCCACTGGGCCTGTTGTTCTCTCAACCTTCGGCGCTTATCCTCAACCTTAGATGGATTAGCAGCATTGTCACAAGTGACAGCTAAATGTCCATCCTCTCCGCATCGGAAACAATATCCTGGGCGAGGCCGATTGGTAATTGGCTGTGCCCTTCTAGAGTTTCTATTGGTGTTAGTCTCAAACATTTGAGGCGGAAAGACGCGGGAACCTGCAGCTTCACGATGATAATCCCTATGACTTTGAGTAACACTCTGAGCTTGCAATTCAGCAACTTGTCGTCGTAACTTTACAATTTCTAAGACATCAGAGTTATCGCGCTTCGCTTCTTGTGGAATGGATGCTTTCATTGTAGCTAGCTGATTGCTCAACTCTTCTACCACTTTCCTTAAAGTGCTCAGCTCTGCCTGCTCAGAGTACTCACTCTGCCGTTTCTGAGCTAGGGGCTTCCCAAAGGCAGCAACTTGGGCTTGGATTTCTACAATTTGTTTCTTTAGGATGTCGGTTTCAGAAACGTCAGTATCTAGGGCCTCGTGGGAATAAAACGACACCTGCTGAGCGGCAACACGCGGTTTTGAATAAGTAACAGGAGCTTTTAACAGCCCCAGGTGCTTCTTCATTCGTTCCTCCTTGGAAGCATGCTTACCCTCCTCCGTTCTAATTATCACAACTAATTCAGCGAAAGTGGGTGGCTGTACTTCACTCTTTTCTAACTGAAGGCTGGAAATGAGACCATTATTCCAACAACCTCTGCAAAATTGTTTCAAAAGGTAGCGGTCATGATCCTTCTCTACAATACCTCCCCTCCTAATCGTTGTGTTCAGAATAACTTGCAGACGATGTAAGTAATCTGACGCCTTTTCACCCTGGTTCTGTAGAGTACCCATGAACTTGGCCAACAGTTCATCACCATCCTCTACGGAACCATAGACTGACTCAAGTAACTCAAGGTATACTGCAGGCAAAGCTGGAGGACGTACATGTTTCACTACATCTGCGGCAGGAAGCAATAAGCTGTCTAAGATCTTCCGCACTCTATGTAAATCAGAAATAGACGGATCACTTAACAAGAGGTCTACACTTGCTCGCCATGTATCAAAGTCGGGTTCGTTTGGAAGCCGTGGGCTCCTCCCTGAAAAAGCCCTTAGCCGGACTGAAGCTTGTTGTGACATTGCAACATCAGTCGTCTTTACTATGTGCTCTACTACCATTCTTTGAATACCTGGTGGGTCTGCGACATTCGCATGGAAAACAGGGCTAGTGGTCACTGTAACACCATTCATAACAGTTTCGGAGTTCGGCAAGGCCACAGCGGCCATCTGTCTCTTGGTTGGGCCTTTTAATTCTGGAGTTTGCGTTCCTATGGTTTCAGCATTGATAGACAAAGGTATTGGGGAAAAACACCTGCGTGTCAGGACGATCGTTTCTGCACTCTGAGAATCATAGCCTCCATTTTGTGCTACTGCAGGAGTATGGTTAGCAGAGTGGGCTTCTTGGAGTTTTTCTAACTGCTCCTGGAGCACATCTGAAAAAGGCCTCCCACTATCTTTAGCAAGTGCCTTCAACATTCCGATATAACTCTCCGTGACACCAGCACTAGCTGTTAGGTTATATACACTAGCCAGAGCTCGCACATGGAAAGAAACACTTGGGTTTAAGAGGCTTCCTAAAGTTAAGGGTAACATTGGCGTTAAGTCCAGCATCGCAGAGCTGTGAGAATATTCCACAATAGCATTGCGATGAAACTCAGAATTAGGGTCATCGATTATCAGATTGCCATACTTTTGCAAGAATGTCTCTAGCTCATTGTCAACCTCAGTCAATGTGAGTCCTTTGACTATAAGTGCATTTTCCACTTTTACATTCTCTCTTTCTATTATTTCCATAATCACAATGTAAGGGCAAAACTTTTTTTTGTGTAGAAAGTTTTCTCAGTTTCTGCCTCTCTTACGGTTGTCCTTGTTGCTAAGCAACAGTCTCCTGGCTGGCTCGCCAACTTTTGTAACCCGCGTCACGTTGCGAATGCACCCTCGGTCTCAAACGCTATCTAAAGAAATGAATGTACCGAGGATGCACCATTTCCCAATTTGGACCAGCAATCAGAAGCCTAAATTCGCTCAAGAGACTGGCTGAACAACAAGGAAGAAAAAGGCAATGACAACAGATTTGCTGATTAAATAACAGGTAAGATGTATTGACAAAAGAAAACAAAAAAAATATTACAACACCACAATTTATCACAAAAAAAAAGGGGGAGAAACGAAAGTAAACAACAAAAATAAAAAACCCACAAATTAGATTTTTGACCTATTTAGTTTCAGCTAATAAAAGAATTTCGAACCCTATTTCACTAATTATTATTACTAATTATTAATTAATATAATTAATTCATAATAAGACTTATGTTTTAGAATGTTTTCAATTTAATATTCCAATTTCAAATTCTTCTCATATACAACCCACAAAAGGAAAAGAATAAAATGGTAAGATCAAGTTTCAAAAAAAATACATATAATTTCACAATTAAAGAATTAGAATAGCAGTTCCAAGGTAAATTTGAATGACATTCAAATCTCAGTCCACTTCAGTACTGACACGCGAGATCCTTCTTCCGGTAAGAAAGGGTTAGAAACTCTGTTTGCCAGAAAGGAATCAAATCCTACCGCTCCGTGAATCACTTTCTCCTCAAGACTCAGTCCTTATATGGGCATGGCTCGCCAGTTCCTGCTAAAGGACTCTTTTTTACCTCAGCAGGGACAGTTCAAAGATCGACGAAATCGTCCGATGGTCAGTGGTGAGGATCATCCAACTCAGGAAGTGATGGAAAAAGCAAAAGATGGACAGGGATAAAACAAGGAAAAAATAAAAATAGAAACAGGAAGAAAATGAAAAAGGGAATGAAAAAGGCCCAACCTTGCAAAAGACAAGGCCAGAAACACAATTAGACATTACTGTACATAAAACACATCATTAACAGTTAACTTGTACAGAAATCAACATATAACAACCATTACTGTATTTCTATCCAACATGAACACATTAAAGTTGGATAAATGCGCAAATAACATTTTTCCAAATGGCGCGCTTTTTCCCCTCATCCACTCGTTTCACAGGCGCGTCACGGGTGACAGTTTACTCATGACTCAAATACACGACGAACATGTCGAATAAAACATATATACTACTCAAAATCTGGAACATTAAACACATTCACTGAACATTCCTCCCGTTTTCAACAGAAGATTAACTCTATATGTATTTTACTTCACACAACAGCATTCGATATTCGAACAACTTTCCAACCCTTAAGCAAAATAATCTCAGTAATTGAGGATTGACATTTTTCTACTCACCAAGAGAATTCAATTTTTTCAATAAAGAAGTTTCCAGAAAGGCAACACTTTTGGTCTCGTTCGTTTCTCTCTCCGTGGCACTCACACTAACATTGACTCAGTCGCATCGACTGACGACGTTCACTCACTGTTTTTACCTTGTATATCTCAAGGATATTTTCTCTTCTGAAACTCTTAGTTATAACAGTTCTAATTATTGATTTCTCTTCTTTCTTTTTTCCAGGATCGCACGCAGGAGCAGATTCTCTAGCTGTTCCCTTTCGAGGGCGGGAACGAGACGGTGCATGGAAAAGATGCATTTGGGAACCTCCCCTTCACGTAAATTTCTGAAACCTTATAGGATAACGCCAGTTGACAACTGGCCAATTGTCGCGCGATGCGCTCTGGCTGTCAGACAGTATAAATAGCATAAGCGCGGCACTTGCGTCAGATTATTTCCTTCACACGGACTTATGAACATAGATAAAAATGGAATCAACAGGATCTAAATGTAAAGTTTGCGCGGGTCCCATTGACCCGCCGGATACTCACGCGTGCTGCGTCGTCTGTCTGGGTCTGGCCCACGCTGAGGATGCCCTGCTGGAGTCCTCCTGCGCGCACTGCGGGGATCTGCCGGGGCGCGCGCTGAGATCCAGGAGGGACATAGCGCGCAGTATCGCGGGGAAGGGGTCCTTTGCCGCCGTCGAGCCGCTGGCGGGCCCCCCCACACACTCGCGGGGTGACGGTGACGACGCAGCATGCCGTCCTCTGCCGTCTCCCCAATCACCAGTTCGCTTCGCGGACTTCCTCCCGGTCGAGGATGACAGAGACGTGGACTCAGTATCCCTCGCTGCATCAGACAGGGACTGGGCGGCGTCGGAGTGCCTCGACACAGAGGGCCCTCTAGACCTCCAGGAGGAGCTAGTCAGGGTCCTCGAGAGGGCAGTTAAAGAGCTGGACCTGGACTGGAGTGCTCCACAGGAGCCCGCGAGAAGTAAGCTGGACTCCTGGTTCCTCCAGTCCAGCCGCCAGCAAGCCGGAGCTAGGAGGGGATCCCCCTTTTTTCCGGAGGTACATGAGCACGTGGTGAGGTCGTGGTCGGCGCCTCAGTCAGCTCGCGCTCACTCCTCACCGCGTGCCATGTTTTCGCACGTGGACGGTGCTGAAGCTCGGGGTTATGTGCGGGTGCCACCCGTGGAGGAGGCGATGGCGGCGCACCTGTGCCCTTCCTCAACCATGCTGAGCGGAGGTCTGGGGCTGCCGTCAAAACCGTGCAGGTTCACGGCGCACCAGGCAGAGAAAGCGTACACCTCGGCTGGCGAGGCCGCGTCCGCGCTCCACTCGATGGCGGTGCTGCAGGTGTTTCAGGCAAAACTGCTGCAATTGCTGGACGCCGGCAGCATGGACGCGGAGGATGTGAGGGACCTGAGAGCGGCAACGGATTTCGCTCTCATGGCAACCAAGCGGTCCGCGCAAGCCATCGGCCGCTCTATGGGGTTTTTAGTGGTGCTCCTGAGGCACCTGTGGCTAACTCTGGCGGACCTGCGGGACTCGGACCGGAAAATGCTCCTCAACGCACCGATTGCGGCCGCCGGCCTTTTTGGTGGCGCAGTCGAGTCGGTGATGGAAAAATTTTCTGAGGCGCAAAAGCGCGCGAAAGCGATGAGCCACGTGATGCCGAGGCGCGCGTACCAGCAGCCCTCAAGGGCGCGGTCGGCGTCGGCGCCGCGCCTCCCCCACAGACCGGTGACACAGCAATCGGCGGCTGCAGTTCCGGCGGCTTCTCGCCCGGAGCCGGATGTCCGACGCAAGCAATGGCCGGGGCCCGGGAAGAGGCGTCACGCGCCCAGGGGGGGCCCCCGTCGTGACGGCGCACAGCCTCCCGCAGGCAAGCCATCTTCCTGACGGTCCCGTCAAGAGGAAGAGAGAGCTCGCGGGTGGGCCGCCCCCAAAACACCATGTTGTGCGTTATGTCCCCTCTGTTCGTATGGGCGACGATTGCAATGTGTGTGTGTTAAACCCTGTTTGTGCGGATGCAATAATAAAAACAAATGCTTGTTCACAAAAAGAGTTGTTTCTTCCTCATTCTGTCAGTGTTATGTCGCTTGCCCTGCCTCAGAGCGGCGCGGAGCCACAGTATGCACTTGCTCCCTCAATAGTAGCCGACATTTCCCCGCCGCTCCCGATACTCGTCGAGCAGCGTGCAGCCTACCCTCCGCTTCGTCATTTCCTGGAAGCTTGGAGGGCCATTCCAGGCATCTCAGGTTGGTTGCTGGGAATAATTCAGCACGGTTATTCTCTTCAGTTCAGACGCAGACCGCCCCGTTTCACTGGTGTGGTCCCGTCTCTGGCGCTCCCTCAAAGCGCACCTGTTCTGAGACAGGAGGTTCACAGTCTGCTCGCGAAAGGAGCGATAGAGCGCGTCCCTCCGAGCGAGCTAGAGAGCGGATTCTACAGCCGCTATTTCGTGGTGCCCAAGAGAGATGGAGGGCTCCGTCCGATTCTGGATCTGAGACCCATCAACCGCGCGCTCCACAAACGCGCGTTCAAAATGACGACGCTGAAGCAGATACTGGCACAGGTACGTTCCGGGGACTGGCTAGCGTCCGTAGATCTGAAAGATGCGTATTTTCATATTCAGATTGCGCCACGCCACAGGCGTTTCCTGAGATTCGCGTTCGAGGGCTCAGCATACCAGTATGCCGTGCTCCCGTTCGGGCTGGCATTGGCACCGCGCACGTTCTCAAAATGTGTGGATGCAGCACTTTCCCCCCTCAGAGCGAGCGGAGTGCGCATTCTAAACTATCTGGACGATTGGCTGATTCTAGCTCATACAAGGGAGGTGCTAATCAGGCATACAGACATGCTGCTTCATCATCTGGAGTCACTGGGCCTGCGAGTGAACATGCAGAAGAGCATGCTCACCCCGAGTCAGTATTTAACATATCTAGGTGTGTGCTTCGACTCAGTGGCGATGCGAGCCCGCCTCGCCCCGGAACGCATAGAGACCATCTCTTCGGCTCTGCGTGGCTTCAGACAGGACCGGTCTGTTCCCCTGAGGGTTTTCCAGAGGCTTCTAGGTCTTATGGCGTCAGCGTCTTCCGTGTGCCACCTGGGTCTGCTGCGAATGCGGCCACTGCAGTTGTGGCTGAAGACCCGTGTCCCGTGGAGAGCGTGGACAGCGGGGCGCATGCGCATCACGGTCTCCCGCAGCTGCATCAGCGCTCTGGAACCATGGTCCAATCAGGACATGTTCAGCCAGGGGGTTCCCCTTGGGCTGGTGACGACACGCACCGTAGTGACGACAGACGCGTCGAGCTCAGGTTGGGGTGCAACATGCGAGGGCGTTCCGACTTCCGGTCTATGGTCGGAGTCACAGAGCGAGTGGCATATCAACCGCCTGGAGCTGAAAGCGGTATGTTTGGCCCTGAGGGCTTTCCTGCCGCAAATAGAACAGCAGCATGTGTTGATTCGCACCGACAACATGTCCGTGGTTTCATACATAAATCGCCAAGGCGGCGTGCGCTCCAGGGCCCTGTTCGAGCTGGCAACGAGCCTCCTGCTGTGGGCAGATCAACATCTCCTCTCCATCAGAGCTTCGCACATCCCGGGTGTACTAAACCGCGGAGCGGACATGCTTTCGAGGAACGGGATTCCTCACGGAGAGTGGAGGCTTCACTCAAAGGTGGTGCAAATGATCTGGGATCGCTTCTGGAGGGCAGAAGTGGATCTGTTTGCGACGAGCGAGAACGCGCACTGCCCGCTGTTTTTCTCCCTGTCGCACGCCCCTCTAGCGGGGGACGCTCTGACATCGCGTTGGCCGAGAGCCAGGTTGTACGCGTTTCCTCCGGTAAAAATTCTGCCTTTAGTCCTATGCAAAATAAGGGAGGAAAGAGCATCGGTGATCCTAGTCGCCCCGAACTGGCCGAATCAGCCGTGGTTCCCGGACCTACGAGAGTTGCTGGCAGCCCCCCCGTGGCGGATTCCCGTCAGCAAGAATCTACTGTCTCAAGCGAGCGGCGAGATATGGCATCCCAGCCCCGAGCTGTGGAGCCTGCACGCGTGGCCGCTTCAGGGGCCTTAGAAGAGCTCGCACTACCTTCTAGTGTGCTGGAGACTCTCGCGGAGTCTCGTGCACCTTCCACGAGACGCCTTTATTCCCTGAAATGGGGAGTGTTCGTGAAATGGTGCAACGAGCACAATATCGACCCGGTGAGCTGTCCCGTGTCAGATGTGTTACAGTTTTTACAGCTCCGGCTGGATGACGGGAGTGTTCCGTCTACTCTAAAGGTCTATGTGGCCGCTGTCGCCTCGTTTCGTTCACCGGACGACGGGCAATCGATCGGGAGGCATCCACTAATGGTCAGATTTCTCAGAGGTGCGAGGAGATTACACCCCCCACGCCCCCCATCGGTTCCGCCGTGGGATTTGGCGTTGGTTCTGAGAGCTCTCTCTCTGCCGCCGTTCGAGCCCTTGGAATCGGTCGCGATTAAGGAGCTTTCACAGAAGACGGCGCTGCTTCTCGCACTGGCATCGGCTAAGCGCATTGGGGACTTGCATGCGTTCTCAGTGAGTGACGATTGTATTCGTTTCGGGCCCGGAGACTGCAGTGTTACTCTCCGGCCGAGACCTGGCTTCGTGCCAAAATCGCTCTCTACTCCATTTAAAGCGCAAGTAGTTTCTCTGCTCGCCTTGTCTTCAGAGCCGTCAACCTCACAGGACATCGGCGCTCAGAGGGCTATCTGCCCCGTCAGGGCTTTGCGTATTTACTTGGACCGATCCGCCACATTCCGACAGTCGGACCAGCTCTTTGTGTGCTATGGTGGCGCTACTAGAGGAAATGCTGTCTCTAAACAGAGGCTTTCTCACTGGATAGTGGACGCTATTGCTTTGGCTTATGCGAATCAGGGACAGGAATGCCCTCTCAACATCAGAGCTCACTCGACGAGAGCTATTGCCTCATCGTGGGCCTGGTCTAGAGGTACGTCAATACAGGATATCTGTTTTGCTGCTGGCTGGTCTTCTCAGAACACCTTCGCCAGGTTTTATAAACTGGATGTTCCATCTTTGGCGTCTCAAGTGCTTTCGGTGAGTAATTGAATCAATTATTCCTGGGATATTGCTACTTTTCTCAAAATACAGTTGTTACCGCTGTGCTGTTGACGCTGGGGATTTCTGTACAGTAGTTTGTGCTTATGTGCTCACGGTCACCGCTTTGCCGTTGACGCTATGCGCTCACACTAGTTGTGCTTTAATGCTTTCTGAATAGTCACGTCTGCCCTGTAATAACGCAGCCTGCTATTTTTCATGCTGCTGATATGCAAATTTTGACAAGCTTTAGCTAAGATTTCATTGGCTTAGCTGCACCTATCAGTAGTGAGCACACGTGGCGACGTTGCCATTGGACGAGCTGTGTTTGGTGTATGTTTTCCTGTATCAGACTGGTCTAAGTCTCAATCACGGCGGGATTGAACACCGTTCCCAAATGCATCTTTTCCATGCACCGTCTCGTTCCCGCCCTCGAAAGGGAACGTCTCCGGTTACTATCGTAACCTCCGTTCCCTGAGAGAGGCGGGAACGAGACGGTGCAACGTCCGCCGTGTTCGTCGCTTGACCAGCTGTGCCGTGTTCAGTCATGATTCTGACGCAAGTGCCGCGCTTATGCTATTTATACTGTCTGACAGCCAGAGCGCATCGCGCGACAATTGGCCAGTTGTCAACTGGCGTTATCCTATAAGGTTTCAGAAATTTACGTGAAGGGGAGGTTCCCAAATGCATCTTTTCCATGCACCGTCTCGTTCCCGCCTCTCTCAGGGAACGGAGGTTACGATAGTAACCGGAGACGTTTTCTCTCACAAACAAAACTTTATTATTTTTTCACCCGTCTCCCTTTGGCTCCGCCCCCCAGGGCAGGGCTAATTTTCCACTCGTCTAATTGGACCAATCTTCCACTCATTTAATTAAATAAATATTTTAAATTAATTTCGGGGTTTATTTTATTACATTTAGTCAACTTCTCTTCACAGCCATACTTGTTATAAATGTTAATAAAATAAAATAAATGTACATATTCATGAATGTTATGTCTAGGTTTTTTTTTTCAACTTATACAAGATTTCTAGTGACCTGGGTTACACCAGCATATGCAGTTTATGTTAGATCTTAGTCTAATTTTGATTTGACATGTGTGCTACAACACCGATGATTAGCTGGATACCAGCATATGTGGTCATTTCCTTTTGTAGTGTTTAGCTGTGATTTGATTGACATGTTTTTAGTTTAGTTTTTAGCTTGCTGTATGTAGTGATCGCATTATTAATACATTACGTTCATGTCTAGAGTTCGGAACCAAACGTGAAAGACATTGAGGACCACGCTTCCAGAAAGGAAGAAGCACAGTAAAGCATTTAGTTAAGTTTATCAATACTACTGGTAAGGTGTAGTGTTTCAATGCATTTGTTTCAATACAATGTTTGAGAAATGTACTTTGATGCCAAAGCTTAGACTTTAATGTGTATGATGGTTGCAAGACAGCTCTTTAATTCAGTGTTTCAGTTCACAGTACAAGCTGCTGGACACAAACTCCCATCACGAATGTGCTGAACGTGATTTCAGAACAGCTAAATGGCATTTCTGAAATCAGTGTAAATGACAGTGTAAACTTAGAGAGAATGGCACAAATCAAAGGACCCGTCTAACTTGAGTTTGTATAAATCTCTGCTCTCTATCTTTTCTACTGATGTCCATACCACTAAATATTTGTATTTCCTCACCAAGATTAAAAGCGCTTCTAACATGCATGCAGTTTTCAAAACATTCAGCTCTCTCCTCTGTCCCCCTCCACCCTCTTTAACTGCCAATGATTTTGCCCATTTCTTTATTAACAAAACTGCGACTATCAGCCGTCAGTTCTCAGCTCTACACACACATGAAAATAGACCGACCTCTGATGTAACCAGAAACCTTTTTTCAACCACCTCTCCACTCACAGAGGTAGATGTATCTAAACTTCACATCACTTGTTGATAATTACAGACCTGGCTCTCTCCTACCATTCATATCAAAAACTCTTGAACGTGTTATTTTTAACGAGGTTCTTCTTTTCCTCTCTCAGAATGGCCAGTTGGACATCAACCAGTCTGGTTGATCAACCAGTCTTCAAGAAGGTTAAGGTGACTTCAACCAGTCTGGCTTCAATCGAGACTGCATTACTATCCGTTGGTGAAGCTCTAAGGAGTGCAAAAGCTGATTCAAAATTGTCAGTTCTCATTCTTTTAGATCTATCTGCTGCCTTTGACACTGTTAATCATCATATCCTTCTGTCTACCCTCTCGTCACTAGGCATCCTCTTCAGTGGTTTGAATCCTATCTCATGGATGGGTCCTTCAGGGTTGCATGATGCGGGGGAGGTCTCCAAAGAATGTCAACTGGTCACCGGTGTTCCACAGGACCTCTAGGACCACTTCTCTTCTCCACGTACACCACATCACTGGTTCCCATCATAAAGGCACACGGCTTCTCCTATCACCGCTACGCCAATGACACACAGCTACGGCATGGATGAAAGAGCATCATCTGCAATTCAACCTGGCAAAGATGGAGCTTCTAGTCTTTTCCGCCGATCCAACACTACAGTATGATTTCACCGTCCAGATCGGCGCTACCACGATTAACCCTTCAAGGTTTGCCAGAACCCTTGGAGTGATCTTTGAGGACCAGCTGACCTTCAAAGAACACATTGCAAAGACGGCTCAATCATGCAGGTTTGCACTGTGCAACATCAGGAGGATCAGGCCGTTCAGTGAAGAGCAAGCTACAACAACTTCTGATGCAGGACATGGTCATTTCCAGGCTTGATTACTGCAATGCTCTTTTGGTCAGACTTCCTGCTAGTGGAATCAAACCCCTGCAACTGTTCAGAACGCCACAGCTTGTCTGGTCTTCAACCAACCCAAAAGAACTCATGTCACACCACTCCTCTTCACTACACTTGCAGCACACATCAAATTCAAAGCAATGACTCTTGCATACAGAACTTACACAAGCTCAGCACCTTTATATTTCCACTCACTGTTACAAATCTACACACCTACCAGAAACCTTTGCTCGATCAATGAGCAACGACTCACGGTTCCATCACAGAGAGGCAAAAAATCACTCTCAAGAACATTTTTATTCCTTGTCAAGGTTTAAAAGACTACTGAAAACACATCTCTTCCATGAGCACCTAACATGACACACACACAATTTTTTTTAATTAATTCTCTTACTCCCTCTATTCCCCATGCTTGTACTGCTTTTGTATGTAATGTTCGAAACATTGTATTGTAAGCACTATGTACAGTGCTATGCACTGTGAAGCTATCTTCAGGACAGATTGGCACATTAAGAAAACTTTCTTGTGAACTTCAGAGAAGATACAGGTATATTCACAAATGGTGCATTAAGATAGTGCATAGTTTTTACATACTAAAAATAAACCTGACTAGTGACTTTTTATATGATAAAAAATCCACATTATTGCGTTTTGAGTGTGTCGAGTACTACCACTATGGGGATTAAAAGTTATACGCGTTTGTTGCCAACTTGTGAGCCAAGATAAGAACCCACTTTGATCATTCACTTCTCTGTTTTTCTATTTCTTGAGCAATCCTTGATATGTTTTTTAAACCTTCATCAATCAAATGTCCATCTGTGTCATTGTCAGGGATGAATGTGGCCCCACGAATTGGCATTTCCTGCCTTTGCTCAGTTATCCTGAGTTGCTGATCCTGGAAGAGAGCATTTCCTGTGTGACAAGTGAGAGAATAGGCTGCAGGGAACACGAATTGCAGAGAGTCATCATCAAATTTAAGTGTGGCACACAATTTTTGCTGATTTCAATGGCAATAAATTGCACAGGTAATATCTACGAAAATGTTGAAATGGAGTTGTTTCATTTTAGTAGATATAAAAAGTTTGCGAGGAAAAGACCATAAGTTATTTAATGCCGAGTTCGGATAACATACGCTCCATTTAGGGGTCTCAAACGTGCAGTCGGCGAAACAACATTTTGTGCCCCGCAGGACAATATGAAAGTTTAATGTTAGTGTGGCCCACGAGTTTTGAATGAACAGCTATTTACTGCGCTGGGTGTGGAAGATTCCTTTTTTGTGCAATTTGAACAAACCAACCAATCACATTGGGGGATATGACTCCCAGGGGCGGGGTAACCGGCCGAGCTTGATGCAGACAGAGAAACATTTCACAACCATGTACATGAGCACATGTAACATCACATTTGTCAAAGCCATCATAGAATGATTACTTCTTGTTGTGTTTGAAATTGAGCATGTTTGACTTTGAGCTGGACGGAGTCAATGTCACTGTTATAGCGTTTAATGTCATGCAGATTGTATTTAGTTTTTTCATGCAATGACAAATGACAAATATTTAGTGGTTTTTATTTGCTTAAAAATTGAAAGCTATATGATTGTCATCCATTAAGTTATTATGACGATTTTGCAAATTAACGACTAACACCAATGTTCCGTTGACAATGTAAGTCCAAGTACAGGTCTGTTTACTGGCGATCATCTTCAAGCTATACTGAGAGGTTCGGCTCTTTCTTCCCTCAAGCCAAATGCGGCTCAGCTATGTGAGAGGAAGCGCTGCCAGGTCTCAAGTGATATTCAGAAGAACCGTTCATGTTCTTCAATATTCTGTTTAAGTTCAGGACAGGTCAACCACCTGATAATCTCACCAAACTTCATATACTCATGTAAGAACTGATTTTGTGGTAACACCCCAAAAAATTGCGAGAACTGACCACTATATTGCACACTAAATCACCTGTACAGGGTCACATGTCAGTCTGATTGACCTGAAACTTATCATGCATGGTCTTTGTCCAACGGTCCATGATGGTCTATGAGGATATTGGCGTATCTCAAAAAAACATGACCGTCATCGGCCAATGAAGTTTAACCATCAATTAGACCATCTTAACTAAGGTCGATCGAAACTGGATGGTCGTGTGTGACTCATAGTCCTAGAGGGCTTTAAGAAATTTTGAAAAAAAATCAGACACTACAGGGAGTGCAGAATTATTAGGCAAATGAGTATTTTGACCACATCATCCTCGTTATGCATGTTGTCTTACTCCAAGCTGTATAGGCTGGAAAGCCTACTACCAATTAAGCATATTAGGTGATGTGCATCTCTGTAATGAGAAGGGGTGTGGTCTAATGACATCAACACCCTATATCAGGTGTGCATAATTATTAGGCAACTTCATTTCCTTTGGCAAAATGGGTCAAAAGAAGGACTTGACAGGCTCAGAAAAGTCAAAAATAGTGAGATATATTGCAGAGGGATGCAGTAGTCTTAAAATAGCCAAGCTTCTGAAGCGTGATCATCGAACAATCAAGCGTTTCATTCAAAATAGTCAACAGGGTCGCAAGAAGCGTGCGGAAAAACCAAGGCGCAAAATAACTGCCCGTGAACTGAGAAAAGTCAAGCGTGCAGCTGCCAAGATGCCACTTGCCACCAGTTTGGCCATATTTCAGAGCTGCAACATCACTGGAGTGCCCAAAAGCACAAGGTGTGCAATACTCAGAGACATGGCCAAGGTAAGAAAGGCAGAAAGTCGACCACCACTGAACAAGACACACAAGCTGAAACGTCAAGACTGGGCCAAGAAATATCTCAAGACTGATTTTTCTAAGGTTTTATGGACTGATGAAATGAGAGTGAGTCTTGATGGGCCCGTGGCTGGATTGGTAAAGGGCAGAGAGCTCCAGTCCGACTCAGACGCCAGCAAGGTGGAGGTGGAGTACTGGTTTCGGCTGGTATCATCAAAGATGAGCTTGTGGGGCCTTTTCGGGTTGAGGATGGAGTCAAGCTCAACTCCCAGTCCTACTGCCAGTTTCTGGAAGACACCTTCTTCAAGCAGTGGTACAGGAAGAAGTCTGCATCCTTCAAGAAAAACATTATTTTCATGCAGGGCAATGCTCCATCAGACGCGTCCAAGTACTCCACAGCGTGGCTGGCAAGAAAGGGTATAAAAGAAGAAAATCTAATGATATGGCCTCCTTGTTCACCTGATCTGAACCCCATTGAGAACCTGTGGTCCATCATCAAATGTGCGATTTACAAGGAGGGAAAACAGTACACCTCTCTGAACAGTGTCTGGGAGGCTGTGGTTGCTGCTGCACGCAATGTTGATGGTGAACAGATCAAAACACTGACAGAATCCATGGATGGCAGGCTTTTGAGTGTCCTTGCAAAGAAAGGTGGCTATATTGGTCACTGATTTGTTTTTGTTTGGTTTTTGAATGTCAGAAATGTATATTTGTGAATGTTGAGATGTTATATTGGTTTCACTGGTAAAAGTAAATAATTGAAATGGGTATAAATTTGTTTTTTGTTAAGTTGTCTAATAATTATGCACAGTAATAGTCACCTGCACACACAGATATCCCCCTAAAATAGCTAAAACTAAAAACTGCTTAAAATATTGATACAAAAATATTCAGCTTTGATATTAATGAGTTTTTTTGTGTTCAGTGAGAACATGGTTGTTGTTCAATAATAAAATTAATCCTCAAAAATACAACTTGCCTAATAATTCTGCACTCCCTGTAGTTGGAGCTAACAAGTTTTTTTGCATTTTTACTCGCGTGGTGTTTCATGCATCCACACAATACTAATATCATCTGATAGATCTCCTCTTACTGAACAAATTTGCCTCAAGAACCACTGCTGTCAAATCAAATAGTTTGTGAAATATTGGAGATTTTTGAAATTTCAACTTTTTCAAACTCGTCATAGACCGTCCATACGATTAGCCTGAAAATTCACAAGAATCATCTAGGGACACTCATTTTGATGAAACGAGTCAGGTTTCATGTATTTCTGAAGCTCCTAGGGCTCACAATAAACTATAAAGTCTCTATCAACTTTAATGTAATACAGTTTGATTTTTGATGCAAAATGTATTTTTGGGCCACGGCTCTCAATCAAGTTTGATTTTTGGCCCTCCATAGGAAAAAGTTTGGGCTCCCCTGGTCTATGGTATAGATACTTTAAAAATGGAGTGAAAAGTACTGTTGTATAGCAAGGCATGCGCTATGCATGCCTTGCTATACAACAGTACTTTTCACTCCATTTTCTTTATTGCACAAAGGAATTAGTTAGTCTTTTTTGCGGTATTGTTAAGTTCGTTTCCCGGCGTGACTCATTCCAGTCCTCTTTTTATTAACGGTTGAATGAATAAGTACTCAGCGCTGAGGGAGATAAATTGTCTCTCAACTTTATTCTTTATCTTTTTGAATATATATAGAGAAATGTCTAGGTGAGTAACAGAGACAACCAATGAGAGAATATAGATAACATCATATAGGAATCTTAAACATGATAAGATCATATAGGAATCTCTATACATGCCAGAACCAAGTCTACATTTGTTGTTTGCAGTTGTCCAAGTTTTACCACAAATACATTGGGGCCCTGCGGGCCCTTCTGTTCCTTTACCATAGAAGTAGAGATTCATCCCCATGTTCACCTAATGGTCCATATACATATGTTGACATCTAACACAAAAACCCATTCATGTATTTTCAGTTCTGTTACTAATACTTAATCCCTCAAATCTTACATTGCCCCTTTTGGCAATAAAATTGCCAAACAATAATCTCAATCATTATTTACTCATTAACCTCTACATGTGGCCCAGAAGCACTATGCTGCATTTTTGTACACACGTAGCAGTCACCTGTCTTTCCACTGTATAATAAAGTATAATTATTGTTCTTAATTTAGCAATCTCCTTTCCTCGTCTCGTCTTCCTATGCCTCGATTCGCCTTTCGTCGGATCTCCTCAGCTTCTGTCCAGTACTATCTGTCGTAACACCGGCTTGAGCGTTCTCCAGGGATGGAGCTGCCTTCAGTCTACTGGCGTGGATCCACTGTGGCTGGAAGTCAGTCAGAACTCCTGTTCTGGTAACAGCAATCACTGTGGCAGGCCCCAGATACTTTGGTTCCCCGAGTTTTGTTGGCTTCAGGCACTTTATCAACACCTGTTGTCCTGGAACGAAAGGATGAGTTGGCTTTTCTGCAGGAAGAGAGAGAGAGAGAGAGAGACATCACCATTTATGCCATTCAATGTTTTGACTAGGCAGGGAATCCACATAATCCGCGATGATCACCTCCGATATCACCTGTGGAAAAATAGCCAGCGTGACCTTTGACCCATGGGGTCGGGAAAGGTCTACCCATAATAATTTCAAATGGAGACATCTTTGTTGTTGCTGATGGGGACATTCTCATTTCTGTTAACACAACAGGCAGCAAATCGACCCAATTTCTGCCTGTATCGATACATACTTTGTTAAGTCTGTCTTTTATTGTCCGATTTGTTCTTTCTACCACCCCAGCAGACTGTGGATGGTAGGGAATATTGAAATGGCAATTTATATTGAGCTCTTTTGCTAACAACTGTGTCACTTTTGAAGCGAATGGTGTTCCATTATCACTTTCTATGACCATTGATATACCAAAACGTGGTATAACTTCCTTTGCGAGAACCTTTACTACCGTCTGAGCGTTTTCTTTACCACATGGAAAAGCTTCAGGCCACTTCGAAAATCGATCAACGATCATTCCCACAGGGAGGCATGTGCGTGAAATCGATCTGCAAATATTGGAATGGGAGCTCAGAATGCGGTAAAGACTCATGACTGATTGCCTTATGCTTATTTGTTCGTGCACACACCAAGCAGGCATCCAATATCAACAACGTATTCTTTCGAACATCTGCTATGCAGTAAGATTGGTTCAAATACAGTATCACTTTCTCTTTTGACACGTATGATACACCATGGTAATGTCTACATAACATGACAATGGTAGATGCTGGCAGTGCAATTCTACCGTTTATCTCCTAATATACCAGCTTGATCGGGTTTTACTTCGTTGTTTGCCCAATGATTCAAATCAGTTTGCGTAGGATTAGCTTGCAGCACTTTAATGTCCAGATCATTAGTTAATGATGAATGCATCATAGCCAATTTTAACATCACTTCTTTGGCTGCCCATTTTCCTACTTCATCTGCAAATCTGTTTCCCTTAGCTTCATCTGATATACCCACTTTAATGACAGAAAGTCTTAATGGGTGTTGGGCTGCATTAATAAGCTCGGCCTGTGGTGTGAAATTGGTTTTCCGTCAGAGGTTTTGAAATCTCTTTCCTCCCACAATTTAGCAAAATCATGAACTATACCGTATGCATATTTGGAGTCCATGTACATATTAACACACTGACCTTTTGCCAATTGACATGCTCTCGTTAAAGCAATCAACTCTGCAACTTGTGCTGATTTATATGGCAAAGAATATGCCTCAATTACACGCTCTGGTAATTCAACAATAGCGTAACCACACAAGTATGTGTTGTCATTTGGCTTGAAACAGGATCCATCAATATACCAATGCTTCCCCTCCTCCAGGACAGATGTAGAAACATCTGGCCTGCAGGCAGTCGAAGTCTGGATTCTGACTAGGCAATCATGTTCGTCACTCTCGAATACACCTTGTGTCAGCAACCTGTGCAGATGTACAGTAGGACCATGAATAACAGAAGTTGGTTTCAAAATTAAATTAGTAGTAGCTAACAATATAGCCTCATAACCTGATCGTCTTTGGGCCATCATGTGTTGAGTAGAGATGTTATGCATAATGGCGCCTACCTGATGAGAAGTGTGAACTGTAAGTGAATGTGATAAAACAATGCACTCAGCATCCTGTACCATTATCGCTGTAGCAGCCACCATACACAAACAGGCAGGTAGTCCTCTAACTACTGAATCAAGGGTTTTGGATAGCTAGGCTATCGGACGAAAAGCGCCCCCATGTTCTTGGGCTAGGATTGCAGCGGCTGTGCCTCCACCTTCATGCACGTACAGGTGAAACGCTTGAGTGTAACATGGAAGGCCGAGGGCAGGAGGTCTCAGAAGGGAGGATTTCAAATGTCTGAATGCTTGATCCATCTCTGCTGTCCATGTAATGCCTTCCTTCTTTGTCACCCAGAGTAGCTTCTCGTAAAATTTTGTTGTACATGGAGCAGTTAGGCACCCATAATCTGCAGTAATTGACCAGTCCCAGGAAGCTTTGCATCTGCTTCCGTGTTGATGGGTGTTTAAATGAAGCGATGGCTTTCACTCTGTCAGCAGACAGTTGAACCTTGCCCTGTGACAGTTCATGTCCAAGGTACTCGACCCTCCTCTGTACCCACTGTAGTTTCTCTCTAGATGCCTTGAAACCAGCTTTCGCTAAAATGTTGCAGAACAATTGTAGAGGCAGCAGCACACATGTCCTCTGTGACTAGAATGTAATCTGGATGCCTTGAGTCAGTAATTGATCAATGAGGGGTCGAATTCCCTCCACCTTGTCTTTTGAAATTGGATACTGTTTCTGGAACACAGGCGTGTCTGTTGTCAAACTGGCCACATAAGGCCGGACATTTTTGAGCCCTGCATCATCCTTATGGGCCGCCCACAACTTGGGGTTGAACCCAGGCATTTCCTGTCTATGCTCAGTTGCAGGCTGATCCTCAAAGAGAGCATTTCCTGTGTCACAAGTGAGAGAATAGGCTGCAGGAAACATGAATTGCAGAGAGTCATCATCAAATTCAAGCTTGATACCCAATTTATGCATTAAATCTCTTCCTAAGAGGCAGAATGGGGAATTAGGTATAATGGCAAAAGCATGCAACGTCATGGGATGTAACCGGTAAACTTGGTATCATTTCACATCGGATAGGGACTCCATTTATCCCAACAGAGTTCATATTTTTCCCTGTAATTGGACCCTAGACGACAGGGAAGAAATCGAAGCCCCACTGTCAACGAGAAAAACATATTGATTATGATCAACATTCAACTCAATAAATGGCAAATTTCAAAAACAGTCCATCTGTTTGAGGATGGTAAACACTGGTACGCACGGATTTAATCCCCAGTAATTCGTATAGTTTGTGTAGTGTGCGTGACATGAATTTTGTGCCTTGATCGGTGAGGATCTCTTTTCGGGATCTTCCGGGAGATAATTCGGAAGAGGGCGTCCGCCACACTCTTTGCAGAGATGTTTAGGAGAGCCACTGCTTCCGGGTATCGTGTTGCATAATCCACCAGGACTAATGCAAAGCGATGCCCTCTGGCTGATCGTTCTAATGGCCCGACGAGGTCCATGCCAATTCTTTCGAAGGGTGCCTCGATTAACGGTAGAGGGCGCAATGGCGCTTTTGGGATGGCCGGTGGGTTCACTAACTGACATTCACGGCAGGCCGCACACCACCTGCGGACATCCCCGCGAATGCCCGGCCAATAGAAACGGGCCATGAGCCGATTAAGTGTTTTGTCCTGTCCTAAATGCCCGGCCATCGGGTTATGGTGGGTCGCCTGGAACAGCATTTCCCGACGGCCTTTTGGTACTAACAACTATCACAACTATCTTCTTTTGTCTGCGTGTCCTGCGTCACGCGATATAACCTATCATGAATTACCGCAAAGTACGGGTACGAGAGCACTCGGTCGGGCTCTACGAGGTGACCATCAATCGATTGTACTCTGTTAAAGGCATGCCTCAGTGTCTCGTCCCGAGACTGCTCAGGGGGAAGCAGCTGTCACCCCACCCCCCATCAACGGCCCCTGCCCAGGGACAGTCTCGGAAGGACCTGGGGTCCCCTCGCCAGCCTCCGCAATTCTCACGTCCCGGACGGTTTGGTTTTTGCAGGCTCCACCCAGACAGAGACCCTTTAATAGTGTTGAGAATAACGGCCAATTTGTTCCCAATATTACTGGATGGCTGAGGTGGGGATTAACCACCGCCTCGACTCTATGCTTTTGGTTCCCCAATTGAATTGTGACCGAAGTTATTGGGTATTTACGAACATCCCCGTGCACACACCGTACCTTCACCATTCGGCTCATATTCAATGCCCCGGGTTGCATCAGGCATTGATGGATGGAGGTCTGGTTACAACCTGAATCCATCAAAGCCTGATAGGTATTTCCCCTAACCCTTACTGGTATGTAATACTTCCCGGCTCGATCAGGGGCGCCATTTGGCACCTCGGGGACCTGGATCAATGTATCCACTTCCATGGATGCACACTGATCCCGGAAATGCCCAGGCTCCCCGCAGTGCCAAGAGAGCGGCCCAGACTTTCCCTCCACACTGGCGGCAGCGGGACCCGCCTCCTGCAGCTGAGTCGAGAGAGGGGGAGTTGAGAAGGATACAGGGGCCGGTGAAGACATTCCCACTCTCGGAGGCGGGATGGGCCGGGTCAGTGAAATCTGGGGGCCGGTCCTCCGAAGCGTCAGCTGGGTGGGGCCCCCTTGCCTGGTTCCGGGAGTCGGTACTGGTCGTCGTCCTCCCCTGAAACCTAAGAGCTGGGACAGGTGGAGAAGGAGATTGAACAGAGAGGCTAAGAGAGGGAGAAGGGGGAAGGGGGTTGCTTGGAGCTGCCTTATACAAAATGGTCCTCAAATGGTCCAAATGGACCAAATGGTCCTCAGCCAGCTGGATGGCCATCTCTAGGGATGCTGGTCGATGGCACTGTACCCACTCCACCGTCCCTCTTGGGAGCTGGTTACAGAACTGTTCCAGCACCACCACCTCTATGACCCCTTCAATGTCCCGGTCCTCGGAAATCAGCCACTGACGACAGGCTCCTCTGAGCTGCTGTGTAAAAGCAAAGGGGGAGCCACTTTCCAGGAGATTGAGGGTCCTAAAACGCTTCGATGCTGCTCTGGGCTACGACCCACCCGCTGCAGAACAGCCTTCCTGAGATCCTTATAGATAAGTAGGCTCTGCACCGGCAACTGTCGCGCAGCAAGCTGGGCCTCTCCTGTCAGCAAGGGAATCAACCGCACAGCCCATTCATCCTCAGGCCAGCGGCAGGTCTCCGCGGTATATATATATGTGTGTGTGTGTGTGTGTGTGTAATATTGTGGAAAAGTCTAAGGCATAATAATATTTTCACCCCAAGAATGTGCTTTAAGGTGGTTGTTTCTGTATTTTTCTGTAGTGTGTCAGTAGGAAATACTAGTTTACATATCAAAGTATCCCTTTTGGCATTAATTTTAATAATTCAGTAAGATTTCAGTAAGAGGAGTCTGACAACGGATGGTGCTTCACACAGAGATCTGATCTCACATCATTGTGTCTGTCTGTGAGTACATGAAGAAACAGAACAAACTGAAACTAAATCCAGCAGAACAGTAAATTTACAAATAAAAATGATGGTTCCACCCACTGAAACCAAAAATCCCAGAAACTGAAAATCTCATACACTGAGTGTGGAGAGTTACGATACATGAGAATAAGCTGAGAGCTGAGAGTTGTGAGTGTTCAATAATAATAAATTTGTAGTACTGAGACATATTGTGCGTGTTATTGTGCATGTAGTCTATCAAATACACCTCAAAGGAAGAAATACTACAGTGACATTGTTCTGTGCTTTGCACTTACGAGAAATTTCAAAGGGTGTCCGCCAATTACGGTACTATGAATTTGTTTGCATTGTTTTTCCACCAGGGGAAGGTGGAATGGCTCTTACCAAGGTAAATGTATCTTATTTTCTATTTGGTTAGGTTATTTACTCTATCCCCTCTTTTTGTTTATATTCGTTCTGTTTGTTATTTTGGCCTTTGGACACCCTGAAGAGATGCTCTCTGCTTTATTCTGATCGTTTAATAAATTTAGTGCTACCTTTTCTATTCAGTTGTGTTGCTCTGTTTAATTAATGGCTGGAGTTAATTTCATCAGTTAAGTTCATTTCCACAATCCAACCGAATTATACCCTTCGTAATTATTTTGTTGAGTGTTCACTATGACTCAGGGTGTAATAGTAACATTAATTATTTGGACAAAGATCCATGAAAATGTAACCTGGCCTAGTGACCGTCCATCAGGAACCAGTATGGTTCAGTCCAAGGAAGAACAATCTGAACCTCAGATGGGAGATAAGTGTCAGATAAGAAACAAGAGCAAATGAAACTACAAAATAGTGTGTTCACAGGACCTGTGTGTCTTAAACCAAGGTTTAAGATTTGAGTAAGTGTCAGATAAGAAACAAGAGCAAATGAAACTACAAAATAGTGTGTTCACAGGACCTGTGTGTCGTGAACTAAGGTTTAAGATTTGAGTAAGTGCTATAACATGCTCCAACATCTCAATCAAATGTGTGCCATCTTGCTTTGAAAAAAATTATCCTACTGAAAACTAATCAAGATTGCTTGTGGGGAAAAAAGTAGCTGAATAAATGGTTATAAAAAATGTTGATGTTAAAAAAGTACGGGTAAACAAAAAATAAACACTGAATGGCCTTGCACTGCTATGAATTATTGCAACAACAAAAAAACTGTTGAGGGACAGATGGAAAGAATGGTCAATAGTGCCACCAAGTGGTTCCTAAAAACCTTCCTAAAAGAAAAATTCAGTTGCAAAGTTAAACCCTTTTCAAATGATCTTCCCCATTTCCCCATTAACCGACAGTTTCCCCATAAACCAACAGTTTCCCCATTATCCTCTCAAATTCACAAAACAGTTTAGAAATGACATTGGTATCATTGAATTTTGCCTATACAACAAAACAATTCATAGCATTACGTCATTATTGCGCCTTGAAAGTATTTACATTTTTTATGCATTTATCAGACGCTTTTATCCAAAGCATTCATAGTAACTTTACAATGTCTGTAATGATACATATGTGCATAAAAAACCGAAATAAGAAAAAACAGCATAAAATTAACAAAGTCGCTCACCTTAAGGCTTAATTCACTGTAACACACATTTAGTAATGCTGCATTTAGTAGCTGCAGCACATGCTGCAAGTGACAAGGGGCACATCAATAACTATTCAAAGTTTCAGACATATAAACCCTTCCAATGAGTTATTCATTTATTGATATCATCACCCAGACGTTTACACTTTTAATGACATTTGTTTTTACCCAATTAACAGGATTGGGGAGAAAAGTGCTCGCCTGCACAATCAAGCACTAAAATCGATTAGAAATTAATTAATTCACAAAATTAACATTTCGCCTTTAAATTTTTATTTTATTAGATTAGATTTCATGTCATATAATATTTATTTAAACAGTTAAGTATGCAAGGTAGGAGGGGGAGGGGGGCTTTACCTTGACTCCATCCACTGACATGAAATGGCATAAAACTTAAAACTACAGTAATACCTCGGTTTACGAGTTTAATTCGTTCCAAGAGCGAGCTTGTATCCCAAAATGCTCGTACACCAAAACAATTTCCCCCATAAGAATGCATTAAAAATCAATTAATTCGTTCCACACGACCATAAATGCCCATTTTAAATATTTTGTTTTTATTTGACCCTATTAATTACAGTTAAAATTAAAACCATTAAGATCTCATATAAATACTAATTAGTAATTGACAATTAAACACTAAAATACTTGACAATTTACTGTAACTCACTTTGAGCAGCGTCTGCTGGCATGAAGGAGATGAGAGACAGAGGAGGGAGGGGGAAAACACAAAACCTGGATTCAAGTGCAAATGAGTGAATTTATTATAATAGTGCAGAAAACAAACGAAGTGATAATCCAGAGTGAAAGTCGTGGAACGGGAGACGCGCGCGCGAACACCGCGAGCTCCGGGAAATGCGCGCGACCACAGCGAGCTCCGGGAGACGAGCGCGCGACCAACGCGAGCTCCGGAGTGGAGAGAAGTGAGGAGACAATGAATTCATGAACCACATAACTGAGCGTCAATACAAAAATGCGCGTGGGTGAGGGAAAAATTTGCTCGTACACCGATTTGATCCTCCATGCTCGTTCACCGATTTTCTCGTATACCAAGTCGCTCGTAAACCGAGGTATCACTGTACTTGCAAAATTCCACTCCACATGCAAAATTTGCATGTCAAGGCTCTGTTATTTCTTTTGATATGAGTGATTGCGTGTGAATTGAAAAGATAAGCACAGAGACATTGCAGACACCCGAGAGATGCTGATGGGGATTTGACTCCAAAAGATTTTATACCTTAACTCTGAATATCAGCTTATATAGAAGAACCTTTCAATATGGTCTTGGACAAAGGGGAGTCTTAGAGTAAAAAAGGTTGAGAGCCATTGGTTTAAAAGTAATTTCCAACAAAAACAAGTTTAAAGAACATTTTGGTGCTGATAGTAGCATTACACAAAAGTTATTGTGTGAACGAGTAGTAGCTCATCTAGATGTGGGGTACACTTACTGGAAAAGGTAATCTGACTATTTTACAACACTTCAATTTTGTTCACTTCCCAGCAACTGGGGTTCCATTATTTGCTCTTTTGCTGAGAAACCTAGTTTGCTAGTTAAAGCTAAATCTTGTTAGCAACAAGCATGTTAAATCTTATTAGCGACACGCTAATTCATGCGTAATCTTGTTAGCAACATGATAATTCATGTTAAATCTTGCTGGTGACATGTTAATTACATTTATTAACTTGGCAGACGCTTTTATCCAAAGCGACTTATATTGCATTCAAGAGACACACTGACATTATAATTAGTTCTTGCTTTCCCTGGGAATCAAACCCATGTTGTAAGCGCCATACTCTACTGTTTGAGATACATTAAATTAATTAATTATATCCTATAATACACATCTATCCTATACACATCTAACGACAATAAAGGAGTGTCCCTTTTGACCCGAGCAAGTATTCCTGTAACCTGTTTCATCAAACCTTAAATACCAGAGATGATTCATGACATTCTTTTCTGTAAAACCATATTATATTTTAAAATATACTTTTTACTTGTGTCACCTAATTTTCTACACAAGCTTAAATGCTGAACTGTTAATCATTTTTTTAATACTTTTTAAGTTTACACTAAATTAATTGTTTGTAAAATTTTCTGTAATGTAAAACCTTGAGTGATCTACGTGACTTTTTAATTTTTAACCCGGCAGATTTGTGTTGGACAGTCCCTATGACAACCACTGACCACTGCAATCGCATTGACTTCTATATGCAACACATTTGTCAGTATTGGGATTGTGAATTGACTAAGTATTTGAATAACTGTGGAACCAATTAAAATATTTGTATAAGTGGATAAAATGCCAAACAAAGCACAAGAGGTGAGTCATCTTATACAATTGTTATAAATTCGAAGGTTTTGTTTTTCCCCATGTCCATGCATACTGTACATTGTCCTTTAGGATGCTGTGATCAATATGAAATCCGTGCAGGAGATTGCTAAGCAGTTAGGGTTTGAATGGACTGTTCTAGCATTTGAACTTGGATTCACCAGAAATGAAGTCAGACAGTTTCATGCAACATCCAAAGAAAAGAGCGTTCAGGCTCAGAGAATGCTGGAATCATGGTGTGTATCAATCAAACTCACTGTTAAATGTAACTGTATGTTGTTGTTTTTAAATAAGCCCTTATTATTACAGTTGGTAGTCGTGGTGCTATTAAGTGATGGTGCCTTTAATGATGTCTGTTTGTGATTGATAGGTATGAGCGTTCCTGGGACAAGCCAAACAAAACCAAGCTTCTGCAGGACGGTCTTGAGTGGGCGGGCCGTCGTGATCTGGCTGAGAGGCTGCGCTGCCTCCACTGGGGTCACCAAAAGCTCAGTCGCAGAGTCGAGCTGCCCTCCGCCTTCCCCTTCATCATAACTGTCCATAAGACCATAGACAACAAAGACGCCTTGAGGAGGATAAATGTGCTTAATCGCAGTTATAATTAAAATGAAAATTAATGTGAACTAAGAGTCTGAAGCTACTAGGGAAAAAGCCCTTTACTTTTTGAAAATGTTGATGCTAATGTATATTCCAATCTATAATATCATATTATAATATATTATATTATTTTTAATAAGCCCTGTGAACAGGATAATCAATTTTAATTAATATTGAAATGTTTAAGTATTTTGAGAGCATGGTGAGATCAAAGTGATTGCGCCATTCACAAAGATTCATGGGAGTACATTTTAAGATCTAACAAGTTATTTGGCGCATTGTTTTTTGACTCTGATTGGTGTAATTTTCTGTACAGTGTGATTTTCATAAATGTGATTATCATAAACATAGCTCATAGTAGGTCTGTCTTTAAAGGTTTATTACCATTCAAAATCAATTTCCTTATGGAAAAGAGTTTTTGCTTCAATAGTTTTCACTGTTATACTTTATTATCAGAAACGTATTTGAAAAATGTATTTTTTTTTTTTTTCATTTTTGCTCGCCTCTCTTTTGCTTCAGTTTCAACCACACTTCGCTACATGGAATTCGCAAGATTGTGTAAAACCTTAAGTTCATGTTATCTAGCATGATTTGAGACTGATCCAAATTTTCAATGTAGCCTCTTGGAATCCACAAATTCCCTAATAAAAGTTGTAACGATTCAGTTCTTTTACAAACACACACATCATGAAACTATTCTTCCTGTTACCAATTACATGAATCAAACTGATTCAATTCACTGTCATTCAGTCAAACCCCATACAATAAATGTACATTTATGGTAAATGCACATTGCATTTACTCACACTCTGAAAAAAGGGGTTGTTTCAACGGATTTGACCATAATTTACCCAAACATGGGTTGAAACAACAACTTTTTTATTGCATGTGTTGATGTTTTGATAATAAAAAAGCTTTTAATGCATTCCTGCAAACCTGCTTCATTGAGCATAATCTGCTTAAAAATCAGTTAAATCTACTTCATTCAAATGTTCAAATAAACCACAGCTGTCCAGTACGATTCAACCTAATATCAATTTTAAAATGATAATAGTGTCAGGTGTGGGGGAAAAATGGAAGAGCATGGACTCAAGGATGCAGGTTAGCAGGGCTTTATTCAAAAGAAAAGAAAACTTCAAACATAAACCACCCCAAAGGGGGGGGGGACATAACTAAACTTGACTTGGGCAGACTGGACAAGACACGAACCAGCAACAGACATGCGTATCGGCAAAATAACGACAACGGACAGCAAACATGAGGAGACTAAATACACACAGGTAGAGGTAATTCATGAGAACACAGCGGGGAGAAATCAAAGTAATGACAATGAAACAAGACGGACGGGGTAACAGACAAGACATGAACACGCAACCAATGCGGAAGCGTATTGCTGCATGTTCACATTAAACAAAGACGATCCACAGCTGGTGACAACCAAACTGTGTGTGACAAGAAAACACAACATGAAAGCACACGGCCGATGAAAACACGAACCGCATGTTTACAACACCGCACACAGACATGAGGGGATGTGGAATCAAGCAAGCCCAAAACCGCACCCACTCATAAAACAGAGCACGCGAGAACAAGCAAACACCTGTTCTCGTGCGCTCACAACAAGGACGAATGAATGAGTCATGAATGCCCGAATTCCGACACAAAACCGAAACTGAACCAGACCAAAGTATTGGGACCGGACATCATAACTCGCACAAAAGACGTCACACAGACAAGTGTGCGTGCAGCTCAAATCCTTGAAGCCGTGCGCGCACATATCAAATACGAGACATTGCGGTGGTGTCAGAGCTCTGCCACAAAACCAAGAGATAGACCGGACAGAATGTGGCAGAACCCTGACAAATAGATCTTGTCTGAGCACAAAAGACAATTGTATAATTATTCTTTATTTGAATCATTTAATTCTGCATAATTATTTGAACAAACCATCACAGCAGTATACATAAACATTCATTACACATTATCACAACGTATCTCGGTCAGTTTGCAGAGTTTGAATTTTGCAGTCTAAGATGAATGGATTTTATTTCAGCGTTTATGTTTATGTAGCAACCTATGCATAAAATAAAAGGCAGACTCATGAGTGCAATTCAGCAACTGTATTCGAACATAAACCGCGGCAACAACCGCAACATAGCCCAAAGCAATCGATTGCAGATTGCATGATACATTACATCCCATAACATCCCCCTTTACAAATATGACTGAATAAGAACAAAATACTAATATAAACTTTAGGCCACAAATACATTTAAGCAACTGCTTAGATGTCCAAGATGGGCACTCATATTGAAATATCAGAGACTATAGAGTCCTTGTTACATTTGCAGCTCTTTTCCTTTAACGCCCCCCCAAAACAACTGCCACAACAGCATTTCTACATCTTACAAATCAAGCCTCTTGGGTGGCTTGGACAATCGACCAGCCCTAGTGTAAGTATGTCCCTCTGATGCTGAAGGTTTGACAGGGTCAGGTGAAGTCTGTAGCATGGGCTTAACAAAAGGCGCATCAACAGCTGAAAAAGTCTCTGCAGCACTCCCTTCCAGCGCAAGAGGCAACTCAGGTTCAGTCCTATCTAAAGTTTGCATGTTGGTTGACTCTGCTGATCTTAGGTGCATCTTAGGTGTTTCGTCTATATAGAGACCCATCAACGTTCACAAGGTAAGATCATGGTGCCACCTTTTGGAGGTACGTGCCCACTTTCCAGAGTACGGGGTTTTCCCCTGGAAGGGGCTTCATACGAATCCTCTTTCCTATGTTTAGCTCTGGCAAATCACGAGCTGATCTGTCATAATATGATTTTGCCAACTGCTTTCGGTGGTGGAGCCGTTCCACAACCCCTATTACAACACATGGCTCCAGAAGCTTGTTTGTTACTGGAAGAGACGTTTTTAGTCTCCGTGACATTAACCTTTGTGCTGGGCTACTGTCCATGTATTCCCTTGGGGTGTTTCTCCAATGAAGGATTGTTTTCCAAGGGTCCGTTCCGTCATGCATGGCTTTCTGCAGAAGGATCTTTTCAATCTTGACAGCTGACTCAGCCTTGATTTGGTATGTCTTGGTGAAGAAGTGATATGCTCGAATTCCCAGTTGGAGGCAAAGTGCCTAAACAAGGCACCAAATTGAGGGCCATTATCTGTGATCGCTCTATCTGGCTGACCATGATGAGCAAACTGAGCCTTGCAGCGCTTAATGACTGTCTCTGCTGACAGATTAGGAAGCAGCTCAAACTCCTAAAAATCTGAGAAATGGTCCACAATTGATAGTCCTTTTGCCGGTGACAGAACAGGTCCATGCTGACAATCTGCCATGGCCTGCTGGGGATATCATAAGATAGCATGGTTTCCTTCTGTTGGTTGTGTGCAAATTCGTTGCAAGTTGAACAGCTACTCACAGAGTCTTTGATTCCAACTTGCATACCAGGCCATACGATGTTGCATTGCAATACAGTGTATCCCGAGCTTGACGATAACAGGCGTCACCTCCTATATGGCTTGAATGTATACGCTTGAGCATCTCTGGACGTAGCAGCTTGGGGACAATAACTTTCTGTCCCTGATACAAAATACCATCCTGCACACTTATTTCATCTCGATACGGCCAGAATTCTCGGATGATGTGAGTTGTTTTCTCTTTCTCATCAGGCAGCCTTGGTTTTAAGGGCTTGTAGAGCTTCATCCTGTTCAGTATTCTCCCTGATTGTCTTTAGCCGCTGGTCCGTCACATTAAGATATTCTGCTTGATTGATGAGTTGTACGTCTGCCTGCTCTTTCTGCAGATAACATATGGCATGCCGCTGGTAAACTGCTTCCTTGCCTGTACAGTCAGCAGCTGCCCTGCTCAACATGTCACTGATGAACATTTTGGGCCCTGGCTTGTAGACAACTTTGAGACTGTTGTTCTGAAGTGTCATGAGCATGCTTTAAAGCCGCTTGGGTGCACTAAGAAGTGGTTTGCCGAATATAGTGGTCAAGGGTTTGTGGCCAGTCTCTGCTGTAACCAACTCTCGTCCGTACAAATAATGGTGGAATCTTTGACATGCGAAGACAATACTGAGACACTCCTTCTCAATTTGTACGTAATTTTTTTCTGTGGGTGTCAGGGCTCTTGAAGCAAAAGCGACAGGCTGTCCTTCTTGCATTAGACAACAACCAAGACCACTTTCACGAGTTCACACTTACGAATGATTCAGGAGCAATGAATGGTAAGCGTATTTGGCGAGCTGTCCGAGGAGAGGGCTCCGAGCTCGGTATTAGCCCGAACCTGGAGCACTCCCCCCGTATCCTGACTTTGATAGGAACAATTAAGTGTGAGGAGTTGGGGTGGTGGAGGGATGCCGAAAAATGTCAAAGAGCTGTAGGCGAGTCAAACGTGTCTATATATACGTACTTCCTCTCCTGCTGATAGGATGAGGAGTAATTGCTGATGACGTGTTGATAGTATTAATCATTTGAACGTGCTCCTCCCGAACTTTGTTAATAAAACATCATTTGGCTAGAGTCACTTTGAACTGTAATTGGCTTGATAACATCATAATAGCACAACACAGGCATTGATGTGGCTATGGATTTACGCTTGCAAACTGCATCATCATGTTTGGGTAGCCAGTGCCAAGGGGTGTCTTTGTCGAGCAAGCGCCGCAGTGGCTCACAAACAGTTGACAAATGGGACATGAATTTGGCCAAGTAATTAGCAAAGCCGATGAGACGTTGTACACCTTTGGCATCTGTAGGGTTAGGCATGTCCATGTGAAGCCGGGTCGGGCTTCAAGCCAGTGGATGAAAGAATATGACCATTGAACTTCAATTCGGTGACTTTAAATTGCAATTTCTTTAAGCTAAGTCGTAGCTTGACCTCTCTGCAACGCTCCAACAGGGCCTGAAGTTTATGATCAGGATCATGTTCAGCTTGCTGGTCTGTGTCACCGCAGCCAATGACAAGAATATCATCTGCAATTGGCTCAATCCCCTTTAAACCTGCTAACAGTTCATGCTGATTCCGTTGATACACCTCAGGTGCCACTGAGACACCAAATGGGAGCTTTAGCCAGCATTTTCTGCCCCATGGAGTCCAAAATGTGGTCATGAAGCTCTTGGTCCAGCTTGCATTGTAAGAATGCATGTTTAGCATCAACCAATGTGAAGATCCTTGCTTTAGGCAATTTGTACAACACATCCTCCAGAGTTGGCATTATATAATGAGAATATAATGAGAGCGTTTCAGAGCTTTGTTCAGGAACTTTGGATCCAAGCAAATCCTCAGCGTGTCTGTTTTTTTTTTTACTATCACCATGTTGCTGATCCAGTCTGTTGGCTCCGTTACATCTGTGATCTGACCATCTGCCTGATATGTGTCCAGTTGGGCTTTCACAGCTGCTTTCATTGCGATTGGAACATTGCGAGGGGCACACTGTACTGGTATAACACTGGGATCCAGCTCAAAGTGTACCTCACCAGGCAGAGAATCCACATGAGAGTTAAACACATCGCCAAATTTGTCAATTAACTGTTCCTTAGTCAGAGGTTTAGAGTAAGACCGTTCATATTCAATTTTGATCACATCATTTGGAATTGTAAACTACATCAGGCCTAGCTGTTCACAAGTAGAGCCTGAGAGAAGTGGACTTTGACTTGTTTCTACAATCTCAAATGACAGCTGGTATCTCTCTCCTTTGACCATACATTCTGTATCAAAAACACCAATGGAGTCCGGCGACTCGCCTGAATATAGCCGTAGTTTGACGTTACTAGGGCAGAGTGGTGTGTGCGGTGCCACCATACTTTGTCTTTGTAGCTCATCACATTGCATGTTGCCTTGCATGTTGCACATTGCATGTTGCTCATATGCATAGCGGTCTGTTCAGCTGTGCGACACTCCTCGATGGCTGTGAGCAGTGTTAGTTTCTTTTCACTTAATAACTTGCGTCTGGTTCCTTCATTTGTGATGCCCAGTACGATTTTGTCACAAATCATTTCATCCTTCAATCCACCATAATCACAAGTTGCTGCTTTTTCTCTCAATCTCGTGACAAAATTGTCAATGGTTTCCCCTTCCTCCTGTTTGCAGCTGCCAAACACATACCTCTTATAAATGACATTTCTGACAGGCTTAAAGTATGCATTCAATGCATCAAGGATGGCTGTACTAGCAGACACACTATAAGTGTGTCTGCTTCCCGAACTGTATTAGGAAGACTTCCAGAGTTAAGGAGCTAAATAGGAAAAGGATCGACCGCCAGCAGTTGACTTTGATATATAGCTGGTCAAGTCAAGTCACCTTTACTTATATAGCGCTTTTTACAATACAGATTGTTTCAAAGCAGCTTTACAGTGGTCACATGAAAACATTATAAACATAATTAACATAAACATAAATAAAGTTTGTTTGGCTGAACAGCAGCCTTAAAAGAGCAGGCGAATTAATACAATTGATGAATATTAAGTGTTAAGTTTTGATTATTGATTGATTTGATTGATTGATAGTTTGATTATTATATTGATAATTCAAGTCTAATATTACCGTATTTTTCGCCGCATAAGACGCACTTTTTCTTCCCCAAAACTGGGGGGGGGGGGGGGGGGGGGGGGGAGTTGGTGCGTCCTATCCGACGAATATAAGAATCCGCGGAGCGCGCCACGGCCGTAGCCGTGGTGATGACGAGTGGGGGGAAATGGTGGACTTTACAGTGATGACTGTGGCGAGGGGGGCGTGGTTCAGCGAGGTCTGCAGCGGGAGAAAGAGTCCGGAGACCAGCGAGAAGAGAGAAGTGAAACGAAACTAAGAGTGAAACGAAACCAAGAAAGAAACGCGTGACTCACAGAGAGTGAAGCGTGAGCGCCGAATGCGCATGTTTTGGTTGTTATTTTGTCTTTGTTCAAGTCTAAGGAAATAAAAGAGCCCGTGATTCTCAGCACGCTGACTCTGCCTCCTCAGCGTGCTGAGAATCACGGGCTCTTTTATTTCCTCAGACTTGAACAAAAAGAAAACTGTCAGAAAGCCTGTCCTAGGAACTAATATTTTGTTGTTGTTGCTGGTGTCCCGTTAGTAACGCACACCGGTGCTCCACAACTGTGGCTACTTGATTCGTACCGGAAACACGATTGGTACCGCGCATGCGCGAAAACGCGTCTACTTCCTGTCTGAGCTGTGCGAAACAATTTACAGCAGATGTTACTGATCGAGTAAACAATCACGTGACTACTCGATCCGTACAGGAAATAATTCAGAACTTTAAACTTTCTGACTATTGCTTAAATGGTTTTGGAATCATTATACATTTATAAATTTAAAAATGGAAAACCCAGTTTTAGTGCTTAAGGAGATTAAAATGTGTATAGATGTGATTTCAAAATCTAAAAACAACACATTTTATGTAATCTCATCTGTATTGTGAAGCAAATGTTATGATATAATATTAATGTTAACCTTATACATGCTATTTGTTAATAAAGCATTTAAACACACACAAAAGGTAAAATGTATCATTAAATTTAATCAAACTAAATAGTTTACATTTGTTAGACCACATTTTTGGAAACACAGATGTGTACATAAGACTTTGTATATGAGTTTACATTTAATATTTAACTTTCAAAAGATAGATTCAACTTATATCAGTATGCTTAAATGTCTGCATTTAAGAAACACAAAATAATTAATTTTATTTTAAATAAAAAATATTTTAAAATATTAATTTATTCAATTTAATTTATTCAAACATTTATTAATTCCTTCACACATACACACACACTCGCTGATTGAGTAACATGGCATTGACTTTCAGTCCTTACTCATCAGCACAGTATGACAAACATGTTTCCATGTCCTCTTGACACTGAAATATAAATAAAAAGTCATGCTTTGTGTAACACAGGTTAAATAAAGAGTTTTATTTAATTTGTGCATAAATTGGTTTATACATATATATTACTTTATATATATATTAGTTCATATTCACTTACTAGAAGTCAGTAAGAGATAAAAATGATTAAAAGAAAAAAATATAGATATGCAAATTAGTCTAGGTTAATGCGCGGCGATTGACCAATGAGAGCTCTCTGTCATTTTGCGCCGTCTGTGGTAACGAGCATGCGCAATGACAGATGAGACAGCCTGAGGGAGAAGAGCAGACGTGATCGATCGCTGTGATCCAAATTGATTCATTCAGAGGAAAAAAAACGTCAAAAAGTGGAGAGTTTGATAAATTGATGAAAAAGTTAGCTGCATAGATTACTACACTCCAGTAGGTGAGTCAGTGTCATATAATTAATGATAAATAGGCTCTATTACTTTATAATAAGATATAATTACTGCTATTAAACGGTAATCTAGTTGCTGTAAATGAGTTATTTTCTCTTGAAATTGTGATCTTTGATTAGAATAGTTGTAAATGTCTAACGCGAATCGCGCGGTCATTTGTACATTGCAGTTCGCGCCGCCATTTCACGGTCGCGCGCACCTGTAGTTGACACGAGCCTGTGTGAGGGAAAAATCTGTCAAAAGGTAAATAACTTTAACCAATTTTGTGAAAATGGTTTGTTACGAGTTATGTGATCTACTTCAGTGTGAGCGGTTATAGTGAACCGCTTGATTATTTGTTCATTTCAGAGTTTCACCGTCGCCATTGTTGGCGTTAAGAGTGAAAGTTATTGACTGAGGTAAATTTATGTGATTTATATCAGTTCATAAAGAAATGGTAAATGTAATTGTATTATATGTTATTTTGGACATTTAATGTGGAGTTATCTTTGATGTGGATTTATTTTGAGATGTACTAAATGAATGTTCTGGTCTGTGATCAGGCCAGGTTTTTTTCCCTTGTTGTTTCTTTTTTTCTATTTCTATTTCTTTCCTTTTTCCTCTTCCTCTTTGATTTTTTTGGAAACGTGACACCCAAATGACCTTCTGTGACACCCTGAGAAATTCACATTCGATGGCGAGCCAACCAAACTAGCAGAAGAGAAGGAAATACGTCGTGGAGAGGACAACGATATCCTTTCTTTTGAGTTTTTGAGTCATCCCAACTCCAGAGGCTTTGTAACCTCACAAGACACTTGAAATTACCAGAGATTTACTTTATCTATCCCTTTTTTTATTCTATTTCTTATGAGTATTGAATTGACCGGTCTGTAAATATATGTATATAGTAGAAAAACGAGTGCACTCAGGGGAAATTGACAACTTTATTGTTTGAAATATTGTAATTTTATTTTATTGACCTGTTTTATTTCTAATTCAACCTTGTGTCTGTCTGTTTTTTTTCTCAATCCAACCCGCTACCTCCTTGAGCGACCATAGATCTTCTGATTAGCCCAAATTTCAATTGTATTGCATTTAATCCATTTAATTATTATTATTAATAATATTATTAATTATTATTATTAATCAATTGTGCAATACGCAAGAGTAGTATTTGCTACATTTGCTTCAGAGAAGTCACTCCCTAGGACCTTCCTGAGGGCATGTTGTTGATCATCACAGTTCATCTGGAGAAAAGCAGGCTGTGTCATCTCACGGCATGAGTCTGTGTTTAGCAGCTCCACGCTGTACGAAGGTCTCTCGCAATGGCTGGCTGTTGCACCTGGTAAAATAAATACATATGAAATGCCACAAACCAATTAAAATATGTATCCAGCATACATGCAACTGCTTGGTATATGACGACTAAAATCCTTTACCTTATCAGTGTCCTCCTCCTGATCTCTTCTGTTGAGCGAAGGTTTGGTGACACCCTAAAAACAGGCACAAGCGTTCCCTGAAGAAATGGGGATGCTGCTTCTGTCCAGTATGCAAATCTCTGTCCATGCCTTTAGAAAACATGTAAATGTATAGGCACTATTCATACAATAACTTTCTAGTATCACTTTACCAAAAGTAACAATACAGCCAAGACACTGACATTTTAGTCAGTCATTCCCTTCCAGGCAAAACCTCTCCATAAGCTGAATGCACCACCACTGGAGAATCAATGGCACCTCCTCCTAAAAACACACACCAAAAATAAATAAATAAATAATCGACACATACTAGTAGTTTGAAACTACTTGTGTGTGAAAATACAGCTTACCTCTTATGAATGTTCATGTTCATGACGTACAGGTGCTGAGAGTGAACTGCGAAATACAAATAACACTGTAAGGCTTTGATTGTAGATTATCCAACAGGTTTGAAAAATTAAACAATCTTACATGTACAATTGTCTACAGGAATACTTCACAGGAATTGTCTGAGGACTGTTGAGGAAAAAACTGGAAAAGTTCAGACAGTTACTTTACAAAACAAACAATACCTACTAGCATTATTTGACATGTGTAAAACTAATTTAAAAATGTATGGATACATCATGTAAAACGTACCCTAAGGTCTCTTCCTGTTTTTTCAGTCCAGGATCACTGAAGGAAATACATAAGAAATACAAAGAAAATACATAATGTGTAATTAAATGATCAGAATGAATAAGAAAACTGAGAATGAATAAGAAAAGTTATTAAATTAAAGTATTAAAGTTATTATTAAAAGTTCTTATATCATCTCTGTAATACATTACCCATTATTTTACACTCTGGATAGCAGACCAACAGTAGCAGCAATAACCCTGTTTTGAGTGTCTCTGACTCCACTGTGAGTGACAGTCCCAGAGTAAATGTGGCTCTCTGTAAGAACAGACCTCTTTTTCCCATTATAAATTCTCTCAGTAGGCTACCTAAAATCACCTTGGTTAAATTAGTAGACGCCCGTGTCATCTTCAGACGCTGTGTAAAGTTGTCAGGAATTTTTCTCTTTGAAAAAAATTATTTTGCATTCCATCATAAAACGTATAAAAATCCATATTGTCCCTCACCACCAAATGACGTCACTATAAAGCGCGCACATGCGCAGTACAAATCATGCAGGTACGAAGCTGTCGTAAAATAAGAGGAAGTGGTCATAGAATCGCGCATGCGTAGAACAAAATTTGCGTTTTCGCACATGCGCAGTACCAATCGTGTTTCCGGTACGAATCAAGTAGCCACAATGACTGTTCATTTTTGTTCATGTTGCTGACTGTGTTCCGTGCCATGCGTGCATTCATGCACAACCTACCACGCACACGCACACCCTTATAATATCACAGCTGCATACCTGCATATAGATAGTTTTCGGTCACGTGACATTTTTGACGTCATTGCGTATTGGCGGCCATGTTGGAGGTGAAAATTCTCATTGCCTTACTGTTTGAAGACGTCAAAAGAAGAAAAGACAATGGAAAAGAAGGATTTAAACAGTGTGCAGACGTATCGTGATACATTGGACAGTGTTTCGGAACAGAGATACAACATTAAAAGAATGACCCATACACACTGGACAAGTCGCGGTGGTCTCAGGATGTTGAAAAGTGGACGTGCGTGACATACCCAGACATAGTAAACTTTCTTTTGTATACAACAAGTGCGTACACCCTGGACCAGTTAAATCATATAAAGGACTTGAAGCATATAACCAATTTATTTGTGGATGGGTTCGCGATGTCATGGTGTGTGAAATCAACGGTCTTTGTCTGCACATGGCCAGGGTAACTCACAGGGCAACATGTTCGTAGATCTAGATCTAAATATTCATATTGTTGTTATTGTTTTTTTTTCTCCAGCAAGTGACTTACAAGAATTACTTATGCATTTTAATACAGATATTATTTTACAGTATAAACCACACAACACTTGTCTGGTCAGTTTGTTGACATTTAGTCAGATATGCAGGATATGGAGATGTACAGGATTTACAGGTAATATGTACAATATACAGATGGTTATTACTGTAACAGGTGAGTGTGTGCTATAAATATAATTACAGGTGTCTCTTACTATAAACAGCATTTACAGGTGAATATGTACTATAAATGTAAATGTATATACAGATGTCTCTAACTATAAACAGAATTTACAGGTAGATGTATACAGTTGTATGTTAGCTTAAGGTAAGCAGTATGCAACCATTGTATATATCCTGCACTTCCTGCTATTGCACTTCTGGTTAGACCTAAACTGCATTTCGTTGCCTTGTACCTGTACTTGTGTAATGACAATAAAGTTGAATCTAATCTAATCTAATCACATTCCTCCAGTCGCTGCGTCAACATGGGTGTTATCACAACTGTCTGTAGTACTAATGTCGTCATATGTCCTTTTTTCATACTTCAACAAAGACAGCAAGGACTTGACAGCTTCTAAATTTTCAGTTTTGTCTTTTCGCTCTTTCAGTCTCTTCGCCCTTGCTGGTGTTGGGGTCTGTTTCATTTTGTCATGTCCAAGATGAAGAGTTGGTGCCCAATCGATATCAGAATCTCTATAAAGTGGTGATGGTTTGCCTGCAAAAAAAAACAACAACAGAAAGTCTTGGAGAGTTTATATATACTGTGCAAAATGTTTTTAATGTGTTGTGATCATTTTAGAATAGATGTTTAATTGACAATTCTCAAGGGTATAGTAGCCAACACAACTCTTGCAATCACTCAGCGTCTTAGACTGTATGGGTATAATTCCTGTTTTTTATTGTTCCCATCGTCTTCATATATTGTATGCATGTAAATAGAAAATCAAATTAGACCTGCAGTATCTGATATGTTTAACCACCATAAGAGGTATGTATATATGCTTCTAACAGACTACATAAAAGAATGCATGTTATATATAGTTATAAAACACACCATGTATCTTTTGTGGCGACATATTCTTAATCTTAGCAGAGTTGTGGCATGTAATTTGAGCATTGCGAAACTGGAAATGTGTCTAAATCCTAAGGTAAACATGCTAAATTCAGCTACAAGCCATTGAGAAAAACACAATTAACAGTTCAATGTATTGTTTGTATAGTATTTACCTGATACGAAATGTTTTGAGCAGACTCGTTTATACGGGTAGAATGAAGCTGACAGATCTGCTCTGCTTAATCGTGAAAGCTACAACGTTCTCCTTTTCTTCGATAGTTCCTTTGTTCTATCCCCTTGGTTTGTGATTATGGCTGGCAAACAGATAGAAACAGGTAAACCGACACTTTATCACACCCACCACTGCTCGTACAGCCAATAACCCAATAACCGCACAGTAGTTTGATCTGCTCTGCTTAATCGTGAAAGCTACAACGTTCTCCTTTTCTCCGATAGTTCCTTTGTTCTATCCCCTTGGTTTGTGATTATGGCTGGCAAACAGATAGAAACAGGTAAACCGACACTTTATCACACCCACCACTGCTCGTACAGCCAATAACCCAATAACCGCACAGTAGTTTACCATTGTCACAACTGCTAATCCTGTTCGTTTCCACCTCCAACATGGCTGCCGCGTCTGTTACCGGAAGTGGTGTGACGATATATAACAACTATCTATACTGGATATAAATAAATGCCTCATCACCAAGACTCACTTCTCCATTCCTGATTCTCTGACCGGAATTACAGATCCATATCCTGATCCATATTTTATAATATACCTCGCTGTGGTTGTACACTTGACAACCACAAGACATAAGACATAAGCAACAAACTATTAGACACACCATACACACTGTTTACTGACTGTTAATGAGAGTAAAGATAGTTATTAATATGTTACATGGTTGGCATAGAATTGTTATTAAACTGCTGTTAACTTTATACAGTTGATATAAAATATTTTACTACAGTATTTGGTTCAGAATCTTTTTTTATAGATTTTCCTCCTTTAAAATTGGGTGCGTCCTATGTTCCGGAGTGTCTTATATGGCGAAAAATACGGTAATTCTAATTAGGTCCGATTGGAGATGGGTTCATGATCTACACAGGGGAGGGTTAAGTAGAGTCACAATCTCCGCAGACACTTCAGGGCAGTGCTGTGCTCGTGTGCAGGTGCAGGTTCATCTGATCTGGATACGGCCTGGATCCGGCTGACCACGGTAACCTCGGAATAAACAGAATAATATTAGCGTAGATGCCATTCTTCTTCTGATGTATCGAGTACATCAGATGTTATGGGAATGTTCCCTGTTCCGGCTGACCTAAATTATGCAGCCTAACAATCATTTTACATGATTTGGATTCAAAATGTATGTATAATGTGTTATGTGTATGCCAGGTTGAAGAGATGTGTTTTTAGTCTAGATTTAAACTGACAGAGTGTGTCTGCTTCCCGAACTGTATTAGGAAGACTGTTCCAGAGTTTAGGAACTAAATAGGAACAAGATCAACCGCCAGCAGTTGACTTTGATATTCTAGGTATTATAAGCTGGTCAGTATTTTGGGATCGCAATAGACGTGAAGGACTATAATGTGTTAAGAGATCGCTCAAGTACTGTAGAGCTAAACCATTTAATGCTTTGTAAGTCATTAGCAAGATTTTAAAATGTATTCGGTGATTAATAGGAAGCCAGTGCAGTTTTGACAGAACTGGGGTAATATGCTCATACTTCCTGGTTCTAGTAAGAACTCGAGCTGCTGCATTTTGGACCAGCTGGAATTTGTTTATTAAGCGTGCAGGGCAACCACCTAGTAAAGCATTACAATAATCTAGCCTTGAACTCATGAACGCATGAACTAACTTTTCCGCATTTGTCTTTGAGAGCATATGTCGCAATTTAGATATATGAAAATATATGTGAAAATAGAGACTCCAGCCACCATAGTCACATGTTTGCCGGGATAAAGGAAATGCCACGATCTTAACATAAAATGTCGTAGCAGAAAATTGCCAGTATATTTTAATAGTTTCACTAATGAGCCATAATAAACATAAAATGATGTTTTATTAAGAAAGTTTGAGAGGAGCACATCAGCATGAAAGGAGGCCTATAAACACGTAGCCGACTCACCTATGTTCCTCGACAGTTTTTTTCTGCATTCCTCAACAATGTAAAATCATCTCTCAAACTCGTCTGGTTACTATCCTAACCAAATCATTCATAATTTAAATCATGTAAAATGACTGTTAGGCTGCATAATTTAGGTCAGTCAGAATCTGGAACACTTCCCATAACACCTAATATATCCATTACATTATAATAAGACTGGCATCTACGCTGATATTAGTCTCTGTGTAACTCCAATAGAGTTTACAATGTCTCTAAATGCCAATCCCAATACGTCATTTTCATTATCTACATGGATATTAAAATCACAGACAATTATGACTTTATCTGCAGACATTACTAATTCTGAGAGAAAATCAGCAAATTCTTTGATAAAATCTGTATGGTGCCCTGGTCGCCTGTATAGAATAGCCAGCATAAAAGTTAAACAGGAATTATTACTTGCACTAGATAATTTTACATTGAGGACCATCAGTTCAAAATAATTATATTTCAAATTAGACCTTTGAGCAGTACTGATGGCGTTACTATAAATTACAGTAACACCTCCTCCTTTACCTTTCAGACGAGGCTCATGTTTATAACAGTAATCTTGAGGGGTGGACTCATTTAAACAATGTACAGGGTTTGCTAAGCTAGTCGCATCCAAAGTAGTATCTAAAGCCCTTGCATTCTTACAAGTCAAAGTCAAAGTCAGCTTTATTGTCAATTCTGCAATATATACAGCACATACATACAGAGAATTGAAATTCTGTAACTCTCAGACCCAAGGTGCAACCAGGTTACATTAACAGTAACAACAGCAACAAAATACACACACACACACACACACACACACACACACACACACACACACACACACACACACACACACACACACACACACACACACACACACACACACACACACACACACACACACACACACACACACATATACACACATACACATACACACACACACATATACATACACATACACATACATATACATATACATACACATACACATACACACACACACATACATATACATACACATACACATACATATACATATACATATACATACACATACACATACATATACATATACATATACATATACATATACATACATATACATATACATATACATACACATACATCAGGGGCGTCACTAGGCCCTTTTTAGGGGGGCTTCAGCCCCCCTAAACTTCTGCCCAGCCCCCCTAAAAATATATATTTGATTAATAAATTTTTGATCGCTTCAGTCCCCTTTAAAAAAAACTAATTTGAAACGGCGGCAAGCTGCGTCAAGTTTAGGCTCCTCCCCTTATCTGAGTTTGCTTGGTTTTAGCGCATTTTTCAATCTGCTGGGGCGCCGAGCAGAGTGAACATCAAGGTGTGTGTCGTGTGTGCGTGCATTTATTGATAGATTGCTAATGCTATGATATTACACCTGCATCGGTACAGTTCTTTGTCATAAATGCCACAGCCCCCACTTAATCCATTGTCCAGCCTCATACCTGTGTTGCTGATATGGATGATCAAAGTTTATGGCTTTTATGTTATTTTCTGGTTAAAATGTTATTTAATTTTGTCAGAAAAATTCCTATCTGAGGTTTGTATGTGAGCATAGAAATGCAAACAGTAAAATGTTGTGTTTGTACTGGAAACGTGTGCGTGTGTTTGTACAGTGAATGAATCAGGAGGTCTTCATTGTAAAAAAAAAAAAAATAAATCAACATTCCCTATTTTCTAGTGGTCACATCCAATAATTATTTTTTTATTACAGTGTTGTATATGGCTCAGTCAGTACTCCTACTCCCATATATGAAATACAGGGAATACAATGGAATAGTGGATTGCAGTAAGGTTAGTAGCATACCACCCTACCCTAATAGTCAAATAATATTTTTTTAATCATACCCTTATTGGGGGCTGAGCCCCCCTAAAATCAAAATCCTAGAATCGCCCCTGATATACATACACATACATATACATATATACATATCAACAACACCAAAAATATATATATATAAAAATAAATAAATAATATTTTATCTATATAAAATAAAATAGATTAAGGAAATAAAGAGATAAAGTCGCGATGGTAAAGACAGTGCAAACAATAGTGGGGTGGGGGGGGGGGGGGGGGGGGGGTTCAGAGATCAGGTGCATGGGGCAAAAGAGAGGAAAAGGGGCAGAGACGGGAGGGAGTTCAATGCCCTGACAGCTTGGGGAATGAAGCTGTTCTTCAGTCTGCTGGTCCTTGCCTGGAGACTGCGTAGTCTCCTCCCTGATGGCAGCAGACTGAAGAGGCTCTGGGATGGGTGGGAGGGGTCTCTCGCAATGATGAGGGCTTTGCGGGAGAGGCAGGAGTTATAAATATCCTGGAGGGGTGGGAGAGAGACACCAACGATCTTCTCAGCTGCTCTCACTATGCGCTGAAGTGCTTTTCGGCAGGATGTTTTGCAGGCGCCGTACCACACAGTGATGCAGCTGGTCAGAATGCTCTCGATGGTGCCTCTGTAGAAGGTGTGCATGATGGGGGCTGGGACTCCGGCTCTTCTCAGCCTGCGGAGAAAGTAGAGTCGCTGCTGTGCTTTCTTGGTCAGTGCTGTGGTGTTGGTGGTCCAGGAGAGGTCTTCTATGCACACCCAGAAATTTGATGGTCAGAGGAGGGTGCTGGGTGTGCATTCTCCTGAAGTCAACAACAATCTCCTTCGTCTTCTCCACGTTCAGAGAGAGATTGTTGTCGCTGCACCACCTGGCCAGGCGGCTCACCTCGCTCCTGAAGTTTGTCTCATCGCCGTTGGTGATGAGACCAACTACAGTCGTGTCATCCGCAAACTTGATGAAGAGATTGCTGTTGTGTATGGGTGTGCAGTCATGGGTCAGCAGAGTGAAGAGGAGGGGGCTCAACACACAACCCTGAGGGGCTCCAGTGTTCATAATGATGGAGCTGGATGTGTTACTGCCGACCCGTACTGCCTGAGGTCTTCCCGTCAGGAAGTCCAGCAGCCAGTTGCACAGCGATGTGCTGAGTCCCAGCTGAGACAGTTTTTGGGTGAGCTGTTGAGGGATGCTTGTATTGAAAGCTGAACTAAAATCAATGAACAGCATTCTGACATACGTGTCTTTTTTGTACAGATGTGTGAGTGCTGAATGGACAGCAGTGGCAATGGCGTCATCGATCGAACGTTTTGACCGGTATGCAAATTGGTAGGGGTCCAGGGAGGGGGGGAGGACAGATTTAATGTGGTGCATGACTAGCCGCTCAAAGCACTTCATAAGGATGGGGTTGCGACTGGGCAGTAGTCATTTAAGCAGGATGGAGATGATTTTTTAGGGACAGGAATGATGGTGGTTGCTTTGAAGCATGCGGGGACAACAGCTTGACTCAGTGAGATGTTGAAGATGTCTGTGAAGACATCAGTGAGTTCCTCTGCACAGGCTCTCAACACATGTCCAGGAATGTTGTCAGGACCCGGAGCTTTGCGTGCGTTGACCCTGCTGAGGGATCTTCTCACGCTGTCCCTGGGCAGTGTAAACATCTGGTCATCGGTAGGAGGTGGTGTCTTCTGTGCAGTGGTGCTGTTGTGTGCCTCAAAGCGAGCGAAGAAGGTGTTCAGCTCATTCAGTAGGGGGGTGGTGCTGTCACACGTCCGTGCAGGGGTTTGTAGTCCGTGAGGGTCTGAATCCCCTGCCACAGGCTCCTTGAGTCTCTGCTGTCGCTGAAACAGTGGGCTATCCTCCTGGAGTACTGTCTCTTAGCCTTCCTGATGCCGCGTGACAGGTTGGCCCTTGCTGTCCTCAGGCCCACCTCATCTCCAGCTCTGAAGGCAGCGTTACGCGTCTTCAGAAGACTGTATAGACATTCCCTGTCAGCCACGGTTTTTGGTTGGGCCAGATGGTGATGGTCTTTGTGACTGTTACATCCTCAATGCAGTTGTTGATGTAAGAAGTAACAGTCTCAGAGTACTCCTGGAGGTCTACGGTGTTATGGTAGGTTGCAGCCTGTTTGAACATGTTCCAGTCCGTGGTGTCGAAGCAGTCTTGAAGAGCCTCTGATGACCCTTCAGGCCAGACTTGAATCTGCTTCTGGACTGGTTTGGTGACTTTCACGAGTGGTCTGTATGCTGGCAATAACAATACAGTGATGTGATCTGAAGCACCAAGGTGGGGGAGGGGAAGGGCTTTGTAAGCTCCTCTCTGAGTAGTGTACACTAAGTCCAGAGTATTATTTCCACGTGTCGGGAAGTCAATATGCTGATGAATTTTTGGAAACACACTCTTAAAGTCAGCATGATTGAAATCCCCAGCCAAGATGAGAAAAGCATCTGGGTGGGCTGTCTGCTGATCACTGATCAAGTCAAGTCAAGTCAAGTCACCTTTATTTATATAGCGCTTTTTACAATGTAGATTGTTTCAAAGCAGCTTTACAGTGGTCACAGAAAAGACAATATAAACAAAATTTGTTTGGCTGAACAGCAGCTCCAAAAGAGCAGGCGAATCAATACAATTGATGAACTTTAAGTGTTAAGTTTCCCCAACTGAGCAAGCCATAGGCGACAGCGGCAAGGAACCAAAACTCCGGCAGGTGACGTAACGAATGAAGAATAGAATGGAGAAAAAACCTTGGGAGAAACCAGGCTCAGTCGGGGGACCAGTTCTCCTCTGGCCAAAGCCAAACAGTACATGATTATTATATTGACAACAATTCAAGTCCAATATGAAGTCCAATTTGGTCCGGTTGGAGATGGGTTCATGATCGTCACAGGGGAGGGTCTAGTAGAGTCACGGTCTCCGCAGACACTTCAGGGTAGTGCTGTGCTCGTGTCCAGGTCCTTCATCTGATCTGGATACGGCCCGGATCCGGCTGACCACGGTAACCTCGGAATAAACAGAGAACAATATCAGCGTAGATGCCATTCTTCTTCTGATGTATCGAGTACATCAGATGTTATGGGAATGTTCCCGGTTCCGGCTGACCTAAATTATGCAGCCTAACAATCATTTTACATGATTTGGATTAAAATGTATGTATAATGTGTTATGTGTATGCCAGGTTGAAAAGATGTGTTTTTAGTCTAGATTTAAACTGACAGAGTGTGTCTGCTTCCCGAACTGTATTAGGAAGACTGTTCCAGAGTTTAGGAGCTAAATAGGAAAAGGATCGACCGCCAGCAGTTGACTTTGATATTCTAGGTATTATAAGCTGGTCAGTTTTTTGGGATCGCAATAGACGTGAAGGACTATAATATGTTAAGAGATCGCTCAAGTACTGGGGAGCTAAACCATTTAATGCTTTGTAAGTAATTAGCAAGATTTTAAAATGTATTCGGTGATTAATAGGAAGCCAGTGCAGGTTTGACAGAACTGGGCTAATATGCTCATACTTCCTGGTTCTAGTAAGAACTCGAGCTGCTGCATTTTGGACCAGCTGGAATTTGTTTATTAAGCGTGCAGGGCAACCACCTAGTAGAGCATTACAATAATCTAGCCTTGAACTCATGAACGCATGAACTAACTTTTCCGCATTTGTCTTAGAGAGCATATGTCGCAATTTAGATATATTTTTAAGATGGAAGAATGCCGTTTTACAGATGCTAGAAACATGGCTTTCAAATGAAAGATTGGTATCAAAGAGCACACCCAGGTTTCTAACTGACGACGAAGACTTGACAGAACAGCCATTGAGTGTTAGGCAGTAGTCTAGATTATTACGCGCTGAACTTTTTGGTCTAATAATTAGAATCTCTGTTTTTTCAGAATTAAGCAGTAGAAAGTTATTAGTCATCCAATTTTTTATATCGGTTATGCATTCTGTTAATTTAGTGAATTTGTTTGTTTCATCCGGATGAGAAGAAATATAGAGCTGAGTATCATCAGCGTAACAATGAAAGCTAATGCCATGCTTCCTAATAACTGCACCCAAAGGAAGCATGTACAGGGTGAAAAGCAATGGTCCTAACACTGAACCTTGAGGAACTCCATACTGAACTTGTGACCGATATGACATCTCCTCATTTACTGCTACAAACTGATAACGGTCAGATAAGTATGATTTGAACCAGGCTAATGCAACTCCACTAATGCCAACATAATTTTCAAGTCTATTCAGAAGGATTTTGTGGTCAATTGTATCAAATGCAGCACTAAGGTCCAGTAACACTAACAGAGAGATACAACCACGATCGGATGATAAGAGCAAATCATTAGTAACTCTAATAAGAGCAGTCTCAGTACTATGATATGGTCTAAATCCTGACTGGAAATCCTCGTAGATGCTGTTTCTTTCTAGAAAGGAACATAGTTGTGAAGATATTGCCTTTTCTAGAATCTTTGACAAAAAAGGTAGATTCGATATCGGCCTGTAATTAACTAATTCTGTAGGATCAAGTTGTGGTTTTTTAATAAGCGGTTTAATTACGGCCAGCTTAAAGGTTTTTGGTACGTATCCTAATGACAAAGATGAATTAATAATATTAAGGAGAGGATCTATGATCTCTGGAAGCAACTCTTTCAGTAGCTTAGTTGGTATTGGGTCTAGCATACATGTTGTTGATTTTGATGATTTAACGAGTTTAGACAATTCTTCCTCCCCAATAGCAATGAAGGAGTGGAATTTTTCTTCGGGGACACTAAAATTTACTGTATTTTGTGATATTGTAGTAGACGGTTGCATGGTTATAATTGTCTCTCTAATATTATGAATTTTGCAAGTAAAGAAGTCCATGAAGTCATTACTGCTGTGCTGTTTTAAAGCATCTGGGGTTGAGGCTTTATTTCTTGTTAATTTAGTCACTGTCTCAAATAAATACCTAGGGTTGTATTTGTTTTCTTCTAAGAGGGTGGAAAAGTAAGCAGATCTAGCTGATTTTAAGGCTTTTCTGAATGCAATAGAGCTGTCTTTCCATGAAATGCGAAAAACCTCTAGCTTAGTTTTTTTTCCAGCTCCGCTCCATTTTTCTGGCTGCTCTCTTGAGGGCCCGGGTGTGCTCGTTGTACCACGGTGTTGGACTATTTTCTTTAATCTTCTTTAAGCGCAATGGAGCACCAGTGTCTAAAGTGCTGGAAAAGAGAGAGTTAATAGTTTCTGTTGCAACATCAAGTTCTTCTAGGCTATCTGGGATGTTAAGTAGATCAAACTGATCAGGAAGATTATTTATAAAGCTATCTTTTGTGTTAGGAGTGATAGTTCTTGTCAGGTATTGGGGATGAAGGGATGAGCGAGGACTCAATTATGCAGGTGGAAAGGGCTTTTATTGAACATAAATAAAATGCAAACAAAACTACCCCGTGGGGGAAAACACTAGACTGACTAAGGAACTAAAAACAGACTGAAGAACTAAACTAAACTACAAGAGCAGGTTGAACAGGCAAGGCAAGGCAGGGCAGGACAGGACAAGAACAGACTGGCGGCAACAGGACAGGTAAGACAACGACGCGACATAGAACAGCAGACAAAGACGGAATATATAGGGAGGACATGGGGAAATTAACAAGGAAAAACAGCTGGGAAAAATCAACCTAATGACAAAGAAACGGGCGGGGTAACAGACAATACATGAACATGCAGACAATTAACCAAGGACGACGCGCAGCTGTTGACAACCACTGCGCGTGACAAAACACAAGCACGCGGCCGATGGACTGCGAACCGCGTGCCAAACATAAACACACGGACGAGAGGAGGCGCGGCTCGCGCAAGGCTTGAAACCGCGCCCACTCACATAACGTAGAGCTCGCAAGAACGAGTTCTCACGAGCTCACGACAAGGACGAAGACACACGAGTTATGAATGCCCGAATCCCGATCCAAAACCGAAACTGGACCAGACCCAAGTATCGGGACCGGACATCATAACTCGTACAAAAGACGTCACAGACACGCGTGCGCGCGGCTCGAATCCTCGACACCGCGCGCACACACACCAAACATGAGACATAACGGTAGTGTCAGAGCTCTGCCACAAAACCAAGAAATGACTACTAGACCGAATGTGGCAGAACCCTGACACTACCCCCCCTCTAAAGGGACGCCACCTGGCGTCCCTACGAGGAACACCGGGAAAAGGACAGACATGACAACAGAAAGCACAAGACAGAAGCAAAACACCAGGGCAAGGCAGGAAAAAATAAAATAAATAGACACAAGGACAAGAGAAGGGGGGGAGGGAGGGAAGACAAGTCAGCCAACATAACAAAAAGAACCAGACCTCTATATAGGAAAACAGTTCAAAATTTCATGAAACGTGATAAAACTAAAACAGACCTCAAACCAGCATCAAGAAAAATAATAACTCAAAAGACAGTCCGAGTATCTTAAAGGGAATCACTCAACAGTCTAATATGAAAATAAACAGAGTCCAGGGAGGGGGAACTGGAGGGATGAGCCAGGGTGGCTCAGACAGTACAGGGTTCTTAGCTGATGGCCAGGGTGGAGCCGGGGGAATGAGCCAGGGAGGCTCAAACAAGGACAATGGGTCAGGCGGTGCTGGAGGGGTTAGCCATGCGGGCTCAAGCAAGGCCAGCGGGTCAGGCGGCACCGGAGGGGTGAACCAGGCTGGCTCCGGTGGTTCAGGAGTCCTGGCAGATGACCAGGGAGGTGCTGTAGGGACAGACCAGGCAGACTCCGGCAGGTAGGGAGTCGTGGCAGATGGCCAAGGCCGTGCCAGATGGACAGGCAGCTTGGTTGAGTCAGGGAGAACAGGCAGGACAGGCTGGTCTGGCAGGATTGAAAGGTCTAGGCGGACAGGCGGGTCTGGACAGACAGGCGGGTCTGTGTGGGTCGGCAGGTCAAGGTCTGGGAGGCGCTCTGGGGGCGCCGGCAGGCAGAGGGGCTCTGGGGGCGCCGGCAGGCAGAGGCGTTCCGGGGGCGCCGGCAGGCAGAGGCGTTCCGGGGGCGCCGGCAGGCAGAGGCGCTTGGGCGGCGCCGGCGGGGCGAGGATGGCCTCTGGGGTTTGCGGACTGGAGGAAACCCTCTTCTTCCTCCGCCGCTTACGAGGGCGACAAGGCGGCACAGATTCAATGGCGGGCTCTGGGGCGACGGCCTCCTGTCCGGCAGCTGGCACTGGGGCGACGGCCTCCTGTCCGGCAGCTGGCACTGGGGCGACCGGCAGCTGGCCGATTGAAGAGGAGGCGGCCCTCTGTCTCCTCCTCCTAAGTGTGCGAGGGTTTGGCGCAGATGTGTCCTCGGGCAGCTCTGGGGGCACTGCAGCTGCCAAAACTTCCTCTGGGGACGGAACAACGGAGGGGGTAGAGAGAAACTCCACAAACCCCCAAAAGTTCAAGTGTTCCAGCCCCCTCATCCTCCAAACGCTGAGCGGCTCATCAAGGGCGTAATTAAACAAGTCTTTCAAGGCCGCATCATTGAATTCCAGCCCCGCTGCAGCATGGCTAAACTCCCCGGCGAAGGTCTTCAAATCTGCCCCACATTGTTGGAGGGAGCTCAAAGCCTTGAGCTGCAGCATCCGCTGGAACAGGGGGCTGGAGTGTGCTGAGGCTGGTGGAGGATGGGAGCCCTTTCCCCGCTGAGTCCTCATAGTGGTCGCGTCGTTCTGTCAGGTATTGGGGATGAAGGGATGAGCGAGGACTCAATTATGCAGGTGGAAAGGGCTTTTATTGAACATAAATAAAATGCAAACAAAACTACCCCGTGGGGGAAAACACTAGACTGACTAAGGAACTAAAAACAGACTGAAGAACTAAACTAAACTACAAGAGCAGGTTGAACAGGCAAGGCAAGGCAGGGCAGGACAGGACAAGAACAGACTGGCGGCAACAGGACAGGTAAGACAACGACGCGACATAGAACAGCAGACAAAGACGGAATATATAGGGAGGACATGGGGAAATTAACAAGGAAAAACAGCTGGGAAAAATCAACCTAATGACAAAGAAACGGGCGGGGTAACAGACAATACATGAACATACAGACAATTAACCAAGGACGACGCGCAGCTGTTGACAACCACTGCGCGTGACAAAACACAAGCACACGGCCGATGGACTGCGAACCGCGTGCCAAACATAAACACACGGACGAGAGGAGGCGCGGCTCGCGCAAGGCTTGAAACCGCGCCCACTCACATAACGTAGAGCTCGCAAGAACGAGTTCTCACGAGCTCACGACAAGGACGAAGACACACGAGTTATGAATGCCCGAATCCCGATCCAAAACCGAAACTGGACCAGACCCAAGTATCGGGACCGGACATCATAACTCGTACAAAAGACGTCACAGACACGCGTGCGCGCGGCTCGAATCCTCGACACCGCGCGCACACACACCAAACATGAGACATAACGGTAGTGTCAGAGCTCTGCCACAAAACCAAGAAATGACTACTAGACCGAATGTGGCAGAACCCTGACAGTTCTACTATATTTATAACAGGGAGTTAGTTTTTCGACTTTGGCTAAAGATAGTCTACACGCAACTAAGTAATGATCTGAGATGTCATCGCTCTGCTGCAGAATTTGAACAGTATCAACATTGATCCTATGCGACAATATTAGATCTAAAGTATGATTATGAGAATGAGTGGGTCCTGATACATGTTGTGTAACTCCAATAGAGTTTAAGATGTTTCTAAATGCCAATCCCAATGCGTCTTTTTCATTATCTACATGGATATTAAAATCACCGACAATTATGACTTTATCTGCAGACATTACTAATTCTGAGAGAAAATCAGCAAATTCTTTGATAAAGTCTGTATGGTGCCCTGGTGGCCTGTATAGAATAGCCAGCACAAAAGTTAAACAGGAATTATTACTTGCACTAGATAATTTTACATTCAGGACCATCGCTTCAAAAGAATTATATTTCAAATTAGACCTTTGAGCAGTACTGATCGTGTTACTATAAATTACAGCAACACCTCCTCCTTTACCTTTCAGACGAGGCTCATGTTTATAATAGTAATCTTGAGGGGTGGACTCATTTAAAGTAATATAATCGTCTGGTTTTAGCCAAGTTTCTGTCAAACACAGCACATCTAGTTTATGATCTGTAATTATATCATTTACAATAAGTGCTTTTGAGGAAAGGGATCGTATATTCAGCAACCCAAGCTTTATCATTTGTTCATTTGTGTTATAACCGTTCTTAGTTGTTTGTAAATCAATTAAATTTTTACCCTTAAACGGTTTTGAGAGTTTTTTGTATTTGCTAATTCGTGGAACAGACACAGTCTCTATAGGATATCTAGGAGAAACAGTTTCTATGTGTTGTAATTTATCTGACCTCTGATGTGTTTATAAAGATTATTAAGTGCCTCACTCCTGTTGTTGTTGTTGGAGCTGGGGGGGATATATACAGCAACAAGTATAATAGCTGTATATTCCCGCGGTAGATAAAAAGGCCGCCACTTAATAATCATTAACTCCACCAGGGGTGAGCAGTGTTTGCAGACTACACCACGCATCATTGGTGTAAACACAGAGTCCGCCGCCGCGGGTCTTACCTCCCTCGACGAGCACTCTGTCCGCGCGATGGCATGTGAGCCGATCGAGCTGAATGGCGGAGTCCGGAACGCTATTGTTGAGCCATGTTTCCGTAAACACAAAAACACAACAGTCTCTTACAGTCTTCTGAGTAGAGCATAGAAGTTGAAGATCGTCCAGTTTATTATCCAACGAGCGTACGTTAGCCAGGATGATGGTGGGGATAGCAGGCTTGTGTGGGTTAGCCGTTAATCTAACCCGGATACCTCCGCGCTTCCCCCTCTTCTGTTTCCTCTCGCACCGTTTGTGGCGCGTCCACTGTGGGGGAGGTGCAGTAGTGGGGGACGGTGATGGAGTAGGCCTCCGGAGAAGGCCATGGTCCCGCAGTTCTTGTACGAGCGCCGAGCTTGGATTGGAAACTGAAGTCTTTCCAACCTCGAGCAGAAACTCACGTCTGTAGCTGTGTTTGCAGACGAGTGGATGCGACAAGGACGTACAAAAACACTGTGATTTACACGACAAAAAACATGAAAACACCAAACTGTCGGGAGAGAGAGAAGCCGCTGCGTGTGCACGCGCCGCCATTTTACTACCCTCGATTAAAGTTTGCTTAAAGATGCGTGTCTCTAATTCTGAGATCTTCTCTATCAGCCTGTCTATGTCCCTACATTTATCACATGTGAAGCCCTTAATGCTGACAGAGACAGACAGACTATACATGAAGCAGGCAGTACATGTAACAATTACAGGAGATGACATGACTCACCGTGTGTGTTGATCCAACTCACTAGTTGTTTGATGAACTCGGAAAAAAGGCGCGATTGAGAAAACTCTGCATGCACGGACAGTAATTAAGTAAGATAGCACAATGCTAACGCGTTTAGCAACTTAGATTAAAGCTGGCGATTACAATTTATTGAAATAATCTAGTATTGCATTTAGCAATATGAACGAACGTGCGAACGTCGAGTTTAAGATCTAAAACAAAAACAAGTTTATACGACGCAAACAAAGCAGTCCACTCGAGCAAACAGGAAACAGCTGCAATGCAGCAGTCAAAACGGTCCATCTGAAAAACCAACACTCACACACTCTCTCGACAAAACACCTGATGATGAAGATCATGATGATCAGGATATGGCTGGACTATATCAGTGTAAGAATCACTCTGTGCTCCTCAGACAGATGGAAGTATTTATTCATTGTTTATTTCCATGGCAAGATGATAGAGATAAAAAGAATTGGAACTCATCAAAGCCTTTGTTCAATGTATCAGTAGTGAGTTCATTACAGCTTATCCTGTGCAAATTAAAATTTGCATTAAGAACTTTAAAACTGTTCTATCATGTTTTTTTCACTTTCCAAACTTACAGGAAATATATAAATAAACAGCTTTTGTTCTCCGTGGCTCACATTATAGGAAGCCGTTCTGTGACCTGGGAAGAATGTTGGTGACGGTGTTTGTGAAAGTCAATAAACATTATGAGTGAAGTTCTCATGTAAAGAGAAAATAATCCCAGCATTCATTCCTAAAAAATGTCTGATATGATGACATTAGATGATGGAAAACTCATTCCTGAGAACTAATAAATCCTCAGGATTTTACAGCTTCTCTTAATATTCTACACTCTTAATAACTTCCACACTTCATCTAGTTAATTAATTCAGATCTGTACAGCTCTTGTTGACTTGACTTGCTATCACAATCATCATAAATATGAGTTTGCTAGTTACATGAACGCCCCGTCAAGTCATATTTATCACTGGCAAGCTTGAAGATAATTTTGAGCAATCCTTTTACTTTAAGCATGGCGATGTAGCAGTTAACAAAATCAACATCACCTTCAAGTGTCTTGGAGATTTTGCCGCAGTTCTTCTGGGTTTAATCTGTCTTAGGTTTTTTAAATTTCTTCATAAAATCACAGACTGATCCAGTGATAGTGAGATCAGATTTCCGTTTGGAGCATTGGCTAGCATTTCCAGACTCCTTGTCTTACTGGATTATTTACACACACATTATATATATACAGTGTGTGTGTATGTGTATGTCTTTCACATACTTCCTTCGCAAGAGTAGGGTGTAACCCCGGCATCCCTGGCCAAATCTGCCCGTTGGCCTTGGTCCATCACGGCCCCCTAATCACCCCCCTACATTAATTGGCTTCATTGCTCTGTCTCCTCTCCTTAGCTGGTGTGTGGTGAGCGTTCTGGCACAGGTTGCTGTCGCATCATCCAGGTGGATGCTGCACACCGGCGGTTGAGGAGATTCCCTCCCCCCCCCCCCTCCCAAGCGCTTTGAGCTTGGTAAAAAGCGCTATATAAATGTAACTGATTATTATTATTATTATTATGTGTATGTGTGTATATATATATATATATATATATATATATATATATATATATATACACACACATATATATATATATATATATATATATATATATATATATATATATATATAAATGTGTGTGTGTATATGTGTGTGTGTAACCTATATTTCATATAATATCATATAATTTAATATAATAGCCTATAAGTTCTTATAATCATAAGATTCTTATGATGTGTGTGTGTGTGTATGTGTGTGTGTGCAAAATAACATTTTGCCTTATTCACGTGGATTATATATATATATATATATATATATATATATATATACATTTTTTATCGACATTTGTCATAAACTAAAGTCTACTTTTTTAATCTATGTGAATAGGACAAATTGCAATTTTAATGCACATATGTAATATTTTAAATGAAATCCATATGGTGCTGAGCAGCGTCTCATTTATAAAAAAGCTTTAACGGGCCAACCGAACTTAACACGCAGCGCTGGCGGCGTCTCAATCCGACCGTGCCGTGGGCAGCATCCCGCACCCGGTTCAGCACTGATAACACTGGCAGTGCGGCCGCTGTAGTGAATGCGTCTATGTAGTAGGCAGCCTGACGCGCGTTGAGACGCAGCCGACGCGACCAATCAGCGCTGTGTGTCGCCGCTCAGCGGTAGCACGCTCGAATGAGACACGCTACGTCCAGGTCTCGAGCGAAAGCCGAACGAAATAAAATTAAACAGGACGGACATCCCCGCGGCCGATCGCTAGTCCTGAAAATCAGTCAAAAAGCACCGCGTTTCATTCATGAAACATGGCTACGCTGTCAGGCAACAAAGAATCATCGCGTGCGTCTCACAGCTCGATGTTTTCATGACACTTTGAGCCCGCGGGAGGTTTATTGCGTTGGGACGGAGGAAAAGGGCTCGCCATGGCTTCGATTAACTGCTTCAGTGGCCCGGAGGAGCTCGAGGACTCGAACCACGCTTTTAGTTTGATGAAAGAGCTGAAATTATTCTACGACTCGCAGCTGTTAGTCGACGTGACTATCGAAGTAGAGCCAGAGGACCGAATCCTTTCCTCGAGCTCCTGCTTTCCTCCTCGCGCTGGAAAAGTTTTCCAGTGCAATCGAAACATACTTGCAGCCGCGAGCCCTTATTTTAAGAGCATGTTCACCGGTGGGCTGTACGAGAGCACGCAGAAGACCGTCACCATTCACGAGGTGGACGCCGAGTCAATGGCTGTCATTATTGATTACTGTTACACTGGCAAAGTGACAATCAATGAGAGCAACGTGCAAAGGCTTTATGCTGCTGCCAACATGCTGCAACTAGACTATATTCGCCAGACGTGTGCCAATTTCATGATTAGAAGATTGGACCTTTCAAACTGTGCAGGGATCCTGAAGTTTGCAGACACCTTTGACAATCTGGAGCTGAAGAGCAAGGCTCAAGCGTTCATTGCGAAGAACTTTGTCCATCTCAGTGCCAGCGTGAGGGAGCTCTGTGAGCTGGACCTGAAACAAATTAAAGAGATCCTCAAACTGGACTCTTTGGACGTGGACTGCGAACTTAAAGTGTGCTCGTTTGCAGTCCAATGGATTGAGAGAAACATGCATGTGGATGCAGAAGATGCGCTGCAGGTGCTCAGGTGTGTGCGGTGGTCTTTGTTTTCTGAGAGAGACAGGGTTTGTCTAGATGGCCTTAAATCAAAGCCTTTTATAAAGAAATATCTTTCAAATGTTCTAGACGGGGCTGCCGATGAGCAGAGTGCTGTGATTTCCAAGGGCGCGCATGCTGCCCAACAAAGAATCGGCAAGAGTGCTAAAGAAATGGTGCTTTTCTTTGGACGGGCAAATGAGCCTTTCATGTGCTACGATCCATACACAGAGGACATCTTTTCCATGGCGTCCCCGGTCATTAACCTCACTGATCAGAACTTCAAACACTCTCCAATGGAGACCTTTCTGGTCTGCACCACACCTGAAAACAGTCTGTATCTCGCGTCCCAGCTGTCCAAGCACTTCTGGCTCTACAATCCCTTGTTAAATTCTTGGCAGGAGCTCACGGAAAGACTTCTCAGAAGAACGCACTCGTACATCGGCTACCTCAACGGACACCTATACGTTTTGGGTGGCAGAGATCCGATATCGGAGGCCAGACTCAAGGAAATAGAATGCTATAGCATTCAAAGGAACCAGTGGGTTTTTGTGGCCCCTTTGCCTCATTCTTTGGGAAAGATGCAGGTTGTGACTGTGAACGAGCGGCTTTATGTGGTCAACAAGAGGAGGATGCTCAGCTACGAGCCCAAGACAAACCACTGGCTCCAGCGTGGCTCTCTGAAGCGCAGTAAACTCCACAAAGCTTGTGTTTTTCAGGAGCAGATCATCTGTTTGTGTGACATCCCTGTGGTCAAAGCGTATAACCCAGCCCGTGGAGAATGGAAGCGGATCGGAGACATCCCAATTGATAGCAGTGCTCTCAACTACCAAGTTGTGGAACACAACAGCAAACTGCTGCTTCTGACTATTGCAATAGTCCATCACAACAAAAATGTGCTTATTATACATGAATATGATCCCACTAAGGACTCGTGGAAAAATGTGGCCAGTATGTTTGGATCCTCGTTCGGATTCATAAGCCTCTCCACCCGGGTTTATACTGCATGCTTGGGGTCCGGTCAGAACTTCATCTCAGATGAGGATGACGACAGCGGCTCCAGTGCTGACTGGGACTTCGATGGCTTGACGGATGCAGACTCAGACTCCGGCAGCACAAGCTCCTTTTCCGATGAGAACTGGTAGTCTGTAGTTCTCATAGTAACTAGTGTCAAACGTGTAATAGAGCCAAATGTAAACATGCTGCAAAGTATTTAGAGATACAGCGTGGTTAAATGATTCACTTGGTTTGAAGTGGAAAACCTACTTGAAATTCATGCTGTTTGTACTGTGAGTATTATTACACGTTATGATATATGGCCAGTGAATGATACCTTGTCTCAGGATTATGATAAATTGGTACAGGGTACAGTCAGGCTGACGTCTTATCTTAAAGAAAATTTGATTATGTCTGGTGCTAAAGTCAGAAAAATACTTGTTTTATTCAATGCTTTGAAATGATATTGGTGGCAAAGTTATTGATTGAAATTTAAATACACTTCACTTTAAATACAGATAACCTGGATACATGCAGGAACTTCAGGAAGGATGGACCGTTTAGTCCACATAATTTTGGGCATTTCATAACCTCTAGGCTTTTAGCCCAGTTTGTGGGCTATTTACTTGTTTGTGTTTTTGTGTTTTGTTTCTTTTTCATTGTTGTCTAAATGTTACAGTTGTCTATTAAATTATTTTATGTAATCTAATTTATAGGTTTGGTTCTTTTAATAAACGTATAAATTCATAATATCATACTATATTATACTTTATATTATAAATTATTTATTACATTTAAATGTATGATACTTCAATTAAATATGTACTTAAATACTACGTATACATTAAGTATATGCTTAATATAATTAAATCTAAATAAATGTAATTGTTCTTATTTTATATATAGTACTGGTATTTCTTTTTGAAAACATCTTATCTCTTATGCTTAAAGATCTCTTATGCTCATTATGTAATCAAAATACAGAAAAAACAGTAGCTAATATACTTTTTTTTCAGTGTTCACTCAAGAATAAGAGGTTAAAAAGAACAGCCTTTATTCAAAATAAAATAACTATATAAAAGTTTCCACTTTTCACTTTTAAACATCTATTTAACATATCTTTGCTGAATAAAAATATAAATTTCTTTCAAAAAAGAAGATAAAATACTGACCCCAAACTTTTGAACAGTAGTGTAAAAAGTTACAAAATATTGCTGTTTCCAACACTGATACTAAATCAGGTCATATAATCATTTCTATAGGATCATGTGACTAAATGGTGCTGAAAATTCAACTTTACCATCAGAATTAAATTACATTTTAAAATATATTACAATAGAAAGCAGTTATTTAAAAAGGTAATTATATTTCAAAATATGCAAAAAAATGTCCCCTCTATTTTAATCAAAACGAATGCAGCCTTAATGAGAGACTTCTCTCCCAAACATTAAGAGCAGTGATGCGTCCAAACTTCTGGCAGGTGTTTCACATGAGCCACTGCAACGGGAGTTCTCGTTAAACTATCGCTCTCATCCTCTCGCGATACTTCTCGAGGATCAGAGCCATGGCAATAGAAAACAAAACGGGTGGCAATGATTTCTCGACGATTTACAGAAGAGACAGTCTCGCGAATGATTCGTGTCAGGAATATGATTTTCCTCAGTCGAGGGTGTTTAAAATAATCGTTATTGGGGATTCAAATGTTGGAAAGACTTGCCTTACTTACCGGTTTTGCGGGGGTAAATTTCTCAAAAACCCCGAGGCAACAATCGGAGTCGATTTTAGAGAAAGGACCCTGCGACTAGATGGAGAATATATAAAGGTAAGTTTATGACACACACCACATCCCCTAAAATAACACTCTTCAACACAATGGGGGGCACTGTGACATGACAACTAAGGAACAAACTATATATTTTTAGTTTAAAAAAAACAATAGTTCATCATCAAGAATATATGTTTGGAGTTTTGAACGGGGTTCAATTCATTATAGGTTAAATATATATAAAAAAGCTGTCATATGTCATAAAGTCCTTATCACATGTGTATTACAGCAGTGTTTTTAACCTTTTTTGAGCCACGGTATATTTTTTCATTGACAGAAAAAGAAAAAGAAAAAAAAAACTCTGTAGCTCTGTGTATTAACAATATATATCAATTAATTAATTAGTTTTCTAAAAAGAAGCTTTCCTGTAGCTCAACCAGTAGGTCATGGGTTTGACCAAGAGTGAAAGCAAGTACATAAGTCAGCTAGAGCTGTCTAAAGTTTTTCGACCAATTAGGTGAAATTGAATAATCTTCCGCAGCACAGTGGTTGAAAAACACAGGATTTCAGACCCACTGGCTCCAGCGTGCAAAGGCAAAGGCAGATAAAGCCTTTCCTGTTCTTCTGTGATGTTAACCGCATTCTCTCAGTTACAGATCTGGGACACGGCTGGACAGGAGCGCTTCAGGAAGAGCATGGTGGAGCATTACTACCGCAACGTCCACGCCATCATCTTCGTGTATGACGTGACAAGTCTGGCTTCATTCGAGAGTCTGCCGGAGTGGATTGAGGAGTGCGTCCGTCACTCTGTCCACCCCATGGTTCCCCGCATCCTAGTTGGGAACAAATGTGACTTAAGAGGAACGAGAGAGGTCTCCACGTTTTTAGCTCAGCGACTGGCCGATGGCTACAACTTTCCCCTGTTCGAGACGTCTGCAAAAGATCCTGCAGAGAAAGAGCACGTAGATGCCATTTTCCTCACGTTGGCCTACAAGCTGAAGAATCACAAGCCGCTGAGACTGAAACAGCCGAGCGAGGGCAGCTTCACACAGCTCGCCGATGAACAGGGGAAGACGCATTGCTTATGCTAATGCTCTCAATGCACAGTCGCTTCCATGCAGTCTAGAACATGTGAGGGAGTGTATGTAATCCAGCCAGAAAGAGTGATCACAGTGGGGCATGTCTACAGGATTTCAGCTGGTGCACGTGCAGTTTGGAAACAGAAACCACGGATCAATTGGGGGTTTTGTTTTGTTAAACCACATACGAAACAGGAGATGTTTGTTGTATCTGCCCTATTATGGCATATTATTATTTAAGAGCATTTGTAACTCTCTGGAAACATCTTCAAAGACTTGTCTCGGGAGAGCCTGTGATAACATTTTCTGTCTGTAATAACTTTGCATGTTGTGGTTATGGCTATATTGTGAAAATGTCTTGCTATATATAGTTAAAGATCTGAAGGCGATCTAGCCTGATGGTGAGAAACAACACAGAGGCCCATATTATTGTGCACCATGAGCTTTCCCATATGTTTATGCATACAGAACAATGATCTTTACTAGAACACTAGAACTAGAAATTCAACTTCATTAGGAAAATATGTATTGAATGCAAGAGTGGTTTAAACTGAGCCAAAGAAAAATGGACAGTTGTGTAATGCATTAGTAAAGCTCTAGCTAGCTGACACTAGTATGAACACTAGTGGGCGTCACTGTCTAAGCATTCAGAGTGTTCCCTGTGAAACCAACTGAGATGAAGAAAAACAATGGGGACAACCTCACACTGTTAACCTTAACTAAATGGAAGCACTTGTATTCCAGCCTCAGTGTGAAACATAAGCTCTAAAACAGAGTGATGTTTCATGTCTTTTACAAGCAAATCCTTGCTTCAATAAGACTTCAGCACAATTCAAAGGCTTGATTTCAGTCGTTTGTTTTGATTATGATAACCATAGCATTTGGAAAACAGGGACGGCATTGCACTTTAAATTGAGATTGTGTCATATTTAAAGTTTGTCTTGATTATTTGGCATCATGTATCATTTTTTTGTACTTGAGAGAAATATGTTATCTTTGTGTACAAATTTTACATCGACTCTCAGTTTGTGAAGTGAATATGAAAATAAAATGTGCAATAGAGTAATTCTGTATTTTATATATACTGTATCTTATTACAAGTTATGATTAGGGTCATTGATCAAATGTAAGATTTTTAGACTTTCTTTTCCCTGGACATATCAGGGGAAATTTTTAAATCCTGGAATAGTCATGGAAATTAAAAAAATTAAATAGCCTTTGAAATGTCTGGAGTGAATATATATTTTATAGGTACATGCTGTCAAATATATATTTTTTCATTACTATTTTTGAGTACAACATCATTTACAAAAAGAAAAATACTTCAAAATAACAATTTTTAATTGCCATCTTAAGAATCTGGATGTACTCTAAATCCTTAGAATTAGTAGCCTAACCCATAAATTAAATTACAGTACCACACCAGAATCCCATATTGTTTTTTTTTTTTTTTTTTTTGTCAGGAACATTCACCAAATCCTTGTAAACGTTTTATTTTGTGAACTGAACAGTTTTCAGCCTCTCGGCCAGTGAGTGTTGTCTTTGACGCCTTTCATGCACATTTAATCCCTGAAGTGCAGCTGCAAACACATGTTTTGTTTTACCATGTGTCCACCTGTTTACTGCAACACCAAAGGTGTGAAGAACTCGTCTTAAACGTGAGAAATCCCACTCCCCCACTAAAATAACAACAGCAGGATTCTACGCTCAGAAAGAAAGGCTCTTTATTGGCGTCTTTGGTTCCATGAAGAACATAAACATCCACAGAATCTTTCCATCTCAGAAAAGGTTCTTTGTAATGGAAAATACTATTTTAGACTTTCAAAATGTTATGAAATGTGGAAACAACAACAACAAAAAAATATTATTTTTTTTAGCCGTGAATACTGCCCTTTTGGAACCTTAGATTTGGGAGCTCAAAAACATTGTCTGGCTTACTGAAAAAGTGTTTGTGATGAAGGCAGGAAATGTTCCCATGTCTCGTTCAACCTGGTAGCCTTTCCTAGTTTACCTAAGCATAACCTGCCCTTTAATGCACATCAAGTCTCCTGAAGCTTTTGGAAAACATGACAAATACTTGCCATTAAAAGGTTCTGTATCTGAATTGCCTTTAATAAATAAGATGAGTGCACATTCATTCAGTCACCACAAGATGTCTGCAGAAACTTAATTTGGACCAGATCAGTTTTATCAATCTGTGAATGAATTGTTTATGAAATACATTTTTTTATGAATTACAATGACTTGATGCAGAAAATGGGGATCCTTTGAAAGTAATGGCCAAATAAGTTACAACACTGAAAAAGTTAGGGTTATATATTTTCAATGGGATTATAACAACCGTCCCAATAAGGGAAATGCCACAAATGTTTAATTTTATAATTTAAGTTATACAATATTTGGTGAAGCACCTATAAGCATATATATTAATATATGAATATATGAATATCATATATTCACCTATAATATATATATACACCTATAGAAGAATAGACCTAAGAATATCATGGATTATTCATGGATTATTTTATTTTAGAGAATAAATTAAAAGAGGGAATGTTTATTTATATTTATTTATGCTTTTATTCCCGTACACAATACCTTGAGATACGAGAATAAGCCGTACCAGGACAGAGCTCGTAACTCAAGTTGCTCGGATCGCAAATCATTGTTTCATAAAAAATGAAACAAAAAACCTCCCTTATTAGTGGTTGATGTCAGTGTGTAGTTTTTAAACTTTAAATGCATTGTTTTGCGAGTACATATGAGTATCTAAACATCTGAAACCTACAATAAAGGTACGTGGTAGCTCTGAGCGCGTCCGTCTCTGGATTAGCGCCCGCCAACGCGCAATGAATTGTACAAGTCAAAGGTTTAAATGTAAGATTAAAAGGTTATTTGAAATACAAAATCTTTGGGCATTTTTGTGCGTAGGGGGGATTGGCGGCAAATCCATGCCAAAAAGAAATGAGCACAAAACTGTTTGCACGCACGTAAATTACATCTGTGAGCGGATAACAGATCTACACGATCTCATTTTAATTCCTCGCGCATTAAATCTTTTTGCTCACGCAAACACTTATTTCAGTCGACAAACACAAAGTGAAGGAGTCAGGTGGGTTGAGCTGCTCTGAATGCTCCACCAGTGACATCGGTGCCTGTAAGCGTGCTCATATATTAACTAGCGTCTCAAAACAAAAATTGCTCAAAGGCTTGCTCATATCTCGGGATGCTCGTATTTCAAGTTATTACTGTATATCATTGATCAAATCTACATTTAAAAACGTATTTTAACCCTTTGGTATGCTTTTTCAGTAAAAATGTTTTTAATTTAATGTGATTCCTTTATGTCCAATTTGTCACAGATTTTTAATTCAGTGAAAAAAAAAAAGATTTAAAGTAAAGAAGACCTTCCCCAACATTCACTGTCATTATTACTATTAATAATCTTAGATTAAATAAAATTTTATTTTTTCACCAAATATAGCTACCTCTCACACGTGGACTTCTTGAACCCTAAAGCATCTTTAAATATATTTGCATTATTAGTGTATTGCAGGAGAAACAGTGAAGGATGGAGTGCTGGTTAAAAATACAGCAGTTGTGCATGTGTCATAGTAGCTGTTTACAAACATGCTTCAGGGTAAATGACGCCAGTCGCTGTAACTCACACTGTGGGCTAAAACGGGCGTGAGCGTCTCATTGGCGACGCGTTTCACACGCCCAACGTGCCTCCGTCGGTTACCGCCCCCGCCCGTAGCCGGGCGATATTTAAAACAACGCGCCCCAACACCGAGGTGCTCAGACTCGTTAACACTGGAAAACGGAAGGGTATTTCAGAAGTGGACACTAAAGGAGTGCAGAAGATGAAGTCTCCAAAGATAAAGTCACAGAGCATATGTAAGTCTAATGTTTAACAATACAATACCGTGCGACTGATTCCCATGCAATTATCATATCTCGTTTATAGCGCTATTAGAGCGCTTGTTGAAACTTTACACGTGTTTTCCAGCGTTTTTTGAGGAGGACGACGGTCTGAACGCCGTGCTGTGCGAGTTCGACGCTGTCATTGAGGATTTCACGTCCCCCGTGGAAAAGAGACACTTCAGATATGACGAACACTTGAAAAGCGTGAAGAGACGGAGCAGCGCGAGCGTCAGCGACAGTGGCATCAGCGACTCTGAGAGTGAGTATTTTGGCGAACCTTGCGTTTGACGAGTCGTTCTTTCAGGAGTTTGATCGCAGCGCTCGAGCTCGTGTCATTATCTTTATTAATACCGCATAATTTCATCTCTGAGCCCGAAGAGCTGCTGCCTTTCATTAGACGTCTTTAATCTGTGAATGCATTCCTTTTTTAATTCAGTCTGTTTTTAAAGAAGGCGCTCAGGCAAAGTGAAAGCACTTCAAAAATAAAACCGTAAAACTTTGGAAGAAATTTGGGTTTACTGGAAAACAAACGTGCTGATAACCAAGTTCATATCACAAAAATCGAGCCCATTTCCCAGTTGATTATTACATGAATATTTGTGCATTTGGCAGACGCCTTTATCCAAAGTGACTTACAATGCATACAAGATACATATTGACATTGTACTGTAATCAGTTCTTGCTTTCCCTGGGAATTGAACCCACGACCCACGATTGCAAGTGCCACGCTCTACTGTTTGAGCTGTTAAAGTATGGGATAGGGGGAAAAGCAGAAAAAAGCAAAAAAAGATTAACAGCTATAAAAACCTGACAGACACACACTCACACAGACATATATATATATTGGCTGCATTCTCAGAAAATATTGGTTGATTAATTATGATTAATTATCCTGGCTTATAGTATGTCACTAATCAGTTGTTATGGGACACACACACACACACAGGTTGGCTGTCCGTCAACTGCAGATTATCCAGAATCTGAAGAAGAATTGATGCAGTGGAATGGTGCATATGAATGGAATGGACATTGGAAAGGTTCAAAAGAAATAGTATCATTTAGTATAAATGGACACTTTTGTTCTATAAGTTTTGTATGTAATAATTAAAGCAACAAGTGTCTCCTTACCATCCCTTTTCCCTTCTGAATCGAACAAGGAATGTGGCATAATCTATGGTTGCACGAGAACCTCCTCTGGTGCAATCAGGGGAGCAGAAAGGCGTTATGTGCCTCACTGTCACCCTCATGGATCTGTGCAACTGCATGTTGGATTCAATCAATCCTGTTAATTGTCACACGTGCCATTGATCTAGATTAGTGGATTCAAGCAGTTTCGCTTCAGGGCGACAGGATTTAACACGGAGTAAAATGTCAGCAAAGCAAGCACTCCTTCTTTTCAAAAGCACTCTTGAGAAAAAGAACACTTTTAGCATAAATAATTGCTAACTATTTTAGACACTTAAATGCAATTAAATGAAAATGTTTTAGTTTAAATTTATATTCAATGCAGTTAGCTGTGTTTTTTGTGTTTGACTCACTTAAGTTGGACCAGTACATCGTACCTGTAATTTTTATAAAGCTTCTATTGTCTAATATGTTTAAAGTGTACTGCTAAATTTACTGCTAAACTAAAATATAGTTTGATGTAATTTCTATGGAAACTTGTTTGTCAAATATTTAGAATTTACAATTCTAATAAAGTTGCAATTTAGTGCATTTTAACTGTACAGTATTAACTTTGAATGTAATATAGCAAAATACACTTAAAACTGTAGTCAAGTATAAAATATAATCATGTTTGTCAGCATTACAATTTGTATTATCTACAAGGACAGTTCTTTTATTTATATATATATATATATATATATATGCATGCACAATTTTAGGATTTCAAAACCACTAATGTGCAGTGCAGTGTCAGCTGAGAGGATTGTTTGCTATCATTATTCATTTTCTGCTCCCACGTTTCACCAGCTGGTGTGCTAAATCCCACAGGCAGGAGGATCTAATGACTGAAGTGCTGGGTGAAGTTGAGCTTCTTTAGACTTTAACTGTGTGCAGGGCTAAGAATGTGTAAACAGTATTTTTCTTTTTGTAATCTGCTTGAAGTCTCCGTTTTAAAACCGTTTTGAACGTGTGCTTGTGAGAAAGAAAGGCTGTTTTTAGAGGAGTGTGCATTGATTACAAACTCATCCTGATTTGCTAGCAAAGATGAACTCCCCTGACATCCCCCTACCCTCTCTGGTTATGGGTCAGTGCCTGTGTGGTACAGATAGAGACCTGTCTGTGTGTGTCACTCCACTGCTTTTATGCTCAACACCGTAACTAAATTCTCTAGACTTTTTAGACTATAGCGGTCTCTTGAATTTCAGTGGGTTCACAAAGACAAATAGAAAAATCTAATCGTTTAATCATCCCAAACTTCTGACTGATAGTGTAGTAATTTTTTTTAAACCCCGCATAATTGGTTTAATTTTTTTTTTCTGAAGTTGTGGCAATGTCACGCATCAGTTTGATTTGGCTTCTTCAATGGAGTGACAGATTAATTAATGTTTGCTATCTTAACTCTACACCGTTGCATTATAACTTTATGCATTATAACTTATGTTTGCATTTATCCTTTTCTCTGCTTTTTATTGTGGGAGACCTGTTGAAAACCACTGGGGAGCATAGTGGTGTAAATGCACAGGAAGCTTCAGGTTTTTTTTCCCTGACTTCCTCTGTATCTTTTCACCTTATGCAACAGGTGCAGAGTCCTTGAACAGAAACAGTTTCAGCTTCAGTGATGAGAAGCTCAACTCTCCCAGCGTCTTCTCCCCCTCGTTAAACAGTCCATTGGTCACATCTCCTAAACGTGAGTTGAAATATGTTTCTGTTTTTTATTTTTATTTAACACTTAATGAATACATTTTGGGTTAATTTCCTGTGTTGATCAACTGTATATTGTTCTCTTCAGCTAAACTTGGAGACACTAAAGAGCTAGAGGACTTCATTGCTGACCTTGACAGAACATTAGCGAGTAAGTGCTGAATGACATGAATTTAAAGACCGTTACTTTTATTTCAGTCTCAAATTTTGGCTTGCTTGCATGATTTTATGCACAATATCTTTGTTGATGACCAGGGTTGGTTGGTATTATGCTATACATTATAAAATTGTACAAATGTGTCGTCCAGTAGAGATTCCGCAAAAACCAGGGGTGTCCAAGCTTGATCCTGGAGGGCCACTGTTCTGCAGAGTTTAGCGCCAACTTGCCTCACCACACCTGCCTAGAAGAGCTTGATTGGCTGCTTCAGGTGTTTAAATGGGGTTTGGACAGTGGCTCTCTAGGAGCAGGATTGGACAGCCCTGGCTCAAACATTTGATAGACAACCTTTATCTACTGTATGAATATTACAAAAATTAATGTAAGTGTTACATAATCATAATCTATAAAGCTGTTTTGGCAAAGATTATATTAAGGTTGTTTTTTGAATGAGCAAATCAAATTAAATGAAGTACATCTTTGTTTATTCCACTGGATTAAAATATATTAAATAAACAAAAAATGTATAAGGTTAATTTTCTCTCTACAGTAGTACCTCAAGATACGAAAGGCTCAACTTACGAAAAATCCAAGTTACGAAAGCAAAGACTAAAAATTTTACTGCTCTACATACGAAAAGTTTTCAAGATATGAAAGGTTTCTGAAAGTCCGAGATTCGCCCCATAACAATTTTGAAACTCGCGCCGCACGCCGCCATCTTAGTTATAGTAGACTCGCCACCATCCTCCTGCTTTCCCATTGGTTCCTGATGCTAGCCAAGCCATGAGATCCTTCTCTCTAATTGGACAGCATCCCTCCCATCATGCATCTTCTATACATACGTGCTGGCGTGCTTTAGCTCAGCAACTCTGCACCCGAAAGTTTAAATTTTTTGTGTTTACGTAAAGTTAAGTGTACGTACGTTATCTGCCGTTTGTCCTCCTCCTCCTCCACTTTTGGAGATAGCCTCACTCGAAAGGTAAGCTTCGACATTTTACGTTATTTCATTGTTTATAGGTCAATTTAGCTTTATTATGAAATTTAATGTAGTGTTTTTGGAGGGCTTGTTACGGATTAGCCATTTTACATGTAAAATGTGTTCCAAGATACGAAAAACTCATTATACGAAGGCTGCTTTCAGTGTACCATTTATTGTAATTTAAAAAGTCATAGCTATTTGATTTTGTTCATACCACCCAGTCCTTATATCAACCATCAGTACACACTCTTGCATCAACGGTTGTTTTTGAATTCTAATCATTGGGTCAATCATAAACTCACTCCTGCACTTCCTCAGTGATGCATTAACTCAGTTAAGTTGTCTTAACCCAGTTAAGCTGTAACTCACCTTAAACAGAGAGAGATAGAGGAGAATGCATGTGTATATCCTTCACTGACTCTAACTTGCTACTGATGTTACCTGGCTGCTACAGAGAAAGCAGTCATATTCATATTGTACAGTTTCTTGATTCAAAACAGGCATACATCATTTTTGTTATGACTCCCTCTCTGACCTTTTTATAATTTTATGGGAACACTTCTTTAAATTTTCTCCAGTGTTGTCTGAAAGATACTACAGTAAATTCTTCTGTTCGTGCACTGAGACGGCTTCATTCGTTTATTCAGTTAATAAAAAAAAAGAGGACGCGCACACACCAAGAATAACCTTTACACCTGAGGATCTGGAAAAATGTACTATGTTCTCCGCCTACCTGAATTTTTTTTTCCCTCTCCCTTCCAGGCATGTGAATAAGAGATGGGATGACTGAAGCCCACCCCATTGTAGCTCCGCTGGGGGTCGACAACCAGACTGCACCTAACAAACCGGAACTACTGTAAATACCGAAAAGACATGGTCCTGGTTTCACATGCTGAACTATGAAGTTCACCAAGACTTGTTGTATACTTGTGCCCATGCAAACAAATGCATAAGAAATACACATTTGACAGTAATGGCTGTGCTCTCTGAAAAACTTGAGCTGTAAGATTATTTAAATGGCTTTTTATAGAAATATATTTGTATTTTTATAGAGTTGGTTATTGTAAATTTAATTGTAAAGCTATTTTGTGAATTTATATTTTTGTATTTCATGTAAATATGGTTTCAGACTTGCCTTGCTATATGAAGCCTTTCCTGTTTCACATGAGAATAAACTCCATTCTTAATTCATTAGAAAAACTGGAAAAGCAACATAACATGTATTTAATGTAATGTCTTCAAGAGATTAAAGTTGACTCATTTTAAGTCTTGCATCAAATCTTTGAGTGTGTAGTATTTTTTAATTCTCAGTGAGGATAGACTTACTTAAAATCAGGACACTTTGATTGCATTGCTAAATAAATCTGAGTTGCTGGTAACGCTCTTGAATGGCAGCCACAGCAGGGGTCAAATGTTTGTAGGATCGTGAACAGTTGCTCTTTCATCAAAAGTTTCATATTAACTGCCAATTTATATAATTATATAAATAATTGTCATTAACATTATCTAAATATATCAAATATTAGCAGTAAAAGACAGGCAATTTTGTGTCTAAAATTCTTTCACTATAAACTGCTTTAATTAGGAACGAGAGATGTAGGAGGCGTGGCATTATTGCATTGCATATACTCTTTATGTCACTTTACTCATTGCTGATTGGTCCAGTTTTGTTTTGCAATTCCTACCCAGAATAAAACCTTGCTAGAGAGAAGGTTCGTGTGCAGCGCAAATAACCATGACTAGCACTAAAAACCAATCCACATTCTTTAGCTCCAAAAACAGCTACTCTCAAACTTACCCGAGTAGCAACAAAAACTTGCTTCATGTAACAGTCCTCAGTAGTCAAGTAAAAGTTATCCTGAAATAACATCTATTAAGACGCAATTAAAAACTACTTAATTGTGCTTCCCTAATTTTAGCCAGGAGAAAATTACACACTATAGGCATAGGGTGTAAAATCTGTCACCCATGGAGCAGAGCAGCGTTTGGGAACAACCAGAAGACAACTCTAAGAAGACACAGGTTACGAATTGGTGTTTGTGGTGTTTCAAGCTCAGGTAAAGGCTGTGGAGTCAGACAAATGCACTTTTAACATTAAACAACACAATGCTCTCTTAATAGAAGATCCAACACTTACAGCTCTCCTGGCAATGCTCCATAATGCCATTTGAAATTCAAATGTTAAGAAAATTTAGGGAGCAAGAAGTCACAGGGTGCGGTCTCATTAGTGAAATATTGTAGGCGAAAAACAGTGGTGATGAATGAAGCACAGCTCTCTCACAAATCGCTAATCTTTCTTTGATAAATATGTCGAATCTGTGTGATGAACGTGAACGTGAATGTGAAATCAGGATGGGGAAATATTTCCCCTCACACAAAATTCCCAATTGTATGTATTCTAATTTCAGTTTTTCCTGATTGCTAACACAATTCTAAACGGTTAACCATTTTCTCACAACCATGAACACAATCTCAAAACTGCACACCAACGCATACCCTTTTTTATTTGTTAGGATAAAAATTTGGCCTCAGATGAACATATGAATGAATGAAACTGAATGAATGGTTTGGGAAATTGTGCCAACTCAATCCAGTTAGCAATCAAGAAAACCTACAAACGTGTTTGATTTCACAATGGGAAAATGTGCCCAACATCAGTAAAGGTGACCGCACTTTAATTCTTAGTATTCACATGATGTTTCACCCTTGGAATACCCACTTGTGTGGCTTATTGCTCTTTTTAATGCAGTAAAATAGTCAAATAATTATTGACTGGACCATTTTTGTAATGTGTCCATCATGAGGGCTTCATCAAGTTCATCAGATCAGATCAAGCTTTGGCGCAGTCCAGCCAAACAAAAGTTGTCTTTTTTGTTTCTTTAGTGAAGCTGGCACATGCAGCGTACTCACACTGTCCAGCACCTGCGCTCATTGTTGTGGACAGAACAGTGGCGGCGGCAACACTCTCACATCCAAGCCAGCGAGTGCTAGTTGTGCTGACATAACTGCTTAACTCCAAGATAAGTTACTTGGCAGCTGGCAGCCGGCACCTCTTGGCAGCTTTCGCCCTGTGGGTGTCTGGATGAGGATAGGCAGTGGTCTGGAAGTGTGGGAAAGTGAGAAAGGTTGAATAACAGGTTCAGCTGGACATTCAGCCAAAGGAAACAACTTTCCTAAGTTGGAGATCAGTGTCCATTTTTTTTTGTGTGATAAAGAATGATTTGCAATTCTTTCATGGAACAGAATTCAGGCCGAAATCTATGCAGTTCTTTTAATGAAAATATGTTGAACCAACAAACTGCACCAACTTAGAGGAACTTAGTTTTGTTGAAATTTGAGTAGTTCACTTAAAAACCAAAAATACTATTTCAGTTACTATTTCAATACTATTTACTTATTCAACAATTTCAGTTATACCAGCTAGCATACATGCTAAATGTAACTTATTTAGCATGTATTCAATTTAATGAATGCAATCTAGTTCAATAGAAACCACAAAAACTTCAAAACAAAGAAAACTCTAAGAAAACATAACAGCATTAAACAGGTCTTTCACTTGGGTAATTTGGGTATCGCGTTATTTTGAAAGTCCAGTATAGACATTCTGCTAACTAGTAACTTTGAACTTACATGTCAACTAACTCTTATTAGAGTATTAGTAGACTGTCTGTTCAATGTGTGAGAACTCTTTATAGGTTAGAGCAGAGGTGCCCAAACTAGGGCCCGCGGGCCAAAGTTGGCCCGCGGCCACCTTTGATTTGGCCCGCCGAACCGTCCGAGGAGAGAGAGAGAGAGAGAGAGAGAGAGGGCGAGGTACCTTCGACACAGAGTGTCATTTCTAATTTGACATAATTTTGTTTGTTTTATAGTTGAACTACAACAGAGTAAACTGAAATTAAATGTAAATGTATTAAATGTATTGTAAATGCGCAATTCAAGGCGCAGCACTGCGTGCTTTGCGACACATGACGTCAATAAACGTCAACAAATTAAACGCAATAATGGAGAAATCAAGGCAGTGGCACACAGACAAGAGATATTTTTTTAAAAGCTGGGGAAGATGAGTTTTTATTCACAGAAGTCAAATCAAAGGCAATATGTCTAGTTTGCAAACAGTCTGTTGCTGTTTTTAAAGGAGTACAATATCCGTCGTCATTATGAAACAAAACATTGTGCAGCTTTCTCAAAGTACAGCGGCGAGACGCGAAACAGCAGGCTCACGAGCTCCTTCCTGGACTTCGATCTGAACAGAACGCGCAGCAACGTCCTTCATCATCAGTGACACTGTCTCTGTTTGGCAGTACAGTGATCCCTCGTTTATTGCGGTTAATGTGGACCGGAACTATCGCGATAGGTGAAAAACAGCGAATTAGGATCAGCCAATCAGCTCACGGGATCCACTCGTGCTCTCATTGGTCGAGCTCGCGCTGGGAACCAATCACGTGTCTTGCCTGAGTGCTGTGGGCGTGTTTAAAGCCTCTGAGATAGTTTCTCTCTTTGTCTGGCATCCCGGGAAACCGTTTCTCTCGCGTCACGAGGAAACAACGCTGCTTTCAGCAATACGGCTGTACATGGGGGTATTTTTTAACTTATTTTTTTATGAATATTTTTGAATAATCCGCGATGCGCTGAGGCCGCGAAGTGGCGAGGGATTACTGTATCTACCTCTGCGAGCAGACTTTCAGTCTGATGAACTTGAACAAGAGTAAATTAAGAAGCCAAATAACTGACTCTCAACTAGATAATATCTTGTCTTTGTCTGTTAGTCAGCTACAGACCAATCTTCTGAAAAATAAGGACCAGCTTCATATCTCTCATTAGGTCACTGACATTGCAACCATATGGTTTTATTATTGATTGTGTATTTGGCACTGAACTGTATTGTACATTGAACACTTTGGGGATTGTTGCCCATTTAAATTGTTCATTAAAATGCAAAGCTTAAATAAAACTGCATTAGTGAATCAGATTAAAGTTGTTTTATATTTATTTTAAATATTATGAAATAAATAAACCCATAGGAACTTTAATGTACAATTTGATTTATGATGCAAAATTTGCTTTTGGCCCGCGGCTCTCAATCAAGTTTGATTTTTGGCCCTTCATAGGAAAAAGTTTGGGCACCCCTGGGTTAGAGTTAGTAGAATAAGTTGACATGTTCTGACAAAGTTACTTATAGTTATATAATAGAGTATCAAAATAAAGTGTAACCAAACGTTGATGTTCAACATGTCAACAAAACTCATCCAAATAATGGCGACTTAACTTAAAATGTTCAATTAAATCAATTAATTACTTTTTTAATGTGCATTTATTTAGGTTCCTTTTTCGAGTGCATCGACAATCACAGTGTGATCACATTCACTGGACTTTAAACAGTTTTGCCGTTAAACAGAAAACTGCTGAACTGTTAGTCAAGATGGAAATAACATACAGATTTTTCTTCCCGTGACAGCAGCTGGGGGCAAACATAAGGTATAGTTCACTCTGAAAGACGCCATGATGCTACATATGTCAGTAAGTCAGCACAAGACAGAGAGAGCTTCATTGAAGAAACATCAGTACAGACATGTTCCTGCAGGCATATGATTTCTGTAAACACTTCAGAAATTTTTTATTCATAACTGAATTATTCTCTGTGGAGTTTACATTTAGGACATTAAGCTGCTTTAGTTCCACAATGAGCATTTCAAAAGTAAAAAGCTCAGCTCTTTTTACAGAATTGTTGGCTGAGGTTATAGTGGAAATGGTCATCGATCAAGTGTATTATCTGTGCTTTCTCATTATGATCAATAAAGTCCAACTGTAGATAATAGTGTCAATCTTGTCTAACATACAGCGCTAGTTTCTGTGGATATGCAGATGGACAAGTCTCACCAAGATTGCATCTGCTAGCTTAGCAGTATTTTTGTTGATTTTGGAGGATAATCCAAACATGGTCATGTCAAATAAGTTGATTTTAAACCTGGTCTCTGTCTAACCATCAACATCAACATTAGTATTAACTCACCAGGTGTCTCACAAACAAAATGCATCCTTTATGTGAACCCTTATAAATGTAAGCAATGTATTAAGAATCAAGAGTCTCCAAAATAAAAAATACATATAACTACTTCCAAATAATACTCGTAATATAACAATTATATTTTTATTTACTGTTGATGAAATTAATTTAATTTATTCATCAAGGACACATTAAATTTATCAAAAGTTGCAGTAAAGACAATTAAAATATACAATATTTCTATTTCTTTTCCTAATCTTTTGAACTCTGTATTCATCAAACAACCCTGAAAAAAGATGTTAAGTAGCACAACTTTAAGACATTTTTCTTGAGCAGCATATCAGCAGATTAGAATGATGTCTGAAGGATCATGTGATACTGAAAATACAGTTTTGAATCATAGTTTTAAAAGAAATCAACATGACAGTTATTTTAAATTGTTATATTATTTTTTATTGTAATATAAATTGTAATATCACAATATTATGGTTTGTATTATATATATTTTTAAATGAATGCAGCCTTAGTGAGCATATGTGTGGTTCAAGTAAACCCTATGTTATGAGGACAAAATGTCCTCTAAAAATACAGAAATTTTTCTGTGATGAGTAGGTTTAGTATAAGGCAGAGGTTTTCAAAGTCTGAGACAGTGGGCCTCCCTGTTGACACAACCCACACAATGCTGTCCCAAAAACGATGCGCGATTGTTGACGTTGAACGACACACGCCTACTCTCCACCAAAGCTTCAGCACCACTGCCGATTGCAGCCGCAACAGAGTGACATCACAGGGAAATGTATATTGAAAGAGGTTTAATACAAGTTCGGCGAGTTATTATTAGACTATCATTTTTTACAACTCTCCGCGCCTCCCCTGGCATGCTCTGGCGCCCCCCAGGGGAGGCGCGCCCCACACTTTGAAAACCCCTGGTATTAGGGGATCAATTATACAGTTTTTACAGTAAAAAAACAAACATTATGTTTATAGAAAGTCCCCATACACCATGAAAACACAATGTGTGTGTATCTTTCCCAGAGAGAATTTGAGTCTTGTAAGTACTTGCAATACGGAGAACAATGCCTCAATAAAGCAGAGAATATGTTTAAGTGCAGATCCTACATTTCCTTACTTAGAATAACCTATTCATTGGATGTCAACGTCATGAATGCTTTTGGTTATTAAGGGCCCCCCCTCATTTACATGTCCGGCCCCCTCAGATTTTCAATTGTTTAAAATCGCGACTGTGAAAACGAAACTGAAAGCACATATCGCCCGCCGCACAATACGATCGCAACGCACCCCCAAAGTCAACAATGGAGCGCTGCGCACTTACACCACAACTAGTCGTGGTTGAGTGGTTAAGGCAGTGGTCGCCAACCCGTCGATCTTTGGTCGCCATCCGGTCAATCGCGATCGATTGGTCGACCTTTATCACCATCCCGGAAGCTCCCGAAAATAAGAACGTTTCAGTTGCCAAATTAGCGAGTCTGTTACGCACCGCGCTCTGCAAGCTCCGTTAGGACGACAACTCCGCTCCACGCGCGCACCCCCCCCCCCCCCCCCCAACAAGTCGATCTTGCCTCTCATTTAGGCAGAGGAGGGTGATCTTCAGTTTCAAAAGGTTGGTGACCACTGGGTTAAGGTAATAGACTAGAAATCCATTGGGGTTTCCCCACGCAGGTTCGAATCCTGCCGTTTTCAAGCAGACCATTAAAGGCAAAAAGCTACAAAACATTTTAGACTTTGAAAAGAAACCAACTTTGAAAAGAAACCATAGTAACCGCGTGTGCAATACTTTTCAGAATTGTGTCAGAGCAAAATGACTATTTTATGAGCAAATGTGTTTATGTGTGTTGTGACTATGTTTACGCTGTGAGCGAAATTGTGTTTGCAATGTTGGAGAATATAATTAAAGGTTTGTATCGAGAATCGAAGGTGATTTTTATTGTATACTAGTAAATCTTGTAACTGCTGTCAGAGTGGTTGACGACTGCCCAAATGTTAAAAGGAAATGAAAGAAAACTCGAGGCGATTACACTGGTCACACAAGCTTTATACATGGGTTTCGTACCAGCACACTCTTCTCAAACATGTAAAGAGCATAAGTACAAACCAGGAAAAAGAAAACACTCATCAAGACAAACATCACAAATAAAAAAAGGACAATAGAAACAGTAGATGATGCTATATAACAGTCAGCGAAAGAGCGGCCATCTTTCTCCTCACTCTCTCCTCCCCGTGCGCTCACACCAGAACAGCGTACACGCAACAACATACATCGTCTTAAAGGTATATTCCCAACCTAAACAAAGTAGCCGTTACAATCTCTGCTGTTGGTTGGTGCACATATGCTTTTGTTGTTAGCATATGTACATTTTCATAGCACGCCGATCGCTTCTTCAAACAAATTGCCATTTTGGCTTTTGTTTATCTCGATCATCGGTTATGTCAATGCTTTTTTGCAACCCCTGAGACCGTCGACATAACCGGGTTCCACTGTATATATTTATATATATATAAAAGCTCTTAAAGATAAAGCTCTAAATCTTTATATATATATATATATATATATATATATATATATATATATATATATATATAGTAAATCATAAATACAGTATCTTAAATTTTCTACTTTTTAGAGTAACATTGGTAACACGTTGAATGCTTAGAATGCTTAAACTTGATGAATACCAAAACATCAAAAAAATTAATAAGATAGTTATTAATTAATAAGATCAGAAAGTTATTATTAATAAATAAATAAAATAATAAGATAGAGAGTATATTAATTCTATGTGTTTAAAACTAGTGATAGAACTGCTGATAACGCACATGCACACCCGCACGCGCACACACATACATATATACAGTGGAGTTCACTTATCTCGACCTCGGTTAACTCTCCAACCCTATTATGTCAACGTTTTTGAAGTGGAAACGCCAAACTCCCTATTTGTGTTAGCATTTTCTTATCGGTTATGTCGATTCTTTTATGTCGCCAAACCCTAGTATCTTGGGCACAAAAGAGGTACAAATTCGTCACTTCACATGGTTAACATGTGACTAATGATCGTACCTAGTTCACTGCGCATGCGAGAACGCTGAGTTTGCGTTGCGCGTACTGTACCGCAGAAGAGCTCGCGGAAGTGACGGAAAAATAAAGCCTTCTAGACAGTGTTGCCAACTGAGCGCCTTTGTCGCTATATTTAGCGAGTATTCAGACCACTCTAGCGACACATTTTCAAAAAAGCGACTAGCGACAAATCTAATGACTTTATCTGGAGTTCTTGGAAACTCTCTGGGGTGAAAGCACATATCGTTCTTACTCTTCTCAATGAGCAGCAAGTGCTGCCGTGGGCCCCACCCCCATCCCAAATCACTCAGCCTCATCCACCAACTAAAATTCGCGCTCAACCTCATCCGCTTCTGTGTGCACATAAAGCCCGCCTTCTCTGATTTGATTGGTTTTCTGAAATATTTTGACATTGCCGAGCGGTTACCGACCAATGAGTATGAGGCTTAGATAAACACACACACAAACACCCTGCTTCTGTTCTGACATTGAAGAACCAGGTTATTAAAAGACGGGACGAAGTAGAATTTGTTGAGAAAGCACATTAGGCAGGCAGAACACAAGAAAGTATGCAATCTAGTACAGCGTGATGACCTCACGAATATGCTAATTTACGCATGATGTCACCTAGCGACATTTAGTGACTTTTTGGCTAAGCTTTAGCTACCTTCCTTTGAAAATAGTTGGCAACACTGGTCAGAGCGAAATGACTGTGTTATGAGCGAATGTGTTTACATATGTGTTGTGACTCTGTTTACGCTGTGAGTGATCATTGCGTTTGCAATGTTGGAGAAGATAATTAAAGGTTTGTTACGAGAATCAAAGTTGTTTTTTTATTCTATACTGGTAAATCTCTGCTGTTAGTTGGTGCACATATGCCTTTTGTTGTTAGCAAACATACAGTGTATGTACAATTTTTTAGAATGCCGATTGCTTCATCAAATAAATTGCCATATTGGCTGTTGGTTATCTTGATCCTCGGTTATCTCGATGCTTTTCAAATCATGTAAAATGATTATTAGGCTGCATAACTTAGGTCAGCCGGAACCAAGAACATTCCCATAAAATCTGATGTACTCGATACATCACAAGAAGAATGGCATCTACGCTGATATTAGTCTCTGTTTATTCTGAGGTTACCGTGGTCAGCCGGATCCGGGCCATATCCAGATCAGATGAAGGACCTGGACTCGAGCCCAACACAGCCCTGAAGTGTACGCAGAGACCGTAACTCTACTAGACCCTCCCCTGTGAAGATCATGAACTCCAACCGGACCAAACTGGACGTAATATTGGACTTGAAATGTTGTCAAATGTTGTTCTATATAAATAAAGTTGACTTGACGAGACTTAGCAAAGGGGTAGTATGGGTGATAGAAGAGATGAGAGGAAACATGAGTGGCAGCAGTGGAAGCATCCAGAAAGTTACCCCTGGCCCCAGAATCAACCAGAGTAGAGCAGGAATTGGAAGACCCCCCTAACTAGGTAGTGACAGCTAACAGGGTGTGGGACGATGGAGAGTTTGCATAGGGAGAAGCGCCCACCAGAATTCCCCCGTGTACTGATGAGTCTTGAAAGGGGCACTTAAGATGTCCCAGTTTGCAACGGTATAGACAGAGACCTCGAGTGAGGCGATGTTGTCTCTCTTGTCTAATTACATTGGCACAGGGTGAGGTAGAAAAGATTGAGATGAAGTGTTAGCCTGTAGGAGGCTCATCTCCACCCTCTTTGTGAAATGAGTGGCATGACGCTGGCGTCGAGGTAGGAGTCGACCCTCGACACAAAGGGCCAAGTTCATCAAGTTGTCGAGATCCCGTGGCAGCTCATGGACTGCAATCTCATCCTGAATCTCATCATCCAGGCCCTCCAAGAACCTGGACTGCACAGTCCCCTCATTCCAGTCGCAGGCTACTGCCAGGGTCTTAAACTGGATAGAAAAGTCTGTAACTGAGTGACCACTCTGTGTAAGTCGCACAAACCTGGAAGCTGTCTCCAGGACCAACAGTCTTATCATATCAATACAAAAATCCTCAAAACATGAACAAGATTGGGCTTGACACTCCCAAACCGCAGTTCCCCACGCTCAGGCCCTCCCAGGGAACAAAGTTAAAACTTACATTTTATGTACGTGGCGTGAGGCTCCTTGTGGAAAAACGGTTGAACAGGAAGTGTTTCTGAACTGACTGATGCAGTGTTTCACTGCAGCTCCTCAAAGCGGGCATAAAAGTCAGCCAATTGAGTAAATAACTCAACCTCCCTGGAGGTTCCTCATATTATAAGTTGCTTTGGATAAAAGCGTCTGCTAAATGAATAAATGTAAATGTAAACCCATAACAGCATATAGAAAAACATGTTGGTGAAAAAACAATGACAGAATATTCATTTTTGGCTATATATTTCTTTGACTTATACAAAACCACATTTATCAGCTATCGTGATGCTGTGAGGGAATGAGACTCCCAGTGTGAGACTGAGAGCTTGTACCACTATAATCCGTTGTGCTAAACAATTTGTTTCTATTCATTCCTCAATGCATCTCTCAGCACAGCTCAATTTATCAGTTTGTGGCAGGCCACTGGCTGCCAGAGGGGAAAAGAAAGACTACTTTGAGAGCTCATGAATGAGTTTTAGGCTGGGGACTGACAATGACATGGAGGGGCTCAATTTAGCAGGCTGGAGAGACAAGCTGTCTCCTGCAGAAGATATTTATTTATTATTATTTCAATTTATGTGTGACAATAACTGGTTTAATAAAGCAATAATTCAGTAAATGAAAATTCTGTTATTTACAAAACCATATGAATTGTTTGATGAATATCTTGACTAAAATGTTCAATGTCTGACCATGAAGTCTAATCAAAGTCATAGGGCCAAATAATAAATTTCTATAATCGTTTACTCACTTTCATGTCATTCCAAACCCCATAGACTTTCACTCATTTTTGTTAATCTTCCCTCCAGAAAGTCTATTCACCAAAAACTTGGAATTCATAAAGAGATTGTAAAAGAAATCCACACAAGCATTGAAACCCGCATGCCTATAAACATTTACTTTGTAACCTATTTCTAAGTTTGCGCTCTCAGGCCTCCAAAATGCCGTTGTCGTGTAAATGAATGGCCAAAACACATTAAAAGTTTTCTGTTTCAGTTGAAAATGTTAAGCAGTTGATAACTAATGATTTTTACTACTAATAAAATGAATCACTCAAAAATTTACTTAAGCTGGACAATGACTTGCTTCTAGAACTGTTTTACAGCAAAACAATCTTTGTTGGATTCATTTCGGATTATCAAGCTGCTTTGAAACAATCTGTTTTGTAGAAAGCGCTATAAAAATGAAGGAGACTTGACATGAATCAAGCGGTTTCTGAAGAGACATGAATGATCTCATTTTATAATGAAGAGATTTCATTTATCATAGATCTGCGAATGTACATAGCACATTCAAATTTGGTAAACTGAAGTCTCACTTGCTTGACACGTCAGAACTCGTGGCAATGATGCTCATTCTCACGTTCATTCTTCTGCAAGAAACAATGAGGTCTGTTCTTGCTCGTCAAGCATTGCTTTTAAGCTTCCTTTCACTATATTTGTGTTGACCAATGTTTATATATGAATAAAAGCCTAATTGAAATCTGTTCATCATATTCAGTAATACAGTAATACAGATACGAGCGTCCCGACATATGAGTATTCCGAGATGCGAGCAAGCCTTCGAGCAAATTTTTGCTTTGAGATAAAAGTAAATAGTTGAGATACGAGCACACTTACAGATGCTGACGCTAGGTGGTCGAGCACGCAGAGCAGCCCACGCCGCCTTACTCATTCACTTCACGTGTTCGTCGACTAAAATAAAAGTGTTCACGTGAACAAAAACAGCAGTCGAGAGAAGATTGAGCGTGCACATGTGTATTGCATGCAGATGAGTTGTCATGCATCAGTTTTGCACTTGTTTCTTTTTGGCATTGATTTGTTGCCATTGTCGTCTTCCGTACGCATCCCCCGCGAGTCTTCCTTATTGTGTTTGTGTTATCTACGTAGTCTAAGTAATCCTTCCCTTTACTCCTCCTGCCGCCATTAGCTGCTACTGTATTGTCTGTCTTGAAGGTAAGAACTTCTAAGTAAAACCAATTTTAATTTTATTTCACAGGAATTCTTATATACTATCATTTGTGTGTGTGTGTGTATAGCAATTAAAAACATGTTTTTCCCCATTGTTATTAGCAACAATAAGTAATGGTAATAATAATTTGAGATACGAGCTACTCGAGGTACGAGCTCGGTCCTGGAACGGATTATGCTCATATCTCAAGGTATTAGAGATATGAGCTTTGGACATGAGAAAAAAAGTAGGACGGGACTTGATTTCTTCTTTGAGAATTGAGAACAGCTAATTAAATGGAGGAAGAGAAAAAATTCATTTTCAATTTTGATTTCAAAATTGGTGACTTTAAACCACTCGATTCATATGGATTTATAGTACAATCTTTTTATGAAAGTTTTAAAGCAAAGATGAATGAATAAATGTTTTATGGGCTTGGTACAATATGAGTGAATAAATTATGACACAATTTTCTTTTTTTGGGTGAACTATCCCTTTAATGGCAAATTTGTGACAAGAACTGTCAACTGTACGAACAATGGGTGCTCTAACTGACCTGAGAAAAAAGTTTTCCCTGTGAATATTTCTCTTTTTCTGTCGAATGATGTAGGGATGCCAATACAATCACTCCTTTGGATTGGATCTTTCTTTTCAGTGAAGTTGTTGAACAATTTGCCAAACGTTCTGAATCGATTCAGACCGTTTTCTCACTGAATCACCTGAAACGTGGAGAGACACATTCATTCTTTTCATGTGTACTGTTACTGTCACCGAGTCTCAAGTCTTAAAAAAGTGTTTAATGGTTAGCTACTATCTCAGAAGTTTAATTTTTAACCAGAGCTTATATTAACTTTTTAAGTGTTGAATTTGCAACAATCCTGCAGGTAATAATAATGTTACATCTGATGTGATGCATCTAAAGGCACTTCAGAAGGACACTTTTCAATGAATAACAACTGAAATTGTACATTTATGTATGAAATTAGAAGATTTGGAAGTAATTTTGACTACTTGTTTGGCTTCATATTGATATTTTCTTTATTTACAGCAACCACACCTTTATTCACAATTTGGAGAAAATAAGAAATATTCTTCAGAAATTCTCCCATGTGTTCCATGGAAGAAAAATAATAAGGGTTTGTAAATGATGAAAAAAAACCCCAGAATTTAAACTAGTCCTTTGATAAAACACAAACTCTCATTCCCCACACTGGTTTAGACAGCTGAGAGGGTTAGATAAGACATTAAAATATCTAAGAACCATGCAGTTGAAATTCTGCAGGAGAGCGATGACATCTGAGATCATTATCTAGTCACGTTCACATCTAGTCACTAAAGATTGCTTTATAAATCATCTCCTCAGCATCCCAGATAGCCTAGAAGAACTTGATGTTTCAACAGAAACCTATAACTCTCTCATTTGAAAGCCACATTTCTAACATTTGTAAAACCGCATTCTTCCATTTTAGAAATACGTCTAAAATGCTCTCAATAACAAATATGGAAAGTTAGTTAATGCGTTCATGAGCTCAAGGCTAGATTATTTCATGGAAATACATTTTAAAATGTAGGGAAGCAGACACACTCTATTTTATAATAAAATCCCCAATCTCCTGTTCCCCGTACTCATTACATCATAAGAAGAATGGCATCTGCGCTGATATTAGTCTCTCTGTTTATCCCAAAGTTATTGTGGTCAGCCGGATCCGGGCCCTATCCAGAACAAATGAAGGACCTGGACACGACCACAACACAGCCCTGAAGTGTCTGCAAAGACCGTGACTCTACTAGACCCTCCCCTGTGAAGGATTAATGAATCCGATCTCCAACCAGATGGAAATGGATCAAATATTTTGAGTGTCCCAATTTCAATATGACTCCTGACCTGAAATGTTATCACATACTGTTTGTTTGTTGGCCAAGGGTTAGGGTAAATTCCCAAATTCACTTGTGTCAGGGTTCTGTCACTTCGATGATGTTTTCTAGTGTTTCGGTGACAGAGCTCTGACACTGCCCTATCGTTGTGTCTTTGTGGGAGCATGTGGCTTCAAGTGTCTCGAGTCACGCGCTCTCTTGTCTGTATAACATCTTATGATGCTCGATCCTGACAATTGGTCAGTTTTGGTTCTGTGTCGGATTTCGGACATTCATGGCCCGTGTGTGTTTGTCCTTTTATGGGATGTTTGCTCGTCCTCGTGTGCTATACATCATGTGAGCCTCCTCTCTCTTGTCTGCGTGTATTGTTTATTCTTTCATGTTGTATTTTGTGTGGTATGCTTTCCTGTAGTTCAACCAGTGTTTACAACGCCAAGGTACATGGGTTTGATTCCCAGGCAAAGCAAGAACCGATTAGAACGTCAATGTGTTCCTTGAATGTAATGTATGTCGCTTAGGATAAAAGCGTCTGCCAAATGTATAAATATAAATGGTATGCAGTTTGTATTTCACTACCTGCGTGTTGTCTCGTCTTGTTTCACCTGGACATGCGGCTTCTGCGCGTTCGCACTGGCTGCGTGTTGGTGTCCTGTCATTGTGTAACCCCGCCTGTCTTGTTCCCTTGATATACAGGGAGTGCAGAATTATTAGGCAAGTTGTATTTTTGAGGATTAATTTTATTATTGAACAACAACCATGTTCTCACTGAACACAAAAAACTCATTAATATCAAAGCTGAATATTTTTGTATCAATATTTTAAGTAGTTTTTAGTTTTAGCTATTTTAGGGGGATATCTGTGTGTGCAGGTGACTATTACTGTGCACAATTATTAGGCAACTTAACAAAAAACAAATTTATACCCATTTCAATTATTTATTTTTACCAGTGAAACCAATATAACATCTCAACATTCACAAATATACATTTCTGACATTCAAAAACCAAACAAAAACAAATCAGTGACCAATATAGCCACCTTTCTTTGCAAGGACACTCAAAAGCCTGCCATCCATGGATTCTGTCAGTGTTTTGATCTGTTCACCATCAACATTGCGTGCAGCAGCAACCACAGCCTCCCAGACACTGTTCAGAGAGGTGTACTGTTTTCCCTCCTTGTAAATCGCACATTTGATGATGGACCACAGGTTCTCAATGGGGTTCAGATCAGGTGAACAAGGAGGCCATATCATTAGATTTTCTTCTTTTATACCCTTTCTTGCCAGCCACGCTGTGGAGTACTTGGACGTGTGTGATGGAGCATTGTCCTGCATGAAAATCATGTTTTTCTTGAAGGATGCAGACTTCTTCCTGTACCACTGCTTGAAGAAGGTGTCTTCCGGAAACTGGCAGTAGGACTGGGAGTTGAGCTTGACTCCATCCTCAACCCGAAAAGGCCCCACAAGCTCATCTTTGATGATACCAGCCCAAACCAGTACTCCACCTCCACCTTGCTGGCGTCTGAGTCGGACTGGAGCTCTCTGCCCTTTACCAATCCAGCCACGGGCCCATCAAGACTCACTCTCATTTCATCAGTCCATAAAACCTTAGAAAAATCAGTCTTGAGATATTTCTTGGCCCAGTCTTGACGTTTCAGCTTGTGTGTCTTGTTCAGTGGTGGTCGACTTTCTGCCTTTCTTACCTTGGCCATGTCTCTGAGTATTGCACACCTTGTGCTTTTGGGCACTCCAGTGATGTTGCAGCTCTGAAATATGGCCAAACTGGTGGCAAGTGGCATCTTGGCAGCTGCACGCTTGACTTTTCTCTGTTCACGGGCAGTTATTTTGCGCCTTGGTTTTTCCGCACGCACACCCTGTTGACTATTTTGAATGAAACGCTTGATTGTTCGATGATCACGCTTCAGAAGCTTGGCTATTTTAAGACTACTGCATCCCTCTGCAATATATCTCACTATTTTTGACTTTTCTGAGCCTGTCAAGTCCTTCTTTTGACCCATTTTGCCAAAGGAAAGGAAGTTGCCTAATAATTATGCACACCTGATATAAGGTGTTGATGTCATTAGACCACACCCCTTCTCATTACAGAGATGCACATCACCTAATATGCTTAATTGGTAGTAGGCTTTCCAGCCTATACAGCTTGGAGAAAGACAACATGCATAACGAGGATGATGTGGTCAAAATACTCATTTGCCTAATAATTCTGCACTCCCTGTAGTTTGAAATCCATCCACATCAGACCAAATGTATGCTAATGATGCCTGACCTCTGACCAACACCACGTGCACAACACATGCCGGAGAACTGACCATTACTAAAAACTCCAACATTTTTCATTTAGTAAAAGAGGGACAGTTTTAATCCAGAGCAGTGTCAATATCCATCTTTCACTTCAGACAATACTTTTAATATTATGTAAGATAATATTGGACTGTGAATGCAATAGCATTCAACTACAGAGCATATATATTTATATTTAATTATTAATTATTATTATAAGCATAATTATATTTTGACTTTAGCATTAGCTGTATAATAACTAATATTTCTGTTTTATTTAGTTTTTTACTCCCACCATTTGGCTTGAGACAGTGTGAGTTGGCAGAGACATAGTAAATCTTAAAAGGTCAATTTTCAGTTTGTGTCTGTGTCAGGACCCTCTTGGCCCTCAGTATTTGCATGCCTGCAGGGGGGGGAAATGATCTAGACTAATGAATCCACCTTCATACAGAGGGTAACAGCCATGTGAAGAGCTGGTTCTTCTCAAACAAAAGAGACAGGCAGCTTCCTCTGGCTTCACCTCTGCCACTTCTCCAGATACAGCACTTTATGCCCTGTGCTAACTTGCCCAAATTTATGAGCATTGTGTAATGTTTTCCACCGCATGTTTGCAAGGTGGGTGGAAGATTATTAATGTATCACTAAACCTAAAAGAACCAACCAGGAATGAACTCAGAAAGGTAAAACCAGAGGCCTTTAAGGCAGTTAAAAGGGAAATAAACAGTGTTGGTGCTATGAAGGGTTATTAATATTTATATATATATAATTTAAATATATAATATTTAAGTGTTACCAAAAGAAAAAAGTATATAAATATATATTTTTCTTTTATATTTTATATATGTATATATATATATATATATATATATATATATATATATATATATATATATATGCATTAAAAGTTTAAAAGTAAACAAGTCAACATTATGACATAGTTTCTCCATATTCCTCCCTGTGAATCACAACTGCCAAATTCAGCAAGATAGTTTTGCAGCCACAGTCACCGTTTCAAATGATATAGTAAAAATGTCTCTAGCGATCACATGATGCTGTGATCTGCGCAACATGACCTGCAGGCATGCAGAACAAGGAGACTGGGGTTAAATGTGGGCAACGTGTTCCCTTGCTAGTAAACAAAGTTACTCTGGGACAGAACATGCAGACTTTATTATAGTGCATATTACTTCAATAAATAAGGAGTTCCTCACATTCTAATATTGTAGTGGTTTACTGAACTGGGAAAAACAGCTCTGCCTTTGTGTTCCTTTGAAATACCTGGAAATGCAAACAGACACATTTCCACACTTCATCACACTGTGTGCCCTGTTTAACTTTCAGAAATGTTTGCTCCCAATTTTCAGACGGAACGGGAATTCCTAATCTATTATGGTGCATGCTTTCTTCAAACCTCAACCAAGTACTGAAATTATATCGGGTATGAACTGTGAAAAGTTGACCGGTTAAAATGCTCTTCCAAATTAAAGTTAACGACACTCAAGCAGGTCAGTGTGTAAATGCTAATGCCAGAGATCTCCTGCAGGAATGCATAAAGAGTGTTTCAGGGTTCCTGCGGTGAATAACAGATTAGATACTATCAGACAGGGCTTGGGGATGCAAGCTATATGACTTGACATGTAACTTGTCTGGCTTGAGTCGCAAATTTAAAGACTTGTGACTTGCATTGCGAAATAAAGAAAATTACTTGAGACTCAACTTTGACTTGACAATGACTTAGCTCTATGATAAAAAATAAATACAAATTTGCATAATTTGGGAATTGCATCAATTAATAAACAAAATTCAACCAATGGAAACACCAGGACCACTGATCAGAGTCTTTGCGAAGTACAGAAGAGAATCTTCCAAGACTGTTTAAACACTTCCAGACCATATTCAGGCCTTGTCTCTTTCAGAACACATGAACACAGCCAGAGCAGAGTCTGCAGATCTCAGAGTTAATGACCCCATGGCTCAAAGCACATAACATCTGACTATTGCAGATTCATTTTAACGTTAACGTCAAGGTTGAGGATGTGAACAGCTCTGAACGTGCTACTATCTCTTCATTACAGAAATTACGACATGGCGTGAACTTGTTTTGAATCAAGAGGAACTGTAAAAGGTGGCTGCTGTTTGTTTGCTGCATTTTGTGACTGTCCCTGTGTGCAAAATCTTTATTTGAGTAGGTACTGCATTTGCATTTTATTCAGATAGAATAAATAGGACAGACAATCTTTGTGTGGCTTTCCTAATCAAGTCCAGTCAGTATAATCAAACACAGCTGAACTCAAATGAAGGTGTAGAACCATCTCAAGGATGATCAGAAGAAATGGACAGCACCTGAGTTAAACATATGAGTGTCACAGCAAAGAGTCTGAATACTTAGGGACCATGAGATATTTCAGTTTTTCTTTTTTAATAAATGTGCAAAAATTTCAACAATTCTGTGTTTTTCCATCAATATGGGGTGCTGTGTGTACATTAATGAAGGAAAAAAATAACTAATTAATGATTTTAGCAAATGGCTGCAATATAACAAAGAGTGAAAAATTGAAGTGGGTCTGAATACTTTCTGTAACCACTGTATGTGTAGAGTTGTGACTTAAACGTGTGACTTGCTCCCACCTCTGCTATGAGACAGAACCCCTTCCACAGGCTGCCTGTATTTATGATACACCAACGTTTGTTAAAATATAGCCATGTTATGGAACAATCTGGCATAGTGCATAGTTAAAATTCTAAAGGGAGAAAAGCAATTATTTTGGAGAAAAACAGTGGTGGTCATGACTGTGGGAACATTAGTTGCTTCAACTGAAAGACATCAGTTCAGCGGAAAAAAGGTCATAAAGGAAGTATTATCCACGTGGAAAAGCTTTTCATCTAGAGATGAAACTTCATTTGTAATTGCCTTTACAAGATCCACATAGATTGTGCTCCTGTAAAACCAAACAACAGAAATCAAAACAAAACACACACACAAATAAACAAACTAAAAACAACACACACACTCAAAGAAACAAACAAAAAAACAACAAAAAAAAGTTTTTTAAGATCATGAGCAACAGATTTTAAATGTCTGACTGTCATAGTGTGTGACATAGTTGAGTCATAGTTGAGACCCCTGGGCAAAAAGAAAGCAGCACAAAATAGAACAAAATACAAAAACCAACACCGAAAACAACTAAATAAAACAATTGAAAAGACAAAAAAATAAACAAACATAACTAAATAAAACATGATCATGAGAAACAAATAAGTTTCTAACAATTTTTGCCTGAACTTTTGACTTGTACAGAGTATGCTGTCAGGTCACTGAAGGATCTTCTACAATATTCACATATTCTCTCTCTCTCTCTCTCTCACTCACACAGCTCTAGAAAGAGCCTGGAGTCTGTGCTGGAAAATGAGAGTGGTGGGATGAGAGAAGGATCTTCTACAATATTCACATATTCACTCTCTCTCTCTCTCTCTCTCTCACTCTCACACACAGACACAGACACAGACACAGACACAGACACAGACACAGACACAGACACAGACACAGACACAGACACAGACACACACACACACACACACACACACACACACACACACACACACACACACACACACACACACACACACACACACACACACACACACACACACACACACACACACACACACACACACACACACACACACACACACACACACACACACACACACACACACACACAAAATGTTTAAGATAATGAAAACAGTTTTTGGAGTTTCATACCTACTTTCATACCTACTTATACCAGTTTCATACCTACTTATCTCACTAATAAGGACCTATGACAAAACACCCCACCTTTGGGTACACCCCTTTCTGAAGGGTTTAGAAACAAAAGAAAGACATGACTGCACTACAAATGAAGCCCACATTACGAATATCACTTGATATTGTCAATTAAAAGCTTTTTTAGAGACCTGACTTTTTACCTTCACTTTGGGGACAGTATTTTTTATGTCCACTTTGGGGACAAACACAAATCTAGAGCATATGCAGCTCTAGAAAGAGCCTGGAGTCTGTGCTGGAAAATGAGAGTCGTGCACGCGCACGCACAGACACAGACACAGACACAGACACAGACACACACACACAGACACACACACACACACACACACACACACACACACACACACACACACACACACACACACACACACACACACACACACACACACACACACACACACACACACACACACACACACACACACACACACACACACACACACACACACACACACACACACACACACACACACACACACACACACACACACACACACACACACACACACACACACACACACACACACACACACACACACACACAGAGGAACTGAATGTCCTGCTAAACTAATCAGCAAACCTCACACACTGTAAAGTACAACACATCCTCCAAACACAAGGCGTCACACCCATCTGAGATAATCCAAATGACGGAAGAACACAATAATGGAGAGCAGGAATCAATGAATCAGATGTAGATCTAGTCAAATATACTTTAAGGAGATGGTTCATCAAAAAACTACACACTCACACTCATGTCATTCCAAACATGAATGACTTTCCTTCCATGGAAACAAATTAGACATTTTGAAGAATCATCACACAGTCTTGCAATATAAAGTAAATACTGACAGATTTTTCTCTTTTGTGTAAACTTTATTGAAAACAACTTACCCAGAAAGGGTAAATAAACATAAGGCTGATCGAATGTTGCCAAAAAGATTTAGAGACCAAGTTAGACTCAGTCCAAGACATCTGGACATGTTTGCATCCCATGTGACAGCAGCGCTTGTGGAAGTTGCAGTGTTTTGGCAGGGAAGCAGCAGTCAAGGGTAGGAATTACAGGGCTGGAATCTGCTTCCCCTGTCCAGCCTCTGCAGCGTTAATCTGAGAAACAAAAGAGAAGAAGATCCGGTGTCCGATCTTATTCATCAAGCCCCATAGCCTCACACTGAACCCGTGGCACCTTATTGGACATGATGGATGATGGGTCGGACCCTGAATATTCATATTCTCTTTTTTCACACCCCCACGGGTTCAAACACGATAGATCCTGTCTAAATACAGAGTGGAGTCTGAGTTCAAAATACTCTACAGAATCACATGAACTAATGACTCATTACTTTCAATGAAATTAGGAAATGCTTGAACAAATAAGGTATGAAATGCTTTGATATATTTACTAAATTCAAAAAGGAATATTTTTACGTTCCTCAACCCAGCAAGCAGATTCTGATGGATTAATACATAGAGTAATGACAGCTCTATGTTAAAGCCCGCATGATGAGCACCTGTGGCCGTTCCAAATACAGCCTAGATCCCCTACAGACACACACATACACACACACACACACACACACACAAAGTGTGTACGAAGCAGGCTGTCGTAATCCTGACCCAACAGCCATGACAGATATAGCCAGTGCTGACACATCTCTATCCCCAGACACCTGGCCTCCAATACTTTCTCATGGAAAACCCCCCTACTTGACCTTTTCCCAAAAATTCTTTATTGTCCAATAATGGAAGATTAGACAGACTGTTAAATATATATATTTAAAAGACTACAATACAATGGCCTCTATACAATATAAAAACAAACTGGTTCCCAAAGTTCCAAAAGTGTGATTGTTAAGTTCATAATGATCATAGCAACATAAAAATAGTCAATATAGCTCTTTTACAGATCTACAGGATTTTCTCCCAAATCATTGGGTTTGTGTGAGGAAAACACTGAAATTAAAGTCCCAAGTTAGTAGTGTTCATGTTCAGATTTTAAAATGGTGTCACATAAGTTTGAAGTTATTAATATCAAAACCTCATTGCTTTTGTGCTGTAAACAAATGCAAGTCTGAATATGTAAAATGGGGAAACCTGTTCTTCAAAAAAATAAAATGAAATACTTCTGTTTATAAAAATATCAGCCAGAGTTTCTTGATTCTCTAAAAATCCTCCTTATCCAGTTCATACACAAACAACATGACCTCAAAAACACTTTCCCCATGGTGCATGATTTGTAAATGAATGCATTTCGATGTTATGACCAGCTCTACGTGTGGCTTTTCTGATGTACTCTAGTCAACTTGCTCATCAGCTCACCAGCTACACCTCAGTAATAACTTGAAATGTGCTGCTTTTAGCTTGCTAAATGCATTTTTATATAACATTTGCTTTTGTTAAGACAATCAGGTTTAGTCTAGGTGCTAAGTTATTTTCAAACCCCATAGAGCATTAACCTTTTAGTTACACTATCATGATAAATATAAGCAGGGCTTGACATTAACACCCCCAACCCGTCAAATGCGGGTTCAGCAGTGGCATGTAACGCAGTCACTCCTACTGGGTTGAATTTTATACTGTATATAATATAGGCTATATGTTTTCAATTGTAGTCTTTTAAAAGGCATCTGAAATAATGAAATAACTGCAATGTAGTGTTTTAAAAAATATAATTTTTTCGATACATAATGATAATGAACATCTGAAATGCTTCAGATCTTAGGTCTCAGGTCTCATGAGTTTGGAACGACATTAAGGAGAGTTTTCATTTGATCATTTGTCTAACCCTTTAAACCAGTGGTCCCCAACCTTTTTTGTGCCGCGGACCGGTAAACGTGTGATAACGTGTGACCGGTGCCCGCTCGAGATTGTTGACGGGGGGGGAGGTGTGAGTGCAAGCGAGACTGTTCAAACGTCTCCATAGTCACATCGCCACAGCCGCTTGTAGCTCACGGACCGGTCCGCGAATGCGCTCCGCGGCCCGGTACCATTTCATCGACGAACCGGTCCGCGAAATCACTCCGCGGCCCGGTGGCACTTCGCGGACCGGGGGTTGGGGACCACTGCTTTAAACACTCAAATACACACAAAATAATGTCAAAATGCCATGTGTTAAGTGAATGTAAACCGTTGAGAAAGAAAATGCATGTGTAACAGTATAATGGGTCTCTGCATCAGGTCTTGAAGTGACAGCAGTCTGACATTCCTGCAGCCAACTTATGAAATAATATAAAAAAATCTATATGGCAGTTTTCCCCCCATGGTAAAATTGTGGCAAGTGAAAACGGTGAGTGGCAAGTAAACTTTAGAAATCCACCAGTCTGCAGAAATGACACCACAAGCAGTTTCCAATGAGCCTAGGTTGACAAATATGAAGTGGAGAGACTCCCTTTTAAGTGGCTGAAAGCATAATCAGATTCTACTAAACTTTCTGTGGTGGCAGATCTCATGTGCTAATTAGCTGCTTCCTCTTTCCATCCCTATGTACAGTATCAGGAAGCTTTTTAGCACAGACACAGATGAGCCTCATCAAATATTGACAAACAATACACTGGCACATGTCCGTTTATGTAACACACTTATTAACACTCCATTTAGTGTGCAAGTGCATCACAGAGCAGCTGTAAATAAGAGACTGTGTTCATGCAGAGGTCATAGAGGTCCAAGCAAGAGCGTGTGTTGAGTTCAATCATTGCACAACATCCAGCAGAGATCAATCCACACCTCCTTCCTCAGTTAATACCTCATGAAAAACAGCGCCCAAAGGGGAAAAACATTCATGAAGCAACTCCATTGTAGTTATGTTTTAAAATAGCTGTGTTCTGCTAGGAAAATGACAGAACGACAACCGGAGAGTGACATCACAAATGTTGTTAACAGTTTAAAGGTGGTTATTTGAGGCGAGGTGAGGGTTTTGACATCTGCTTGAGGACTCTGAGGAACATGGAAGACCTGCTGCTGCCCAACAACCCCGCCCCCATATCTACACTGTTGTTCAAAAGTACAGTAAGGGGATAAGTAATAGATTTTGTACCAAAGAAATTAATACTTTTATTTAGCAAGGACAAATTAAATTGCTAAAAGTGATATCAACATTTCTAATGTTGACAAGATTTCTTTCTCAAATGTACTTTTTGTTTTACTTCATATTAATCAATGAATCAGTTTCAACAAAAATTTTAATAACTGTTTTAAAATGATGATGATAATAATAATAATAATGCCACTAACTCATGAGCAGCAAATTAGAATGATTTCTGTAGGATCATGTTATATGATAAACTCAGCACTGCCATCACAGGATCAAATTACTTTTTTAAATAGAAAAGATATTTTGAATTATAACAATTCACATTATTACTGTTTTTAACTATTTTTAATCAAATAAATACAGCCATGTGAGAAAGAGACACATGAAAACATTTTAACGGTAGTATATTTTTGAGGAAAAATTGTGTGGAATGGATTTAAAAAATGTTTTAAATGGAGTTGAGAGCAGCATACTCTTACTGGTAGTTAAAAGCCTAATGAAAATACAGTGGAATCCGGTTATGTCGACGGCCTCGGGGGTTGCAAAAAAGTGTCACAAACACATTAGCTCAAAACACAGTCATTTCGCTCTGATATAGTTATGAAAAGTATTGCACACGCGGTTACTATGGTTTCTTTAAAGTCTAAAATGCTTTGTTGCTTTTTGCCTTTAACGGTCTGCTTGAACACAAATGCTTCTAAGCTTCTATCAGTAACAACGTCTTTGTCGATGTCAATGTAATCTGGGAACTCCTGCACCTCTATAGGTGTGTCATCTGCGTTGTGTAATTTCGTAATCAAAGTCAAAGTCAGCTTTATTGTCAATTCTGCAATATATACAGCACATACATACAGAGAATTGAAATTCTATAACTCTCAGACCCAAGAGATCAGAGATCAGGTGCATGGGGCAAAAGAGAGGAAAAGGGGCAGAGACGGGAGGGAGTTCAATCCCCTGACAGCTTGGGGAATGAAGCTGTCCTTCAGTCTGCTGGTCCTTGCCTGGAGACTGCGTAGTCTCCTCCCTGATGGCAGTAGATTGAAGAGGCTGTGGGATGGGTGGGAGGGGTCTCTCACAATGATGAGGGCTATGCGGGAGAGGCGGGAGTTATAAATGTCCTGGAGGGGTGGGAGAGAGACACCAACGATCTTCTCAGCTGCTCTCACTATGCGCTGAAGTGCTTTTCAGCAGGATGCGTTGCAGGCGCCGTACCACACAGTGATGCAGCTGGTCAGAATGCTCTCGATGGTGCCTCTGTAGAAGGTGTGCATGATGGGGGCTGGGACTCCGGCTCTTCTCAGCTTACGGAGAAAGTAGAGTCGCTGCTGTGCTTTCTTGGTCAGTGCTGTGGTGTTGGTGGTCCAGGAGAGGTCTTCTGTGATATGCACACCCAGAAATTTGGTGCTCCTCACTCTTTCCACGGTTGCACCGTTGATGGTCAGAGGAGGGTGCTGGGTGTGCATTCTCCTGAAGTCACAAACAATCTCCTTCGTCTTCTCCACGTTCAGAGAGAGACTGTTGTCGCCGCACCACCTGGCCAGGCGGCTCACCTCGCTCCTGAAGTTTGTCTCATCGCCATTGGTAATGAGTAGGGACCAACCAAATTCACGATTTCACGGCCGTGACATTTTCCGTGAAATCGGCCACTTTCCGTGAAAACACCCAACAAGCGTGAAATAGTGAAATTTTTATTGAAGATAAATATTTTTACCGATAAAGAGTATATCAGGAGCAGATGATCGTAGCGTCTTAGCCGAGTTTGCAGTCTACAAAACAGCAGCAAAAGAAGTTCCGCCGGATACGAGTATAACGGCATTCTGGCGTTCGCACAGCAGTCGGTTTCCTCTGCTGAGCCGGCTGCATTACACTACCTTTCTGTACCAACGAACAGCGTTGACGCGGAGAGAAGTGCCAGTACACAAACGTCAATGCACCGCAGCGACAGAATATGTCAGCAACCAACGTGGTCGGCCAAGTTTTGACCATGAAAACCTAAACTATTTCATTAATGTCACGTGGCATTGCGGCATTGCGGCTACATTGTGTGGCTACGTGCCTTGTAGTCGTATTTTGTTTCCTTTTTGTTTTTTAATACAGGTGAACAGTCGAAAAGTGGTATTTTATAATACAAAACAGCGGGTGTGACAGCAGATGGACTGATTGCAGTGATTGGTGCCTAAAAATTGTACCCGTGAATTTTCCGTGTAATCGAGTGTTTTTTTAAAAACCTTCCGTGAAATTGCGAATTTTTACCCGTGAATTTGGTTGGTCCCTAGTAATGAGACCAACTACAGTTGTGTCATCCGCAAACTTGATGAAGAGATTGCTGTTGTGTATGGGTGTGCAGTCAATCACTCTTGAACAAAATCAACGAAACATTGTGTGCAAAACAAAAGTGCTCGAGGTCAAATTTATATACCATGAAATCTTCAATTACACAACATACATTGTTATATTATGACATGACCACACAAACTAATGCGTCCTACCGCTGTAATATCTGACTGGGCAAATGTAAAGCAACCGGAAGGACTGGAAAGACCAAAAATGGTCATAGCATGCACGTGCAACGCAAACTCGGCGCATACGCAGTGAACTAGGTACGATCTTTAGTCACGAGATCAAGATAACCGATGTTAAGTGGCGAATTTGTCCCTCTTTTGTGCTCGAGATATTAGGGTTCGGCGACATAAAAGAATCGACATAACTGATAAAAAAATGCTTAGACAATGAGGGAGTTTGGCGGTTCCACTTTAAAAACGTCGACATAATAGGGTTTGCGGGATTTGCACCACTTTATTTTAAGGTGACTGTATCATTGTACTTGCTCAAATAAATACTGAATAATCTTAATTAACTATACGTACTTTCTATAGAGTTATGCTTAGGGTTTGGTTTAGGGTTAGTTACTTGTAATTATGCATCATTTACAGTTACCATAGCAAGTACATGTTTATGGAAAAGGCTCAATCAGTAGAGCATTGGTGCTTACAACGCCATGGTCATGGATTCGATCCCAGGGAACACAAGAACTGATTCAATGTGTTCCTTGAATGTAAGTCACTTTGGATAAAAGCGTCTGCCAAAGGCATAAATGTAAGTGCACTATCAGACTCAGTATGTGCATTTCATAAACCTAGTGTTGTGAATTAATATTTTACCCGAGTTGGGTAAACGGAAAAAAATGATATTTCAGTATAGCACAAAAGAGAACGCTGACTGCTCTCTCTCTCTGAGCACATGACCAAAGTTTTATGAGGCTTGCAATGAAAGAGAGGAGCAAGGACCAAAATAAAGTTGGTGGAATACCAAAAACAATCAAAAATGCAATTTTAAATTAGGCACTAAAAAATAGCACAAAAAATCAAAGAACACTTCCTGTGTGAACAGTCCCTAACAGCAAGAAGCTAAGATTTCATTTTAAACAAACTCAACAGACAAATATAGATCTTCAATGTTTATTTGATGTGTTAACATGTATTCATAACACCATTCTACATCCAAAAACAGACCACATCAAAAGACAATGATAGACATGTTCAGCAGCAATTAACAAGTCAAACTCACTTAATTTATGACCTTCAACGGCTGTAATTGTCAGTCATTACATTGTTTTTACAAGACATGTTGGCAGTTTTGAAATACAATTACTCTTCATGATTAGTAAATGAGACCTGTGTGGGTGAATGAAATATAAAGATTGATTTATTGAGTTACGCTGAAGTCTTGGCACACCAATTTAGGTAAAGTATGTGATGGCAGAACACGCTCTCAAGTGAATTTAAACATGCATGCATCTGTGAACATGCATGTATTCTGCCGTTCACACTGGATCCACTCGGGCCCACTCAGTGAGCGGCGCTGCAGAAGTGCTCTCAAACATTCTCAGCTCGGTGTTTTCAGCAGACAATAACCGCTTGTGGACACACGGCCTTAAGTAGATATGTGCTATCCTTACAGACACGTTTTTCATTTGCTAGAGTATGTTTTTTTGACTCTCAAAGGTAGACACTGGCTTGCATTAAACATCACCAAGGACCATGGTTTCAGGTAAAAATCTTTTTGCTGTTCTAAAGAAGGAAACAAGTCTTCCGCTCAAATATTGGATGGCCTGAGGGTGAATAAATGAACAATAAATATTCAAATTTGGGCAAAGTATCCCTTTAAGTAGCTGCTCAGTAGGTCAGTAGGAACAGAGCATCAGTGTTTTCAGTTGAAACATTCTGTAGGACATTCCGGCTACCTGCTGGCATTCCAAAGTTCAACTCTCCATGGTGGTCAGATTCAATACAGTACAGTCCCACTTTCTCTTCAACAACATCTCGGGAGTGTGGTGTAACAGGAGCCAGGGGTGGGATTCCTCGGTTCTGTGTGAGAGGCAGGGTGTCAGTGGGTCCAGGGGACAGGAAGGAAAAAGACTGTTGACATAAATGGAGCACTTGGAAAGCATCTCGGAGACATTTGCGCAGACAGAGAAGAAGCGCGTGCAGTCAGGTGGATGACATTCCAAACTCAGAGCTGCTAACATGGGCCTGGTTCAGAGCAAAGGTCATATATGACAGGAAGCCCTGAAAAAAAAAACATTTCCCTCAAGACGGCTCACAAACACAGGATGGACACAAGGCTATAATTTTCTGCAATAAAAATATCCTTGTCTTTATGTGGTGAAAATGCAAACTTTATCTGTTCTTTTGACCTATGGACCTGCTATTTTTGTGAACCGTTGTTTTTCCTTTAAAGTTTCTTGCAGCTTTGTCAGCAGAGCCGAGTGTCAAGCCTGTCAGAGGTCCCAAATACATTTTCATTTGTGCTCATTTGTTTAAATAGTGATGAGGATGAGTGTGTAATGGGATGGCTGAGGAACGTGGTGTGGAATTGCACTTGAGGTTCTGGTTTCTCAGGACGGAAAGAGATTTACGAGGAGGTCTTGGGAGATGGGGTGGCGGTGGCTGACTCTCTCTTTCTTTCGCTTCAGTCTCCAATCCCTCCCATAAGTTACATGATATGTGCACTTTACAATGATGTGTTTAGAGAACGCTTGGAAAATCCCAATAAAATTGACGAAAGAATGCCAACTCTTACACAATACAGGGCTCTTAAAAAGAAGTTCTATTAATACACTCCGAACCACAACAGCTGGGCATTTTGTGTTTGTTGTAAATAATATTTTGTAAAAATGTCACATTATTATTTTGTACTACATAATAATAAAATATTAGGTTACACTATATTTTAAGCTGTCCATGTTACATTTAAGTATTGAGTAATAATAATTAACTACATTTTCTTCCTATAGGGTTGGTTTTTAGTTCAGGGAGAGATGCATGTAATTATGCATACTTTTTAGTTATTACTACAGTTACTGCATGTGTAACAAGGACACTGTAAAATAAAATGATGTAATATTTTATCATTTATTTATGCATTTTTTAAATGTGTGTTTTTATATCGCCCCACACTGTAAATGCACAATCAAACCAACACACTTTTTATTGTCTACTCTTCACAGAACATAGATAGACATGTGCGTGATTATGATAATAGCTCATAGAATGTTGAAAAAACAGACTTTAAATACCATTGATTTCTCCATAACACTACGTACTTTAATATTGTAGATTGTAGATAGAGTTCAGTCCTGATGTATAACATATTGAGGGCAGACTCACTTGGTCTTGTTTTGTTTTGGGTTAGGGTTTTGAAGAGACTGTGATGGAGAGACTTACTCATTTTTCAGGAAAAGAAGACCCATTTCAGATGAAAACAGACTAAAATCAAAGGATCCACATAAATAAACTGGCATGTCCAGGCCACAAACAATATTTTGAAATGCTTACATTTTAAAAGATTTTTAAACAAAACAATCAACAAAAGCAAGAAATAACGAAACTATTTTTTTGTGCTTCCCCCATTCCTGTCATTTAGATTTTTCTAAAAATAAATATATGAAAAATTGCATTACATTTAAAAAAAAAAATCAGCATAAATGAATGTCAGTTATGCTTTACGTATGCATGTATTTATTTATTCTCACTGTTTTTATGGACATTTTACACATTTTATGTTGTAATTACATTTATTCTCATTGGGATTAGCATATAAAAAAACAGCATCCATGAACATCAGTAATGTTTTACTGTATGTATTATTATTATTATTTTAAACTGTTTTTATATACATTTTACTCTTGAGTTTTTTTTGTAATAATTATTCTCAATTGAATAATAGATACAACATATTATCATCTTATAATATATTAACACATTTTATTACACTATATAATGAATGGTAATGCGAATCGGGGAGAAAATGTGCTTAGTACAAATAAAAAAAATAAAAAACTGTAATGCCTTATTTCTTTCTTTTGATTTTCCAGTGACGTTTAAGCCTGACATGTTTTCATGAAATTCAACCTGTTACGTATAGAGAGAGTGTCATCAGTGACATCGCAGGTGTGTGTAAGTCACCCAGCTAGTGTTCTCTTAGGCACTGGAAAGCATGGTGGATGTGAAAATCTGCTGAAGTATTTGAGGGATCTGCTTGGTGTCCATCGCGACAAAAGATCGTCCGGCTGGCAGAGTCTTCTGGAGCCTGGATGTCAGAGAGAAAGAGAAAAGCCCCCCCCCACCCACATCAAACATTAGCAATGCAAATGAGCTTCTCCTTTCCCTCCATAGGAGGGACAATGGCTGTCATTCATAGAGGGTCTTTGATAAGATACAGGGGCTTGGGAAAAGCCTGTTATTTGAGAGAGACTGAAAGCAAAGTGCCGCCCAAGTCCTTTCACTTAGCTGCCGCCCCTCCCTCCTCACTATCATTCATTAGTCATTTAGTCCCTTGAAGGCATATGTACAGAGAGAACTGCTCTTTAAATCACAGAGGCCATAAAAAACAGCCTCTATGGGACGTGTCCGACCTTCCGCGTGCCTTCAAGCTCTCCTTATGTGCCCCCTATGAGTCAAGACCCACAAAATCCTTCAAAAAACCCAAACAATGCACCAAAGAGAGCTGAACATGAGCCTATAGACTCTCGTCTTTTATTTGAGAAGAGATGTACAAATCACACAGGCCACAGCTAAGAATTGACATGGCTCCAGAAAGGCAATGTTAATTATAATTCTAACTCATTATGCTTTATAGTGCTGCCCTAAACATTTAAGACTTTACACTGCAATTAGCAACTGAAATGGGTCTTGCTTTTTGGAGAGAACTTTAGAGACTAACTTTCACTCAAAGGTGTTTCACTGCACAGACATTTTCCTGAAATGGCACTGTCGGTTCTAATCCAGGCTTAACCTTTAACTAAGCACGCTAATGTTTAACACACAACCTGCTGCGGGACATTAACCTCACCTGTCTGCCTGATCTCCAAGGGAACCAATGAAGATGGCGAAGCCATTGACCTGTGGGTTACTGGTGAGGGCACGTGCAAACCGGTCGGGGCTGATTCCATAGCGCTCCAGGTTGGCGTCGCTCAACACGATGACGAAATGCTCGTCTGCTTCTTCGCGAGCCAGCTCCTTTACAGCGTGTTCGGTGCCCTCCAGAGTGTAGTCTCCGCTCATGCAGAACTGCGAGTGGGCATGCATGGTCTGGTGACAGTGTCGCACAGCAAAATAAGAGGTTATAATGCATATTCAGCAACAGAAGAAGACAAGAAAAGGACATATGCTAAACAGATTCTTTTAATGCACTTCCTGGGGAAGCAAGCGCACACTTAGCTTACACATGGGAATGACAACATCTCAATAAATAACATGGAGGAAGGGTTTGAGCCATGGGAATTCACAGCTACAGCAGTGTTTTTGTGAGACTATAGGGGTGGACGTTTGGTCACTCATGGAGGGGTCCTAGGACATGCACCCATGGAGACAAATTTTGTATGTTAAATGGATTAATCTGGTGCAATTTAAGTGTTAAGTGTTCTTCCATTTCACAATTTCATTGGCTCACCGCAGTTTTCTTGATAGTTTGAACAGTGCTGAGCAGTGCTGAACAGTCCAGAGCTGCTGGAAAGCTATTCACTTTGTTGGTAAAAGGTAAACCAAGATACAAATCATTGGATAACTCAACTACGAAATATGTGACTGCTTTCAGACAACAAATCTTGAATGCATTTTTGTTTTAGGTGTAGACCTGTGTTTTCAGAATAAAAGTGTGAATTTGCCAATAGTTTAAATTATCTTTTGCTGTGACAGTTAATCAGATAACACTTTTAAAACCCTAGGGGCTGAAATATAACTAGTATCGATTGTTTCATTTGATCTGGCTGCAGTCGTGCATCAGTGAATCCCAGCAACCATCCCTGCAGTCTCATGTCTGAGAATTTATGCTTGACTTTCTTCCTGATATGGTCACATTAGACAATAGGAGGAATTCTAGCAGAAATGCTGGCTACTATGTCAGCACAAGTGAATTCATAAGAGCACAGATTTCAAAACAAAAAAAGGAAATGAGGTCATTCCGGCATTACAGAGCCATTACTGTACCTTTAAAACCTTCAGCCTCTCCTTGTTGTTCTTGGGGACTTTGTCACATCTAACCAGTTCTATGTCAAAACCGTCTCCGGAGTGCCCCATAATATCATACTACAGGGGAAAAAACAGGAAGGAGGAGAAGGGTTAGACCACACTGCCAGGAAAATAACAAGTAGAATAAACAATGAGATGTCCAATGCTGGAATAAACACTCTTCAAGAAATGTAAGACAAAACTAAACAAAAACAAACAAGATGATGTAAATATAATCTATAATGACAAATATGATGCTATTTTGAGTTAGACTCATGAATAGTCAATCAAAGGAAGTTTCATAATCTTATCCAGCTCAACAGTGAAGCAAGTGTCTTTGCCAACAATGCAACAGTTGATGGCACTGACAGTCTGAAATACATCATAATCCATTACGTCTCTACATCTTCAGTACATTTAAGTCTGGTTGTATGTGTCTCAGCTTCAAGCAATGCCCACTGATCTATATTTTCTGAAGCTCGCTGAAATGACCAGATCAGATTTGACTGGTTGACTTTTGTACACATTATCTGTGAGTCAGAGGTTCTACTATACAAGGTTCTTTGCCAGACAAAGCAATGTGGACCAGATTCTATGTTGTTTGTCAAAGGTTACATGAGACTAAGGGGACACAGACTAATGTATAGCCAGCAGAGCTGACTAGATCACAGAACAAATGAGAAGAAGATTTTGTGTGACCCATGCCTTGAGATCACAGGTGAATCAGTTATGAGATGCTCTTTTATGAAATGCAGATTATGCAAGTGTCGCAGAGAAACAGATATGTGACAGAAAAGCTGGATAAGCAAACAGCTCGTTTGACAGCCAAGGTGGGGCCATAAAGTCTCTCACCCTTCACACACGCATGTGTACACACACACGCATGTGTACACACACACACACACACACACACACACACGCACGCACGCACACACGCACACACGCACACGCACACGCACACAATCTCACATATCACTGTCACTTTATTCCTCTTTGAAACAATCTAAAACATGTTCTTCACTTAAAATGACAAGTGCTGGGCGATAGTCAAAAAAAAAATACAACAATAACTTTTTATTCAAAAAGGATACATTCAATTGCTCAGAAGTGACAGTCACGTTTATAATGTTACAAAAGATAATGACAAAAAGAACTCTTGATCTGAACTTTTGAACTAAAAGAATTAAACTAGAAGAATTAAAAGTATAAGCGTTTCCCAAAAAAAATATCAAGCAGAACAACTGTTTTCAACATTGATAATAAAAATAAATGTTTCTTGAGCAGCAAATTATTATGTTAGAATGATTTCTGAAGGATCATGTGACTGAAGACTGGAGTAATGATACTGAAAATAAATAAACTTTAAAATGTATGCATATGATTGAATATATTGTTATTCATATTTTACTTTTATGCATTTGGCAGATGCTTTTATCCAAAGCAACTTACATTGCATTCAAGGAACACCTTGAATTAGTTCTTGCTTTCCCTGGGATCGAACCCATAAGCTTGGTGTTCTAAACACCAATGCTCTACTGATTGAATGCACCCTTGGTGAATACATGAGACTTCTTTCAAAACCTTCTTCTTTTTTAATCTTTTTAGCGTATCCCTTCAACCAAACAGCCATTATAGCCAAATAGACTGAATATTTTCACTTATATTTTATTTAAATTGAATCATCTTATCAGTTATAAGTAGAAATATAACATTAATAATCAACAATGCGTAGCTACATATTTAAAGCCAGTAAAATGTTGAGTGTTCACTGACTTCTGTACGCGTCGCCCGCGAGTAGCTGATTTTTCTCTCTATTTTGTGCATCATTCTTCATAATAGCGATGAGTTCTAAGAAAGTGAGTGGTAAGGATGGTAGTAAGAAGAAGAAATGCATGATGACCATGGAAATAAAGCAAGAAATTGTGGATAAATATGAGCGCGGTGCCCGTGAGTGATCTGCACGCACTTATGATCATATGTACCATATGTACCATCCTAAAGCAGAAGGATGTTTCCAAGAATGTGTGAATCCTTCCAAGGGAGTGACGATTATATCGAAGTTATGTTCGAATATAAATGATGAGAATGAGAGGCTTCTGTTGTTGTGGATAAAGGAGAAGCAGATGTCCCTCGATAGATATTTCGTTAAAAGCTCTGCGCCAAGTGAAAGTGAAGGTTGTCAGGCGAAAAAAAGATAAGAAAAGTGATCAAAAGTAAAGAATACAAATAGAAAAAAATCTAAACAATAATATTATATAGAAAAGTTCAAAAAAATATGTAAGCTAAGTTATGTTAATTTAAGTTATATAGTGTTGATGTGGATTCAAGTGTCTGTACCAATCCCCTCCCTCCCTCCTCCGCAGCTGTCCTTAAAAACGTATAATTAAAACCACATTTTACTTGATATCACACATGTATCACACTGTATACATGTACTATAATTGTGTGTGTGTGTGTGTCTATACCAATAAAAAACATATTTTTTCCCCATTGTTACGGATCTGGAACGGATGAATTTGTTTTCTATTATTTCTTATGGGAAAACATGATTCTAGACACAAGCAATTCGAGTTACGAGCTCCGCCCTGGAACGGATTATGCTCGTATCTAGAAGTATTACTGTATATTTCTGTATATTTAAACAATAGTAATACAATAGTAAGCAATGCACTGCCTTGAGTGTCAGAAACTGTGAAATGTTTTAGTGCTATCAGAGAAAAACATCAGGACTGCACCAGATCCAGCTGTTTTACAAATGTTACATATTATCTACATTTATATCATCCGGCCTCAGATCTGACCTCACACATTTAAAGTGTTGATGCACATTAGAGCAGAACGGGATAATGTGAGCCATTGACACCCGCAGCTGCATATCTTCCGCTGCTTTCCTCCCCCAAACTCCCCGGAATGGAGATAACAGATTATCTTTTGTGCAGGCACTACAAATCTGCAGGCAGCTCCCAACAAGGGCCGTGATTCACTGCCTCCAGAGCATCTGCCAGCAGCTCAGATGAACAGCGCGACAGAGAGATGGACGGAGGAAAAAGAGCAACATCGAGTGAAAGAGAAAGAGTGAGAGGCATTGGCCTCCCAGAGAGCTGCTAACCACTAATCAACCTAAACCAGCATGACTTTCTCTATGGCAACAGAGTATGCACCAGCTTCTGAGAATACTTCATATCATCCTTTTTGCCATGGCAACCTCCATAACAGTGTGTCAGCATGTGCGGTGCGGAGATCCCTATTACTCATCAGATTTAATAAGGTTCTCACTCACTGTTTCCGTGGTTTGTTGCCTGGAGGTGGTTTATTATAAACAAATTTAGTTTTTTTCAATGAGTTAAAAAAGTGATTGTCGTGAAAAGATTGAGATACATGAACGTTGAGAGACTATATTTGAACTATGTGGTCAACTTATACCAAGATGAGATGGCCATGAAAAAATTTGATTCACTGAGAAGACGCATTTATTCCTTTCAAATTCAAGGCACTGTACCAAAATCTAGATGGCCACCTTGGGTCTCCAATCCTAGGGAGCATTCTATTTGACATGCAGCCATGTAAATGGCTAAGCTATACTGCTATATAAGCTATACTAAGCTAAAACAAATAGGGAGTTTGGCGGTTCCACTTCAAAAACATTGACATAATAGGATTGGTGAGTTAACCGTGAGTCGAGATAAGTGAACTCCACTGTATTACACAGCATACTGTTTTTACTGTATTTCTGATTAAATAAATGCAGCTTTAGCGAGCATAATACACGTCTTTCATAAAAAGAACTTAAAACTTTTTAACCGTAATTTAATTCATCAATTGCTTTGTCAGCCATCTAGGATGTTAAAGTTTCCCCACAAGTATGGAAAACTGCTTTATGAAATTGCCTTTTCTTTGTGATGTACCAAAGAATTTGGTCAAAAGAAGGAAACTTATGCTGCCTACACAGATAGCTCAAAGATTTGGAATAGAGCCGATGGCTGATTGCCAACTCTCACCTTAAACTTGTGCTCGTAGCTCTCTAGAGCCTCCATCACCATGCACACGGCCTCCATGGAGCGCTCCAGACGGCCGTCAACGCCATTAAAGCGATACATGCTGCCAGAGACATCCGCTAGCAGACGTAATCGCTTCGGCTTCTGCTGAGGAGACCCCAACTGCAGCCAGACCAAAGGAAAAACACATAAGTCATCCACACATTCAGTCTCAAATGATCAGACAGATATTTAATTAGGAAAATCATTTTATACGGTTACTATGTGGTTCCTTTAATTGCAGTGTTCTGTGTGCCCAGGCAACTCTTCTGAAAGGCTTCAGTCAATGAGGTTTTTAATGGATTACACAGAAGCCATATAATATTTTAAGGCAGCACTATATTAACATTATTATAATAAATTCAGAAAGATTTTTAAAATGCACTTATGGGACACAGTGTGACCTACTTACTGTGAGTGTCTGCTAAACTGGAATTCAAAGATTCCAGTGGAATACATTTTTTGTCAGACATCAGCAAATCTAACAAGAATGCTACACCTTAAAGTTGTGCGACTACAAAGTGTCATTCAGACATTATTTATTTACTTTGTGTCCTTCCAAACCTTTATGGTGTTTTCTTTTTCTGTAGAATGCAAAATGAGAAATTTTGAAGAATGTACCCATTCCCCTTTTCACAGTCACCAACATATAGACAGAATCTCATATTTTTTATTTATTTTTGTATTGTAATTTATGTTTTAATTTGAATTCTAATACGCACAATCTTGTTCTGTTGATTCTAAGTGCATGATGCATTTTTGTCATCTGCTGAATGCTACTTTAAATGCTAAAGTTCTTTAAAGCAGGATGGGTTCTGATTAGCTGTGAAAGTTTTACTTGTCAAACAGCTGGAAAAAATCGTTCTGAATGTGATTACAATGATATAGTTTCTCTGTGCCATTATAGTTGTGGTATAGTTGTGAAAAATGATTTTAAGATCTTATCATCATTGGTCTAATATTGTAAAACTGCTTGCTTTAAAGCAATCTATAGTATACATTGCTGCAGTATTATAAACTACTGTATATAAAGTGCTACTGTAAATAAATAAGCATGATATATCTTGTCTGCAAACATATCCCCATCTCTATGATCAGAGGCTTTCTTAACTGCTGTCATTTTTGTTATGTGTTTATTTTGCTACTGGAAGGCACATAATCATTTAAGAAAAGAATAGAAACACATGTATAGAATCATTCACAGTCCGATCAATAACATGCATTCAGAAAAAAGAAATCTCACCTCCGGCTCCAGCTCTCCTCTGCGTTTATAAATGGCCTTCTCTCCTGTTAGGCCGTCAATGATCTTAGCATCATCCAGGTCACCCAGAGCCTGATTCCTCAGCCACTGCCTCTCCTTCCCTTTAGCCTGAAACACAGACACTATTTACATCTTTAAAAAATATAAATTCAAATACTTTTCTGGTTATAAGCAAACATCTAACAACATTTTTTGTTTTTTTGTTTTACCCTATTAATTAAAGTTACAATTATAACCATTAAGATCTCATATAAATACTAATTATTAATTGAAAATTAAACTCTAATTTACTGTAATGCACTTTAGCTTTGAGTAGTGTCTCTGCTGGCGTGAAGGAGACGAGAGGAGTGGAGGTGGGGTGTTACTGTCATCAAGGGAAAACACAAAACCCGGATTCAAGTGCAGATGAGTGAATTTATTATAATAGTGCAGAAAACAAACAATGTCTGGTGGCGCAGGGATCCAATGGGCTGAAGTGCAAATGAGGTGAAGTGATAATCCATAGTGAAGTTAGTGGAACATGGAACACGGGAGATCCAAAGACAGCGCGGGCATAACAGAGACAAAAACCCGGCCCCCGACCACGCCCCCACTACACCACACACACACAGGCAGAACTAGGAGACAATAAATTCATGAACCGTGACAGTAACTGTTTAGAGCAAGGATTTCCTACCTTCTTTCTATATGCTGTACTGTACGTATATATTTCACTACGTGAACAATTAATGTTAACAACATAAGGTAAAACCGCTGTAAATCACTTATACAATTATGCACTGTGGTGAATGATGCAACCAAACCGAGTGACGCTGAGAGACTGAACGAGTTAAGGGGTGATAAAGGGGTTGGAACCGCGTGACTGTTTTATAAGAGGCTGTCATTATGATATTTCCAGTAAAAATGCGCGCAATGATGCTGAGCGTTAGGACTTTTCCACACAAAAATGCGGGAAAACTTTTCTCGCACTTCAATACAATTTTCGTACACAGATTTGACTTTCCATGCTCGTACATGGGGGGGTGTACCCCCTCTTTCCATTTGCTCGTATACTAAGTCACTCGTAAACCGAGGTATTAAAAAAGAATAAAAAAGAATAAAATAAGTAAAGTGCAAATTATTTGAATTTTTAATACAATGACCCCCAGTGGGTCCTTGACTTCCTCTGCTTCAAACATGGATCAAACATCAACAAACACTAATAGAAGCACTTCCACATGTGGCTCTCATTATTTGAGAGAGCATGTCAGATCTCCATGAAAAACAATGACCAAACTCATCACTACTCATAACTTCACACACAAGTAAACACAAGCATGTACAAAGACTACATAGTAAATTCAAGTACTCAGACACATTCACAGGCATATACAGGTTAACTATAATGGTGTAATAATGGGTGATGGGGTAATAATGAAATCATCACATCCGTTCTTGCAAAAGTTTCAGACAGAAGTGTGAAGTCACACTGTAATAGAGAGTCATGAGCTAAAGAAACAGCACAACACTCCAGGGATTTACTGAATAGATGAGATCATCTGCTTGATTCTGTGTTGAATCGCAAGTTTGTGTGAAAAAGAGCTATAATGCTCCACCTAAATGCGGCTGGTACTTCCACTGACTTCAGACCTGAATGATGATGGAACTGACCATGTTACAATACAAAATGCCCAAAACAAACACAATGTCTTTATTCACAGCAGGGATTCCCAAACTTTTTCATTAGCCGAACCCTAAACCATTCACAAGAAGTATCAGATTTTAAGTTAATATTTTGTATAATTTAACAATAGCAGGAGCGACAAGCAGCATCAGGATAACAAATAAAAACTAATATTTTAAGTATGTTTTGTTTTTTACACTGATGTTTTTTTTTAATGTTTAACCCCTCCTGAAAAAGAGCTATCTAGATGACACCATATTGAGCAAATGCAGACCGATCTCAAATCTTCCTTTCATAGGCAATATAATTGAAACAGTTGTTTTCAATCAGCTGAACAAATTCTTATACTTGAATGGATACTTTGGCAATTTTCAATCTGGTTTCCAACCACATCATAGCACAGAGACAGCAGTCATAAAGATAATAAATAATATTTTCTGTCAGGTTTCTGTCAATGCGGTCTTGTTTTGTAGTGTTCTGGTGACAGAGCTCTGACACTGCCCTATTGTTGTGTCTTTGTGGGAGCGCGTGGCTTTGAGTGTCTCAAGTCGCGCGCTCTCTTGTCTGTGTAGCGTCTTGTGTGTGGGTTATGATGTCCAATCCCGAGACTTTGGTCTTATTCAGTCTTAGATTTGTGTCGGGATTCGGACATTCCTGACCCGTGTGTTTGTCCTTGTTGTGAGCGCACGAGAACAAGTGAACACTCTACGTCATGTGAGTGGGTGCGGTTTCGGGCTCCACTCGGAATGCGCTCTCTCGTCGGCATGTATTGTTTAGCATGCGGTTAATGTTTTCATCGGCCGCTTGCTTTCACGTTGTGTTTCGTGTCGCGCTCAGTTTGTGTTTTCACTAGCTGCGCACTGTATCGTCTGGTCCCTCGTGAACACGGAGCTATGCGCATTCACATTGGCTCATGTCCTGAATCTTGTTCCCTCATTACGGTTTCATTTACCCCCGCTGTTCGACCTCATTAGCCTCCTGTGTCACTATTTAATCCCTTCATGTTTGCTGTCCTATGCTGTGTCGTTGTCTATTCCTGTGCATTTCTTGTTGGAAGTTTTGCTCATGTCTTGTCCATCTAGTTTTGTCAAGTTGATCGATCCCGTTTTTCCCACTCGGGGCAGTTTTTTTTGGCATTTTGTTTTGTTTTATAATAAAGAAAAGTTACCCTTCCACCTGCAATTGAGTCCTCACTCTTCATTCCCGGCAATTTTCCAATAATACAGATACAGGCAAATATATCAGTGCTGATACTACTTGACCTCAGTGCTGCATTTGATGCTGTTGATCACAACATACTCTTTGAAAGGCTGGAAAACTGGGTCTGGCTTTCTGGGATGGTCCTAAAATGGTTCAGGTTATACTTAGAAGAAAGAGGTTACTGTGTGAGTATAGGTGACCATAAGTCATGAGTGGACATCCATGACATGTCCCACAAGGCTCAATTCTCTCTCAATTCTGCATCGCTCTAGTTCAATCTGTTTATGCTCCCACTGAGCCAAATTATGCAGAAATTTTTTTTTGCTTACCATACCTATGCATACGACACCCAGATCAACTTAGTCCTATTAAAAATACTAAAAATCAAATCAGGAATCTTGGTGGGATTCTGGAATCAGACCTTGGTTTCAGAAGTCATAGAATTAGAAAAGACTTGGAAAAACTTGTTCATGCTTTCATCACCAGCAGGGTGGATTATTGTAATGGTCTCCTCACTGGCCTTCTCAAAAACAGCATTAGATTATAAAACAGATTCAAAAGCATTTGTTTATAATGTTTTCATGTGACCACTGTAAAGCTGCTTTGAAACAATCTGTATTGTAAAAAGCGCTATATAAGTAAAGGTGACTTGACTTGACTTGACTAGACAGCTGCAGCTCATTCAAAACACTGAACCAGAAAATATAAATATATCACAGCAGTCTTTAATCTTTACACTGGCTTCCAGTTAAATTTAGGATTGATAAGTATTATTACTAGTTTATAAACCACTCAAAGGCATAGGAACCCAAAACATTGCAGATATGCTCACTGAATATAAACCTTAGATCACTAAGATCACGGTAAGTCAGCTTTTTGCTATTATGCCATCCACAGCTGAAACCAGCTTCTAGAAGAAATCAGATGTGCTCCAACAGACACTTTCAAAGCCAGACTCAAAACACATCTGTTAGCTGTGCATTTACTGAATGAGCACTGCCACTGTAAGTCCAACTGATTGCACTGTACTTTATTTTCGTATCCTCCTTTAAACCTATAAACTGAACCGTTTGAATGTACTTTATATATATATATCTTTTTTTATTCTTTTGTTCCTGTGGGAGTGATCCATGATTGTTGAATTCTGTGGTGACTAGTGCGGAATGCATTAGTCAATGGTCTAGGACCATTCGGGCTGTGGAATGCAGCCGTCTGTGGAATGCATTCAACAAATTGAGTGTGGGCTAAGGAATGCAGATTAGATCTCCCCCTGCCCAATTCAGGTGAAAATTGGATATCTCTAGAGATGTCTAGAGTTATATAGGTGTGTGCCAAAAATACCACAGAGAACAAAAATCATGGTGACGCCCCAGAGTACTTTATTTTTTGCACCCTCCTTTTTATTCTAAACTACTTTACATATTTTTTTAATTCTCACCTCTATTGATGATTTTATTTATTTTGATTATTTTAATTCCTTCTATGTTATGCACTTTGAATTACCATTGTGAGTTAAATGTGAATAAATTTACCTTGAATAATAATTCATTTTGTTTTCAATTTTTCTGATTTAATAAATTATTTGCATTTCATCAATTCACAAAACTCGAAAAAAATAATACTTTATGTCCTATAACCATGGTTGTTATTAAAATGATAAAAAATTGTCAAAAACAAACAAAAACATTTCCCCCATTAATTTCCATATAAAATTTGTCTATATAAAAAGCGCATTTAGGCATTGGAGTGTCCAGCATGAAATCATTTTTACATATTCAAAAGATTACATTTAACAATGTTAACACTTTTTTTGCATTAAGCGAGTGATATTGTCAGGGTTTGGGGATGAAGGGATGAGCGAGGACTCAGAGATGCAGATGAAAGGGCTTTTAATACAAAATAAAACAAAATACAAACATAAACAACCCCGAGGGGGGGAAAACAAGACCAGACGGGACTAAGACTGGACAAAGACTTGACTTGACTAGGCTAGACTACAAACTTGACTTGACTGGAAAAAAAACTCACGACAGGAACTGGCAAAGTAAAGACAACGACGCAACACAGAACAGCAGACAAAGACGGAATATATAGGGAGGACATGGGGAAATTAACGAGGAAAAAACAGCTGGGAAAAATCAAACTAATGACAAAGAAACAAGACGGGCGGGGTAACAGACAAGACATGAACACGCAGACAATTAACGCGTTAATGCGACTGGAGCACTCAAAGCCGCGCGCACGCACACACAACTAGAGACATAACGGTAGTGTCAGAGCTCTGCCACAAAACCAAGAAATGACTAGACCGAATGTGGCAGAACCCACACAGATAGATGACAGAATTGTTTATATAAATTTCAAAACATTCGAAATTAGCATAAAAAAAGAAGTTCTCAATAACGGCTGATATGGCATCCGGTAGGTGTGTGAATCCATCCGGTAGGTGTGTGAATGTGCACGTGTTCAACATGTTTGGAAGAGTTAGTTGTGGAAAATCATACGAGCAATGATTACAGCGTAAAGGCAAGGGTCCAAATGTGGTGTTTTGATCTCTTTTTACAGCTCTCATATTCTACATTCCATTGAAAACAGATGAGCTATTGTTTTTTTTTTTGTTTTTTTTCTATGCTTCTTACCAAATTAAAACGTAAACCTTAATGACCCAGGACAAGTGTTCACCAATACAACAATCAGAAGTTTGGACAAAGTTTACTTGTTTCTCATGATCTTAAAAACTGTAAAAATATACCTTTAAATGTATTTATTTAGTTTAGCAGTCAATATCTGTCCAGCAAAAACATTACCCGCAGTAGTCTTTAAAAAAAGCCTTCATCATAGTAGTTTATTTTCATTCGTTATCTATATCTATATCTAAATTACTTCAATTTATGTTCGTTTTATTAGATAAAGATCAAGTGGAATGGTAAGATTACAATTATGAATGCATTAATGAATGATTGCGCGTTTGAATCTGTCCTACTTGTCTGAGGGTCTCTTCTTTACCGTTAGTGAAGTTTCAAAACCAAAATACATATATTAAATAATTTTCAGTTTCTATCAATTGTAGGATAGCGATGATGATAACTTCTTCGATAAATGAAATGTAATTAATTTTCAACTGGAGTGAGAAGAATATCAATTTTATTATTTCAAAAAAGTCACACCATAAATTTTATATTAAAAAATATATATAATAAAATTATTTTATTTTGGAAACTGAATAGAAAAAAAAGGAGTTTCCAGCATACATGTGAGCATCAACAGTGTTTAAAAGGCATACCAAGACACACCTCACAAAGTTAGTTGAAGACTAATTATTTTTATTATTATTATTATTTTCAACATCATGGAATAATATTAAAGAATGATTGGATGTTTCTAAACTTCTGACTGTTAGTGTATGTGTCGGCAACTTTTCAGGAGTAAATGAATAGGCAGTGGTCAAATTACTATCCGAAAAAATCCCAAGCGGAGAACAGAGGTTCAGGGTGACATGGAGGTTAACTGCTTCTCAGGACAGGACTAGTAAATAATGATGCCAATGCGCTCATCTGGACCACACACATGCCACGGTGGATGCCAGCTCTCTTTGCAGCACTATTGTAGGTGAAATGAGAGAGTGCCTATTTAGAGGACCAGACTGTGAAAGACAGACAGAGATAATGCTTGTCACCATGTTTTCACATAAACACATCTGTCTTTGAGCAGAGTGCCTTGCACGGGCTGCCAAAGAGGAACCTGATCCTCCCTGAAGCTGGAGCCGGCCCTTCGTTCACACAGCACAGGGAATCCCCATGAGTGGATACAGATCTCAGAACAGACTGAGCTGCTGCTGCTCGTTTAGTTGAATATAGACATGGAAACTAGCTGGTCTTCAATCAGCATTTTCTCAGAAACTCCACCCGAGTTCTAGCACTCCATACACCCACACCCAAACAAAAAAGATCAGAAGCACTACCGGACATCCTTCCATACAGAATGACGCCTGCTGGGTCCATATCGACAGACCAATCAGGAGGGCAGGACGCCTAATAATAATAACAACGCACGTTCTTTTGGACTCAAAGGATGGTCCTCTTGCGAGTTGGCTGAATGCTAAAGGAAATCTGTAGGTGTATCTGTAGGTCCATGTGTGCACGTGCAGACTACAGCTTGCACGAATACTCACTGCAGCTAATCAAAAATAGCTGACCATCAGCAGGCCTATTTTTACCTTACGTAAATTAACAGACTGTACAAACTAAAATTCAGTTAAGTTCAGACTCAATGTACTAACTATAGTAGTGTCACAACTAATCGAAGATCAGAAGTTTTCAATCTGCAAAGTGGGAATAAGTGGGTTACGCAATGGTACTATGTTTATGCCAGGACAGCAACATTTTAAATGTAAAAATTAAAATATGAATTAGCCTACTTTCTATTTCCATATTTCTGACAACAAAACACAGATCTCAGCGTTTTCAGCATTTTTTCAGGGGTGGAGCTCCTTGCATGAAAAATGAACATACAATTTAACCTATGTAGTCTAAACAAATGAATTGCTCTAATCAGATGGTTCTTTTCATGAATCATTCAAAAAGATTCGGTCTGCTAAATCTTTGCATTTAAAGTGGCATTTTCACAGATGTTACTCCAATTTATAGACACTGAATCAGTTTTCTTGACACTAAAAACAGACATTTCTGAAGGAAACAGTAAATAAAATGGTGAAACCGAGAGTGCTCTTTGCCATCACGGTTATTTCTCTGCAGTAAAAGCACAAACGACAGTCCATCTGGCTTTATGATACCTTTCAGGCTCAGAGTCAGCATGGTGAGTCCCACTAAAATGAACTTTTCCATTTTGCCGTGAAACTCCACTGCAGGATGTTGTGACGGATCACGTGCACTCCACTGACATCAGCTCTTTATTTGCATAAAGTTAAACATGTGTCAACTTTGTTGTGTCGTTTGGACATGCCTTTATCTTGTCGCCTACAGTCATTATTCCTCGTTTCCCCTGAAAACTACCAACTCTCTACTAAAATAAATAGGCTGCTTTGTGTGTTCGTGTCGCTGACAGTGTGGACGGGGCTTCAGATGCAGAGCAGCTACTGAATCAACAATTCACTAACTAAACTGAAAAGTTCCATTTAAGCATGTCATTACTTTACTTTGCAATGTATTGGCACTTGCTATGCCAACAATAAAGAAATGAAAGAAAATCTCTTATTTATCTATAAATATTACAGTCCTGCGTTTGTTCTTTCAAGTTTATCATATCACTATCAGTGTGTATTAATACACTAACAAACACTAAGACTCAAGATAATAAAGACGCAATAAACTAAAAGGGCATTAAAAGGTACAATATTACTATTTCAAATAAACGCTGTTCTTTTGAAAATATATTCAAACAGAAGAAGATTATATTTAAAATTCTAAAAACATTTCTCAATATTACTGTTTTTACTATATTTATTTTCAAATAAATCAGCCAGAGTGAGCATAAGAGACTTAATTTAAAATATTTAACTGACCCTCAACTTCTGAGTTGTTATGTAAGCAATATGGTAACGCAATAAAACTGATAAGTAGTTAAATATGTTTTATCATAATTTCAATAAAAAGTTTTTGGTGTTCAGACTTTATGTAAATGCGGCCCAAATCATAATAGTGTGAACATTCTCCCTGTGTTTGCTGTCTTGTGCTGTCATCATGTCCTATCAAGTCAAGTCAAGTCTGTTTTCCCCCTCAGGGTAGTTTTGTTTGAGTTTGTTTTATTTTATTATTAATAAAAGTCCTTCTGTCTGCACCTCAAATTCCTCACACTTCCCTTCATCCGTAAACCTTGACAGATACAGGTTTTGCAATGCAATCTCAGTCTGAACAATCAAATCAGAATTCATGCAACTTCTCCGTCACTATTGAGCAACATTTGTCACAATTCTGCACTCATATGAGTCAGATTTTATATACCCTAAGTTATCAAGACATTGTGAAAGGAAGACAGTGGAAGGACTGTGACGTGTCAGCAAAAACATTACGGTCGTATCATAAATGTTTAAAAACTCTGTTCTCTTTCTCCTTGTCTTTGTTTTTTCTTATATTGCCTGTGCATAGATTCACTAACAGATATTTATTTAGTCACACTATAAATAATTCTGTATGACAGCGTGTTGCGTGACTTTTTTTAAAATAACTAATCAATTTTTGCGCATGCGGGTCAGTCAGGGACACTGATCTGTTCCCACTGGAATCTGATGTTGTGAACAGCTATAAAAGACAAATCTGATCTGAGCAACACATTGAAGTTGAGCACTAAAGCTCACAGAGTGAACGTAGTCTAAGAGAGTCCTAACATGAAAGTTTTGGGGACTGGACTAGTCACTGCAGCCCATGGCACAGGGCAGAAACCAGTATAATGTTTTCAGCCCACTAAACGCCAATAAGTGTGACTTCTAGAGGTGATTACCTGCAGACTGTCCAGAATGATGCGGAGCGACTGGACCTGTCGTCTGACTGCTCCTGAGAAACGGTCGTAAGTGCTGGCATCATACTCACTCATCTCAATTTCCTTTAGCCTGTAACAAAAACATAACACTTTAGACACACAAACACAATCTACAGTGAGATTTGTGAGATTTGAACAAAACTAACCATGTATATTAAACTTCAGTGTGTAACATGAATAATTCTTCAAAATTGTGTGTAAGCAATAATTTATTCACTCGAGAAACTTCACATCTTGGTGGTGAGTTTTGTACAGATAGGAATTACTAACATTTTCTATTGAAAAAGTAAAAATGTATCTTGACCTTCCTTGCATCTTAAAAGAGTGTTCTGTGGCAGAAGGAGTTTAGAGAAAATGTATATATTTAGTCACACACTAAAGTACAGATAACAAAAAAGAGAATAGTCACACTTGACAGTAGGAGGTGTAGGATAAACACTTCTTTTGGGGCAAGTCCCTACAGCTCCACGACCAGCACCCACACACATGCAATACACCCAGGTGCTCAAAGCCCAGCCAGCCTCATCAGTGTGAGTGTAAGAAGGATGGAGGCTGGAGCTTTGCCAGGGCACTAGTCACCCACGGAGATGTCTGTGAATGCCACGAAAACATTGTGTGAAAGACACACACAGATTTTACATTTATTCATTTGGCAGACGCTTCTATCCAAAACGACTTACATTGCATTCCAGAAAAACATTGACCTTGTAATCAGTTCTTGCTTTCCCTGGGATCGAACCCATGACCTTGACGTTGCACGCGCCACACCATAGGAAAGCCAATTAAACACACACACACGCACGCGCGCACGCACGCACGCACGCACGCACGCACGCACGCACGCACGCACGCACGCACGCACGCACACACACACACACACACACACACACACACACACAAACACACACAAACACACACACACAAACACACACACACAAACACACACACACACTCTTTCTTGATTCCACTTAGCTGGGCCTGTCCCTCTGATTGAAAACCCCTAAGTTATACCCCTAGGTTATATCATTAGGACCATTAAGATTTTTGGAATTATTAAAATGTTTAGGACAATAAAGCGTGTTTCATTTCTGAATTCATATTACAACAAAGTGTCAAAAAATGTTGTTTTATAATTCCCATTTTTCTTAATGACAATTTTCAGTTCACAAATTAACCACAACTGTCACCACAGGTTGAAGTCAAGGGCGAAACAGGATCTACGTGCAGCATATGTTTATTGAACATAAAGATTAACAAACTAAACGGACTCAGGGATCCAAACAGAGGACAGGAACTTCAAGCTAACAATAGAACAACCGGGATTTAAAGCGACAACAACAGACAACCAGACAGGGCTAAACACAGGGCTTAAATACACAACCAAACTGAGGAACAAACGAGACAGTTTGATACCTGAACAGAACTAAGTCAATCAGTAACCATAGAGACAGAAGGGCAGAGGACAAGGTGAAACTGAACTAATATGGATATAAAGTAAAAACAGAGTGAACACTAAACAGCCTTCAAAAGCCTAACTGTGACAACAAATTTCATGAATTATGAAGCAGAAGTAAAAAGCTAAACATAGGCTGTAAACAAACTACACTGGGGTCGCACGACTTCAGCAACACCCTCACTGAGCCTCCGATCCTTTCAGTCTTTGTGTAAAAATACTTTCCATGCGTTTGAGTTAGGATCATTTTCAAGAGTGTAATTATAAGATGAGTTTACCTGTACAGCTGATGATGTTTAATGTCCTCGACAACCTCTCTATAGAGCCATTTAACCACTTGTTAGCAAGACAAGTAAAAGCTTTATAAACCTCACAAGAGGGTATTACTGATGCATTTAATATAGTAGAATAAAATGTGAAAACATCTTGAGATTTTATTCACCACAAACCTTATTTCAGGAATTTATCCACAAACCTATTAAAAACGCATTGACTTCAGGATGATGGAAGTACTAAAATGAGCAAAAGATGTGTCATCCATACGCACTCTAAACAACTAATACTATTATAATGACTTAATAACATATTTTTGAGGGGTTGTACTTAATTGTTTTACAACTCAAAAAAATGTTTTTAATGTACTGAAATGTCTGATTTTTATAAACCAAACTGAGTCAGACCTTATAAAAGCAATATAACATATACACATTACTATTTATAAGGTCTGACACAGTCTGACCCAGCAACACTGGCTTAACCAATTTCTTTCGTACTTTTGGGTGAAATATGACCTGGACCATGTTCTTGACAGGATTTGTGAGATTCCCCCAGTCACTTGATGGACAGGCCTCTGCAGGGCTGGGTTCTGCCACACAGGTGGGGTGAGGCCAATAATCCCTAAACAGATTCTAGAGTCAATTCTCCTCTTCTGTTCAGGTCTGGGACAGGCCTGGATGAATGTGTGTGCATGTGAGAGGTGTTTGATGTCATGAGGGGGAAACCTAGTGTGAAGTGTGTCTAGACCGTAGCAGCCCACAGACCTTAAGGCCACGTCCACACGATGCCGGCGCGTTCCTTATCCGATCTTTTTTTTCCTCGTTCAAAAAAAAAAAATCAGCGTCCACACGATACCACTGAAACCGACTGAATCCGGTGTAGTTTATATGCCAGACCAGTATGGGGCGCTGTAATTCTGCCACAGATAATACACTATACACAGAGAAGAAGACTTTGAGCATGCGCATTGTTGTTGCTGTTCAGTGTTGCCAGATTGCTATTTACCTTTTTGTCACGTCCGACCGGGAAAAAATGCATTGGGCTGGTTGATAAAATTTGGGATTGTTTTTGATGTATAAAATCGCTCAACATTTTTCATTATTTATAAGAGTACGCACTTTGGGCTGGTATTTTTTTAAATGGGAGGGTTTTAATCTGTAGCTGCGCTGGAATCTTCGGTCCAGTCTGGCAACACTGTTGCTGTTACTGTGACGCAGCCGACACGTGATGTGATGACATCATCGGTAAACAAAAAAATATATGGATTGGCCGTCCACACGAGTCCGCAAGGGTGTCGAATTCAGATCTATCCACTTTAGGACCCGGTATCAAAAGAGAGCGGATTCAGTCTCCCAAATCGCCGGATGCGTGTGGACGGAACGCCAATCCGATAAGAAATGTATGCGGATGCAGTGATCCGCGTCTCCGTGTGGACGGGGCCTAAGTGTGCTCACACACCGACACTATCAGATGTGAGATCAGACCAGACAGTGTGATCTCAAAATACTGTGACATCGTCATTCTTTTCAAAAGAAATGATCCCTCAGCTCTCCATTACCACCTGGACCAAAAAATATCTGGAAAAGCCACAAACGTACTGCTGAATTGTTCCTGTGCTACAAAAGATAAATGTAACATGTAAGGAGTGCTATCTTCTTGCTTGTAGTATAATCGTTTTCCTTCTTCCTGCTTTGCTTCTCTCTCTCTCGCGCGCACACGCACACACACACACACAAGCTGTGGGTTTCCTGTCTGGCCTCTGAAGCTCACATTCTTTGCGCAATGTTATTGGAGAGAGGACAGACTGCTGCTATTTTCTCCTGAATTCCAAACCTGTCCACAGACCGGAGAGTGAGGTGGCCAGCGTGGCTATGCAATAGCAGTGGGAATGAGTAAATGAGAGTGAAAAAGCTCTGAAAATATATAGAAGCAAGTACAAATAATTGCAACATTGAAGCATAAGAGAAAAATCTTACCAAATCCAAACTTAATAAAGGTATATGTGTTGATTTTTAGTGGTATTTTTAATATATGATGAAACAACTATACGAAGGGTTACAGCTCTACTATTCAGGTATATCTATTAACGACAAATTCAGTTTTTTCTCCATGATAGTAGGTCTACATCAAATTTGAAAGATATGGTGGTTGTCGGAGTGTAACATACAGTTGCAAAAAGGGTAGATAAAGTCCCACATCCTGTGGAAACCCCTGTCAAAAGCCATCTCAACTGAGATTGAAATATTGTGAACGTGACAGACAGCATGCAGATTACAACAATGTGAAAAATCTATGACCACGAACACTGCAGCTAAATTCGGTTCCCAATTCACCTTTTTGTGCTTAATCCTGTTCTGTACACACAAATTTAAATAATTTACATTCTAGAAAAATGCTGGTAGCATATTAACAACCACATCAAAAATTCTATGCTGTGTGTATGTAACTAAACTGAGCAATTAGTTGTTAATAATGTGTCTCCGAGAAGTACCAGAGATGTAGGGAACATCCTACAAATGCATATGCAATAAGGTCATCTGCAAAAATAAATGTCCATGCTTTTTTAGTGCTAATTTTTCAATGCATGTCCTTAGTTAATCCTGACAGCAGTCGTGCAACCTGTTAATAAAGCTGGCCTAATCTTGATCAGAACATATTTCTGAAAGTCAGACATACTCTTTTAAAGAAATAACATCTTTAAATTACAACACAAGCACGTTCACTGTTTGTTTAAATTTAAGATACAGCATTCAAATGGTCCTGCATGACAGGATGACCCGGATTTGGTCTTCAGAGGCTGTCAAAAGTTTCAAAAGTATATATCTGGGTGCTGGTCAAATACTCTTCATGCATTCCTCTGCATCAGCCTGTGATGTTTAAGATAAAGCCAACTTTTGATTTTCTCGCTAAATAAAATTTCAGTGGCGACACAAAATCGCCTTATTCTACAAATATGTCGAGCTTTTTTGTCCCATTTTCCATCCCTGCTCTGACTCTCAATAAAGTACCTTTAAGACTTTTATATGTAAATTACCTACATTATACATAATTACTGTATACATACTGGCATATTTCACACTGTCAAACAACAGTGTACACTGCAAAATAATGAACATTTTACAATATGCATTCGCAAACAAAGGTTATGAGCTCATGGTCATGATGTAACAAGCACAACAACCTAAAAAAATGAGCCATTCTTCCAGCTTAGTTGCCATAAATGAATTGTGGACACTGTCAATTAGTACCAGTAAATTGTGTAACTGGTAAGTTTTGTGTTAGCTGGGAAGGATTTTCATCTGGATCAGAGTCCATGTGTTTTATTAACAGTTCATGTTATTGTGTTCACTATTTTTACTTTATTTTCTATATTTGTGGTGACTGGGGTGGCTCATACCAACTTACTAACTTAAAAACTAGTTTGGGACTGCTATTTAGTAGCCTTACCTTATACTGTCTATTCATCAGTGTTAGTGATATTCTTATAATTTATGTTAAGTAAAGTGGTACAGTAGATCTATTGCAGTGCTTCTCAATTATTTTCTGTCACGCCCCCCCTAGGAAGAGGTAAACATTCCGCGCGCCCCCCCTCCCTCCATTTTGGAACGTTCGCCTTATGGTTTCCATGGCAACGCGTCATGCTTGTCACGTGACATACCGCAGTCACAAAAAAGCGCTGTATAATAGATTAATACATTTATTTAGTTTTTCTTTTTTATTTAAAATAGTCACCAACTTGTTGAAACCTAAAAGAAACCTTATGTGGTTGAAAACACTGAATTGTTGTGATAAATGACAAGCTCTGAGCGCGTCTTTTTTGGATCAGTGCCAGATAACGCGTGAAAACACGTGTGAATTCAGTGGTTGATCACGTGACACATATGAACACCGGTGTGATCGTACACGTCAAAGGATGAGGGGATGGTTATCTGAACTTCATATATGCTGCTCTTGTTCAGTGCAAGAAAACCTACTCCCTGGCGAAAAAAAAAGCATGTACTCCAGGGTCACGCGCGCCCCCCCTGGCATCGCTCCGGGGGGGCGCGCCCCACTATTTGAGAACCACTGATCTATAGTAACTTGTGTGGTTTGTAATTTGTGTAACAGTAGCTTGTGTTTGTGTGTGTCAATATTTTTTGAGAATTCATTTTTGAAAGATTTGGGTCACGGCTCAATGACCACATGAAAATGTGGGTTCTATGGCCAAATCAGTTGAGAAGCTTTAAGCAGTTATTCTAGTACAGCCATTTAATTTCAAAATAACAAATGTTCCCATTAAGAGCAAATTTAAAAGATTTTAAAAGAGCAAAAGAGCTTTGTGGAGTCCACTGGCAGGAAGGCCTTGGTTCATGCGGCTCTGTGAATGCACACACAGCTTAATGAATCGCAGCATTCACAGGGTACATATTTGAGATTCTTTGAAGATCTAGAAGTCTTGTCCGTTCAAAAGCGTAGTACTGTCTACTACTTTAGCATGATTGAGGTATTTTTTACTAATATTTATGTTTTGGCTTATATGTCCATTAGCTTATATTTCACAATTTTGTATATTTTTTGTTTTTGTTATTTTTATTAGTTTTTCTTATTATTTTTTTATTACAGCTATTTTAATACATCAAGTAAAACCAAATGAAAATGTTCCCCTTAAGTTTTTCAAAATGTTATTTTATTTCAGATTTTAACATAATGTGTTGTTTTTTATGGCTTTAGTATAATAACCCTGTCTTGTATCAGTTTATTTTACTGAGCTCAATGCAATGCATTATGGGATTACCCTTTTGTCAAAGGACATATGCAATGTATACATAGGCATCTCAGTAGCTTATCGAACGGAGCCACACACAAGAAACTTGTATTTACAAGCACCGTTTTCCTGTGCTTCATTGAGACAGCACTGCAAAATATCTGGAGAGATTAACAGGCACTCAGGGCAGAGGGTAAAGGTCACGCAAAGTTGAGTGTTAGCTTTTTGGAGAAATTTCTGAGTGTTTGAACTGAGTGAGTTATGAATGAGAGAGACATATGGGTGTACCTCTGTTTAAAAGCTTTCTCCGCCATGTCCCGCGCTGCTCTCTTCACCTCGTCGGGCACAGCGTCTTTCTCTGCCTGAGAGATTTGGTGAACTTTGTGTCCGGCGTCCAGACGGTAGGGGCCTCCCTTCCCTCCGAGACCTGCTGTATCTCTGCCACCTAGATGAGCATATAGGCAATATGCTGAGTTACCACTTAGGTTTTTTGTGATAGTTGAATGTGTAAAGATGAATTTAAAGCACATGAAGGGTATTTACATAATAACTGGAGATTTAAAAAAATAAAACCTATTTCCCCTCAAACTTTTATTTAGAGGGCTTGGTTTTGCGTTAGAGACAGATTTATGTGCCTATCAACATTTACTTTTTTTTCCTCACGTGTGTCTCACAAAAACATGAAAAATTAATCCTATTCATTAGACCCTCTTTATTATGATTTTTTAAAAGTAGATTCTCATTAAGTTGTACTTATTATGGTAACAAGATTACACAGTAAATATAATTTTAAATAGACATAAATGAAATGCAGTAAAGCAAATTTTGTATGAAAGTATGTATAGAGAGTTTTGCTTCCTTGTCACAGTCGCCTTTGGAATGCTCAGTTACGGTATAAAATGAAATGTGACACACCTATGAGATGTGACTTACTATACCTGTGCCTCCAGCCCACTGGTTCCCACCTACATGAGGGGCATTTTTGGGGTCAATCTTGCCATGTTTGGGGGAGCTGACATCTAGACCACTGTCTCTCTGAATGGTGATCTAAAAAAAATAAGCTCTTTCAAAACCAGATGTTTTTTTGAAACTTTATCTGAACATTAACTCATTTGATTTTTATCTTCTTACTAAGTGAAAAAATATTGCCATTTGGGACACAATCAGTCAAATTAAATTCAAGACATATTTACCTATATTGTGTCATCGCTACACTGCAAAGCGAGTTATATAGAAGAAAAATGTGTGCTTGCATTGACTTTTAAATTTACCATAAACATATTTAAACTAGAATCACAATCGCAGGAAACAATGTATCATGCTTGAAAAATGAATGTTGATTCTCATGCCAAGCTGGCAGGAAACAAGTCACAAACTAACTGACAATGGAAAGTTTGATGACTGCTAGATGAAAACATTCAAATCAAGGGACCTTAACAGAGGGTCTTCCAATTACTGTTCGATTAAATTAAAAAAAAAACAATAGGTAAAATCAATATGAAGTCAAATGCTAAGCACCCTCAGTTGATACTGTAATAATATCATACTGGCAAAACAGATTTGCAAACACTCCAGTGATTATTTGTTTTTGCGCTCTGGAGAACGATAAATGTTCCTATTTACAGCGTGTTTTTGCAGCGTTGAGCAATGTAGTCAATCACAGTCACGCTTGTTGATCTCTTGAACGTAACGGCAATTCAGAGGTGTTGGATGATTTAGTCAGAATCCGCTCACCGCTCAAAAAAATTCTGCACGCTAATAAATCCTTTCATTATAACAAACACAGTCTGGACATTATGAAAGATTCATTGTGAAGCGTAGACAGCTTCATTGATTTTTGAAAAGTTTGTGTGAACGCGATGAACTGAGTGACAGTTTCAGTAATTGTTTGTTGAGTGATTTCGAGGCTATATATAATGAACAAAAAGTTTGTTTTAAAAAAGTGGACAATTACACTGTAATATTTCGGAAGTGACATCAACATATAAATGAGGGAGTCACTCTCAAAATTGCAATGATTGACACAGTGATGACCATAGGATGGGACAAATATCAAAATACAGTAATACCTCAGTTTACGAGTTTAATTTGTTCCAAGAGAGAGCTCGTAACCCAAAATGCTCGTACACCAAAGTAATTTCCCCATAAGAATGCACTAAAAATCAATTGATTCGTTCCACACGACCATAAATGCCCATTTAAATTTTTTGGGGGGTTTTACCCTATTAATTACAGTTAAAATAATGACCATTAAGATCTCATATAAATACTAATTAATAATTGACAATTAAACTCTAAAAATACTTGACAATTTACTGTAACGCACTTCAGCTTTGAGCAGCGTCGCTGCTGGCGTGAAGGAGACGAGAGGAGAGAGGAGGGGGAGCGGGGTGTTACTGTCAGCAAGGGAAAATGAGTGAATTTATTATAATAGTGCAGAAAACAAACAAAGTGATAATCCAGAGTGAAAGTCGTGGAACATGGAACACGGGAGATGGGGAGATGCGAACACGGGAGCTCCAAAAGACAGCGCGGACATAACAGAGACAAAGACTCGACAACACAGGAGTGGAGAGAAGTGAATTAAATAGGCAGATGAGATGAGAATCAGGTGTGTCAGTGCTCAGTGACCACGCCCCCACTCACACACACATACACACACAGGCAGAACTAGGAGACAATGAATTCATGAACCATGACAGTTACTGCTTAGAGGGAGGATTTCATACCTTCTTTCTATATACTGTACTATACGTGTATATTTCACTACGTGAACAATAGCGATCACAATTAATTAATGTTAACAACACGAGGTAAGACCGCTGTAAATCACTTATAAAAGTATCACTGTGGTGAATGATGCAACCAAACCGAACGACACTGAGAGAATGAACGAGTTAAGGGGTGATAAAGAGGTTGAACCGTGTGACTGTTTTATGAGAGGCTGTCCTTTGGATATTGCCAGTAAAAATGTCTGCGACGATGCTGAGCGTTAGGACTTTTCCACACAAAAATGTGCGTGGGTGAGGAAAAAAATTTCTTGCACACCGATTTGACTTTCCATGCTCGTTCACCGAGAGCAGGGTCCTACATCCATTTAATGGTATTCTCACCCTCCTCTTATCTTCCTTCACACTGGGCCTCTCTGTAATACCCTTGAACCCATCTGGAGGGTTGTGGCTTTCTCATGACCTCTACACACTCCTTTACAGCCTCTGCTGTGCACAAATACAGTCTGAAAGTAACTTCTAGAGCCTCCCATATATACTTGTGATGCTGGATGTTAAGTTCCCCAAAACTACTCATACTTCTTGTATCAAAGTAGCACTTTGAAGTTTGATTGCGTCATTGAAAGAGATAGCAGCACAGTAGGACTCTTTTAATGTTTAACTGTGAGAGAACAGACACTTAGTGTTTGAAAATGTCCCTTTCCCTCTTATCGATATAAAAGGCAATGACTAGGCAAGGTCACATAAGGTCATTAAACTTATTAAGACTTCCTGTTTTAACCTGCACACTGAAAGGAAGTACCTTCATACCTTCGTAAGTAAAGGAAGTACCTTCGTACCTTCTTTCTTACTCATCTTGAGGGCCATTGTCTATTTGCTGCACTGTACATATATATTTCACTACGTGAACAATAGCGATCACAATTTAAACCGATCTGACTTTCCATGCTGATACACCGATTTGCTCGTATACAAAGTCACACATAAACCGAGGTATTACTGTATGTTCATGAAGGAAAATATTTCATTTTTACATTGTGTTCTGCAGTTTTCTAATAAAATGGTATTTCATGTTATTATGCATCACATGTAGATGACTTCGTAGTTTTGTCATCTCCTCCTGTTGTCCCGTTGTGGACAATGTGACTGTAAGGCAATGCTTTATTATTATTATTATTAATAATATCATTATTTTATACACTGAATTACGTTTGGATTTTACTAGATATATATAGCCTAAAACAATCTGCATAAATAACATTGTTGGGTATAATCCTCATGATAATGTGGATATAAATAGAGTATGAAATGGAGTGAAAATTTTATTATTAATTCTTATAATCGTTCTCCTCATTTATTTTCCACAATCTAACTTCAGTTCCCGACCTCACCATCTGTGTCGCCAATTCCCTTTGTATCCAGAATGTGCGTATGTAAACTGGCGTACGTACGTTTCCAGTCCCGTTTTGTGCGTATGCACGCTTTATAAATGAGACCTCTGGTGTCCATTCTACTGTATGCCTGAGTCAGTCAATGTTCATGTGTGTGCGTGTTCCAGTACAGGATGTTAAGAAACTGTAGAGCTGTTCTGTAAGTGTAAGATTGTACTCAAGGTACATTTGGCACTTCACACCTAATCTGATATGAGGTCATGACTTTCAGTATTTCTCAACATAGAGTGCGTGTGAGAGACAATGTCTCTGAGTGTGTATTAGGGAGAGATATGGGTTACAGATGTTCATGGTGAACGTGGTTTAGAGATTAACAACGTTTGCCGATGACGTGTACAGAAATATCACACCAGCAAGATGCATTTTAACAAATATAGCCATTTTAGATATCTGTATAAAAATACATACAGTATTTTACATACAGCACAGCCAACCTGATGTATTCTGAGATTTGATGTTATTCCTGTATTTAGTCTGGAGGAGGGGTAGCACACGGACAGTGGTAAGAAAAAGCGTTGCTTCCCATCTCTGCGGAAGACAGTCCTGTTTATGATAAGGAGATGTGTGTGTGTGTGCAACGTGGCATCAGATTAGCCAGGATTTAACAGCACAGAGATGAGACACACAAGCACAATTACAACACCCTACTGACATTACAGACGAAATGGATAGACAAACAAACAGACAAATTAGACAGACAGACATAGCTTTGATAACAGAAAGATAGGCTGAAAAGATCTAGTCCAGACTGAAAAAAATCAATCAAAAGCAAATCATATTGATAATTTTTACATCTCCCTAATGTTTTTGTTATTCTCACGTTAATATGTAACACAATCCTGACCACAAATGTATACCACATCTCACAGTATAGAGCGATATAGCAAAAACTATATGACACATTTCTATTGTGGAAGAGGTGTTAGGAGGCCAGCAGGGGGTGCTCATCTGGCAGTCTGTGTGGGTGCTAATGCCCCAGTATAGTGATAGGGACACTGTACTGCAACAAGCACCGTCTTTCGGATGAGATGTTAAACCAAGGTCCTGACTCTCTGTGGTCATTAAAAATCCCTTCGCAAGAGTAGGGGTTTAACCCCGGTATCCTGGCCAAATTTGCCCATTGGCCTTGGTCCATCACGGTCTCATCTTCATCACTCTGTCTCCTCTCCACCAATAAGCTGGTGTGTGGTGAGCGTTCTGGTGCAATATGGCTGCCGTCGTATCATCCAGGTGGATGCTACACATTGGTGGGGGTTGAGTTCCCCCTACTATGTAAAGCGCTTTGAGCTCTGGAAAAGCGCTATATAAATGTAACGTATTATTATTATTATTATTATTATTATTATTATTATTATTATTAATATACACCATACCGGCTAGCCTGAATTAAAAAATTCAAAGCAGGACTAAAATGCTTAGTAGGAGGAAGAGATGGTTCTTTAAATGTTAAAAGATAGATAAATAGATGTCAAAAAATATCAACAGACAAATGTCAAAGCAGTAAAATCCTCTTGTAAATTCAAGCAGTGAATGTAATGAAATCTATCTATCTATACATCTAAACACTGGTCAAATTCGGTTAGACTGAGGCGATGACAACGTCTGTAGAGATGACAGAGGCACCAGTGTCAAGATGTGACCCACAATGATCACCTCCAGTTACTGTATCTCATACCTCACGCAAACACATGCATATCACACACTACTTGCATGGCGATCAACATTTACAATCTCTGCACACACTAAACCTTTAATACTTATTATTTAGATTACATTAAACTGCATTTTTATTCATGTTAATTTCAGCCTTAGGTATGTAATTATTGTGTACTTTTTTAACTTAACCAGTAGAGCATTGGTGTTTACAACACCAACATCATGGGTTCGATTAGAATGTCAATGCGTTCCTTGAATGGAATGTAAGTTGCTTTGGATAAAAGCGTCTGCTAAATGCGTAAATGTAAATGTAAGGGAGTGAAGAGACACACTGATACAGGGACAGACATGAGTAGAGTGGATGATCATCCTCCATATGCTAAACTAGGCTCAATAATCAGCCTAAAGATCTGTCTCTGTCTCTAATGACCCACTTTTTCTCAGTGATAGCAAATTGTTAAAACTGCAGTTCTCTCTCTCTGTGTATAGAGGTCAAACTACAAAGATGTAAAACTATATGATGCCATAAAGATCTGCATACGGTAAAACTTGTGGAAGTGAACATAAGATTGCAAGCCTAAATGAAAATGGCATTAGCATTTGTAAAGGTGTACAAAAAAAGAAAAGAAGATTTGCTTTGTGTAAGAAGTGTAATTCATGCATTGTGAAACTGCAGTTTCTTGCTAATGCAAAACAAATATGATCTGTATTCTTCTGACTTCCCTTTTCCATGCTTACACTTTTGGCACAATTTGTTAGCTGAATTACGGCCAAAAGCATTGCAAGTCTGTGAACAGTGATTTGCAAGCACAAATAACAGTTTAAAAAACGGCAAAATAAATTTTATATGATTGTATGGATTGTACACAACAAAAATTTATATGAATTTCATTGCACTTGACTGAAAATGACAGTCACCTTTTGTCAAAACTAATGTCACTTTTCCTTCATTTCATTTCCTCCATGTCTATTAATCAATTAATAGAATATATACGGAATATACGGGGTGTGATTCCATCAGCTTCCCTTAGTTGTGAATTTCTGGCAAGGGGAACACACTGCAAATCGATGCTCCCTAGTTTTCATGGTGCTGTAAAAGGTCATAAACACAGGGTAAACAGTCCAAAACAAACACCAGGCAGGAATCTTCAGACAAACACGGAAAACCAGGAAACAGGAAGTGGGCCTAAACCATAAATACAAGGAAACCAGGACAAGACTTAGCAATGAATGACTCAATTGACTGAGTTTATATAGACAGAATTAAACAAGCCAATGACACACAGCTGTAGACAATCATGGATAAGCCAGGCAATGAGGTATGGGAAATGTAGTCCTTTTGGGTTGGAGTGCCCTCTGGTGGCTACCAAGGGCACTCCAGCTGGTGATCATGACGTGCACTGTAGGACATTTCAGGGAGAGAACATTTCAATGCACTAAAAGGATTTTGTGATTGATTGAATGTATACAATGCAATTTACTAAATTTATTTAAAATAAATGACACTACATAATATTTTGTTAACGCAAAGACATTCTAACATGATGTAAGTGTGGCTGAAGTACACACAGCTTTTAGGGGTCACTGTATGTACAGAACACTTTTGGAATTATGGAACAATCTTGACGTACATATCACGTAACAAGCCTAAAGTAAATGGGTCATCATACCTAACTGAAGATGTGTAAAAGTGGGGCAGGTCTCTAAATTAAGCCTTTTATCTAATTTCATGTGTATTTATGTAGGACAAATTTTACAAGCAACCAGTGAATATAAAACAAATGCTCACGTGTCTAAGCAAACTTCAATAAATACACACTTTTACACATGATAACATAACTGGACCATAAAGTTTAGGCAACTATGCTTATATACTTAATTTCCTTCCTTATAGATAAAGAATAAAGAATCATGAGTCAATATAAAAACAAGTAGTTGATGGAATAAGATCCTGGTTTGTTAGATTACACTCTAATGTGGCTATTCAATCTCATAATCTCAAAAAATATAATTTGTAAAATGTAACTGTAAAAGAGATCAGAAATGTCTCCAGACAGAAGCACTAATCCATGTCTCGAATGAGTGCCTCAATGCCCTTTCTAGTGGTCCAGTTGGCAGAGCAGGAGCCCAGGCTGGAATGTGAGGAATGCCTGTGTTTTGAGGTTGTTTCTGAAATGAAATGTCCCAGGCTGGTTGCTGAGAGGCCAGCGTATTCACTTGCAGACCCACACAGAGAGCAGGACAATGCAGTCAGACACGCTGTACTAGCTGCTGACCACAGGAGACCCACTTAACCCACAAACCCCTTCATTACATCAGCGCAGTTTTTACTTGTTCTCATGGTTTTCATAGTTCTGCTTTACACAACTTAAAAGAAGAAAACGATATCAGAAGGACTGTTCAGGGGCGAAAAGAGCAACACCTTCGGCTCACAGTACACTCTCAGATAAAAAACTAAACTTGCAGAATTTTTTTTTGTAATAATGTATTAAAAATGTTCTGATTAGACAAGCCAAAATTTAGCCACTTTAATTTAGTAGTTCAGTTAATTAAAAAAAGATTAATGTTTTATGAAATAAGTCTCTTCTGCTCACCAATGATGCATTTATTTGATAAAAATTTAATAAAAACAGCAATAGTGTGAAATATTATATATATCATTACTCCAGTATTCAGTGTCATTTTCAATTTTATTCATGTTGGTTTCAGCCTTAGGTATGCAATTACTATGTATTTTTTAAACTTTATATATATATATATATATATATATAATAAATCGATTTTTGATAAAAAATTGTTTATACAAAAATATTATGCAGCACAACTGTTTTAAACATTGATAAAAAAAATAATGATGCTTTATGAGTAAATCAGCATATCAGAATAATTTCTGTAGAATCATGTGACACTGAGGACTGGAGGAGTGACGCTGAATAAATTACATTTTAAAAACATATTAAAAAAGAAAACACATATTTAACCACATTAATCACAAATTAATCACTTATCAATACTGGCTCAGAAACAACCCCAAAAAGATCATTTCAAGTCATTATTGAGTAAGATAAAGGGAAAAAAAATTATAGACAAAAAAAGGTAAACTATATATATAAAAAAAATTTGATCACACAATTTTTTAAGGCTGAATTGTGGCTGTTTCTTTCATAAGCTGCATTTGAAGTGTCGTTTAGGTATATTTACAAAGACTGTCCGATGCAGCTCATGAGCGCATTTACAATGTAATTAGAATTGCATAAATAGTTATATGTGATTGGTGGTTTTTAAATGAGTATTTATGAGTTATTTTATTTTTTTAAATGTAATATTGAAATATGAAATGATGAAAAAAAAAGGAGAAAAAAAAGGATAGTAAAGCTATATATATGAAACTAAAACTGGCAGCAGGTGGTGGCAAGTGAGCGAGTCATTCAATCATTAATTCAAAACGATTTGTTTAAATGGCTAATTCATTAAGGAATGAAGCATGGGACTCGCTGCATCCGAAATCGAATTCTTCCCTACTGTACAGTATGCAAAAACATGTTGCCAGATTGGATGGATTCATTAGCAAAGAATGCTAATGACATTATTTTTTTCTAATTATGTATTAGGTTGATGTTTAATAGTATGTAACACTATATCGGGTTTGAGACAGGATGGATGTTCTCAGCAAGCGTCATGAGTGTGTGGTTTGTGAGTAAGGGGTGAGTCCACTCATTTCCTTTCTGACACACATCATATCTATATTCTGCCTCACTGATGCTGTACACATCTGCTGCACTGATCACTTTATAAATACATACATACATGCAAAGAGACATGTGTGGAGCAGGATCAGTGAGCAGCGCTGACGTCAGGCTCAGACATTCCTTGCATGACTGTACTGGTGCACATCATGTCACGACAGTCTTGTGTGGTCAGAATGATGTACATCTAATTTAGTGGACAGGACCTCATTGCCTAGACATATATATGGTATATACATACACCGTGTACAGGTACAAAAACAAAATTCCAAATCTCTGACATCACAGACATTCCCTCTAATCCAGGACATTTAATTATGGAAAGTTGTGATGTGCTGTTCTCATATATCAGGGCAAGATGATTGACAGCTTGGTATGAAGTCATAATAGACTCTTTCAAAAGATTAAGGAGCTGTTTCCCATTACACTGTCTACACAACACATCTGTAGCAACGTGATTTTGTGGACCAGGTGCGAACAGATGGTCACAGATTCAAACTAACATCCGTAAAAAAGACCTGCTGAGGGAAACTATTAGTTTGCTACTTTTTCAACTTTCTTTGTTTATTTATACTGATATCCCAAAACCTGTAGCGAGCAGGGCGGGGTCGAGGGACCGTGGGAGCGTCACGAGAGCCGGTCGCGTGATTGGTAATGAGCGTCACCTGTGAGCCACCGGTCTTGGATCTCACGGAGGAGCGGAGGCATAAAAGGAGGAGCGACAACAGTGAAGGACGAGAGAGGACCAGGCCTGAACTTTATGTTGTGTTTGTGGGGGCAGCAGTCGTCCATGAGGGACTGCCGCCATCACGCTTATTTTGTATTTATGTTTTACTTTATATTAAAGTATTTTAAATGTCTGCTGGTTCCCGGCTCCTTCCTCCCCGAACAAAGAACTGTTACACCAAGTACAACAGCAGAGTTCTGGAAGCAAAAATCCCATTCATTTTCACTATAGATCATAGGTGTCAAACTCAAACTCAAAATGCGAGAGCATTTTATTAATGGCCCGCGAGATGTCCCGCGCTCCAGCTGACTCGCCGAACACTTCCTGTATTAAACAGGAAGTGACTAATGATGCTTCGCACTCGCGCTAGTACCGCGCGATTGTTATTGTCAATTATCCATCCATTATCCAACTGTTCAGGCTCGGTACACAGTGCTTGTGCGCGAAATTCAGGTGTTGATCATCGGATGAGAAGAGCCCGCCCTCATGGCAGAACGTCTTCTTGCATGATTGACATGTCAGACAGCATATCAGCGCCAGCTGCCAGAAAGAAAATACAGCGCAAAAAAAAAAACATTACCTCCTTAGGGACGTAACAAATATATTGAAATATTATTACGTGTAAAAAAATTTGTGATATAGTTTGTAAAATCTGCTATAACCCATGGGTTATATGCGGGAAAATACGGTATATGTTTACTGACATACTCCCGGTATACCCGTGTGTCTCATTTGCGGAGCTAATGTGGCAGTAATTAAATAATTTAATAAGACGGCACAATAAGACAAATGACATAAGAGCAAATTCAACTGAATGATTTGATTTGTTATTGCTGAAAAGCAAAAATTGTATTTAGATTTCCAGGTTTTGTTATGCAGCATGTCCATATTTTGAATTTGTATAATTTTGACAGGATATATTTTTATGGAGAGCAAAATCTTTTATATATAAATCTTTTTAAGTTTTATATAAAATGACATAAGAGTAAATAAATTTGAATGTTTGTTCTTTTAACTTTTACTTACTTTTACTTTGCTTACTTGTTTACTTTATTTCTAACTTGTATAATTTAGACAGGATATATTTTAATTTTTTTTTGTATTTTTTAAATATTTTTATATTTTTAAAGTTATTTAAGGTATAAGTTGATTTATTCCAGAATAATATTTCTGTCTGTTTTTATTCACATCTAATTTTAAAAAAGGTAAGTTTTAAAAGTTTAGTTTTAGTGTTTTCAATAAATGTTTATCCTGTTCGGCCCGCGACCTAAAGTTTTTTGGGATTTTGGCCCCCTGTGCAATTGAGTTTGACACCCCTGCTATAGATTAATCTAATTTCAACAATATTTCATAAAAATCGTAATATACAACTTTTTAAACTGAGCCCAGAGACTGTTCAGAAATGTGTTTTTGTAGTCACATGTCAGTTTAATTAAATCGGATATATAAAAAAAGAAGCTATAATGTAAATGTCTGAACATAAACTAAACCTATAAACTCTGTGTGTATAAGGTCTGTGTGTATTTTACGTGTAAAATATTTGTGATATAGCGCCCTTATATAACAAAGGTAACAGGCTCACAGGAATGTGGTGTTTCACAGGATGTAGTACTGTAATGCATCAGCAGCATCAGCCAGTATCAGCCGTTTGATTATGTCTGGACGTCTGACGGCCGCCAGATCAGCAGGAGAAACCGAATCACTGTCAAAGGGCTTCTCATAACTCATGTAAAGAGAATTGGGAGATTGTGTATACGGCATGATCAGATTAATGCACAGACGGAGGGGGGAACGACAACACTAGCTAACTCACCGAGTGTTCACCCCCTCTGGGAACAGGAATGCTGCACAATAGGCCGCCGACTGAGGCCGTGACACATAGACTATTGAAACGCGCAAGAGAGTAATAAATATGAGCACTATGATGGAGGGAGAGATAAAGGTCCAGAGGGAGAGTAACAAAATGAAGCAACGGAATGAGACGGTTGACAGACTGAGAGAATGAGGAGATGGCACAGATCCTAGCAGAGAAGACTCTCTGCCAGCTGGAGTCTGGGAATTTTCCATCAGTCACTACAGTAATAGTTTTAACAGAGAAGATCTCATATTTGAAGACTAGGCCAAATACATGAAAGAACAACTTCAGCACTGAGAATATTCCAGACCTCGACCAGAATAAAAACCATGGAGTCACCCAGGATGAAAGCTCATGATAAGAACATCATATAACACTGGTGAGATAAAAATGACTTAAATTGTTTTACAAGAAAGTTGCAGGTCAGACTCATAAACTAATTAATACTCATTTACTGGGAAGTTTGACCCTCAGACTGGGGGTTTGATCAAAATGAGCTTGACAGCATCAGTTCAGAGAGCAGAACAAGCCAATATGTCCTGCTTGCCTAATATACTCAACTGCTACAAGATATACCATCAATATATTGTATATGTTTGTGGAACAGATGAACAGATGAATTAAGATTGAGGACAAGCAAATCCTAGTTACAATAGTTACACATCGATTTCTATGGGGAAAATTAAGAGAATTTTCTAACAAGTCTAGTCAATCTTTCATGTCTGAAATTAATAAAAGCAATTAAAATAATGTATTAAAAAACCCAAAATCTTTTCTTACAGTTAATTTATTAAAAGTTAAATTACTTGCTTAATTTAATAAGACTTGCTAAAATAAAACCTCAATTTAGAACTGAAGGCTACTTATATTAAATATATATTTAAAATAAACACTGTTAATTGTATCCTGTATTAATATTTTAACTTTATATATATATATATATATATATATATATATATATATATATATACATACACACACACACATAGTAAATTGTTAAAGACCCCCAGTGGTAAAAATCTGTTTTTTAATGTTGTTTATATGTATTTGTGGTGTATTTAATATGAAAAGCCATGTACAAATTCATTCAAATTCCTTTCAACTGCAGTGAAGCAAATACATTTTCAGAAGTGTGATTCGAAACCACTGGTTCCTACTATATCAAACATGTAACCAATCCCGTCACGAAAGGGGTGGGGCTTTTCTCCCCTGACTTTCTACACTGCTTAAAGCATTTCTAAAGATTCTGATTGTTAGAAGGCAGCTATGACTCTGAGATGGAGAACAGGAACATGGTTTGTATGACATTAGCAACACATTACTAGCTGTTTGATAAAGTCAAGTCAAAGGCTGATCGTATCAATTACTGCTATGTGTCTGAGGTTGTTAAGAGCAATACATAAAATGCATTATCATTCTAATATATCGACTTGTAGGCCACTCTGTATTCACTCTTTTACTTTAACTGAATCAGTTTCTGACTCAAACATACAGTGGTGTGAAAAAGAGTTTGCCCCTTCCTGATTTTTTAATTGTTTGCATGTGTCACACTTAAATGTTTCAGATTATGAAACAAATTTAAATATTAGACAAAGATAACACAAGTAAACACAAAATACACTTTTTAAATGAAAGTTGCTATTAAAGGAGAAAAAATCCAAACCTACATGGCCATGTGTGGGAACCCCCCCCCCCATTCTCAATCAAAAATCACTTAAATAGGACCTGCCTGACAAAGTGAAGTAGACCAGACGATCTTTAAAAGCTAGACATCATGCCAAGAAAGAAATTCCAGAACAATTGAGAAAAAGTAATTGAGATCTACCAGTCAAAGGTTATAAAGCTATTTCTTAAGCTTTGGGACTCAAGCGAACCACAGCAAGAGCCATTATTCACAAATGGCAAAAACATGTAACAGTGGTGACCCTACAGTAGCCAACAGTAAAGCATCCTGAGACCATTCATGTGAAATCCACAAATTCTGATAAACTTCAGGCATTGATAATGCAAGAATGGGCGGCCATCAGTCAGGATGTGTTGCAGAGGTGTTGAAGAAGAAAGGTCAACACTGCAAATATTGACTATTAGCATATACTTAATGTAATTGCCATTAAAAGCCTTTGATTCTTCTGAAAAAACACTGAAGCAGCAGACTTTGTGAAAAGTTATATTTGTGTGAGAATTCAAAATGTTTGGCCACAGGAGTATCCATCAAATACAATTTATAGTTACATCAATAGATACATAACCAATTGTCATCAAACTGTTCCAGCTAAAATATAACGACTTTTTGGTAAAACAATAATATACTAGAACACAATGCCAAGCAGTACTTCATATGGTTAAAGTTCTGCTGTGTTGTGGGGAAACAAAAATGAAAAATGTATTACACTTATTGTAGTTGCGTAATTTTTTGTCTACTTGCTTATTTAATTTATTTGTAAAAATAAAATAAAAATCTACAAAATCATGCACACATGGTTAGTTGCTCACTTTAAGTATTTTTTGTTGTTGTTGCTGTTGCTTTATATGAAGTAAAGATTTTTTTTTCAATTATTAAAGTGGCAAAATCTATCAGAAATTTCCCCTCATTTTCCCCACAGAAATGAATAGTAACGATACAGATGGGCAGGACCGACTGTATGTATGGTGCACAAAGAAGTGTCATGGAGAGAATGTGTTTGTTTGTGATGTGGAAACTGAGGTGGGGTGAAGGGTGGATCCAAGACACTGCTCTGCGGCTGTTAAGGAAAACCCCAGAACAACAGCACGATAACACAGTCTTGAGCTTCATGATAAACCCTTATGAAAAACCATGCTTTTCTTTCCTTTTTGATTGTAAACTATATCTCTCCCTCCTTCAGTGGGGACACTAAAGGCAAACCAGTGAAGAATCTCACATGAGCGATATTTAACTGAACAAACACACATACTATTCAAAGAGCTGCAAAAAAAGGTCAAGAACGTGACCATTTGTGTAAATATTTGATGTAATAATAAGGAGGCTCAAAGAGAGCCAGTGTGGTGCTGAATGAACTGATGGTTAAGAGGCTCTTTGTGTACCTGCATAGAAGAAAATGAAGCATGTGAACTTTCAGCCAAACACACTACCCAGACACTTCAGAACTGGACAATATTATGATTTAGATATTTAGACCACATACAGACAGCCCGCAATGTTTTGAGAGTGACAACCACATTAAAATCATGGAGTGAATCTGAATAGTTTTCCTGTGTATATTGAATCTAGCATTTATTTTAGAAGCACTTTCAAAGCTATTTTTCAGTCTCATGGCTGTAAACAGCATGCAAGGACAGCAACAGATTAAGCTGTTTGGAGCTATTTTTGATGAAAGAAATATTGGCGACCACAGACAATGTCTGGTCATTATTTAGTAACAGATGTATGTAGAAAAACTAATAAACAAACAAACAAACAATCTCTAACAAACCAATGTTATCATTTATATTTTGTCTCTTAACTTTATGATCTTTCCACCTCTGAATGATAGAAATCCACTACACTTTAGGACAGTCCACTCCACAGTGTGTCCTTATATCCTAGATGTATTTATTCAACTTTCTATAAAGATTATCTGCATGTCACACAGTGGAACATTGGAGCACTGCCAAGAAGGAGCCTCTCAATTAAATACTACTCAGGTTTAGCAGCTTGTGAATAGAAAAATAACAATATTTAAACATAAATAAATAAATGTGGATAGACATGGAGGGAACAGCCTGAAATTGTATCTCAAGTGTGTGCAAGTCGTGCAATTCCCAATACAGCAACAGCACCTATCCAATATCTCATCAAGCAAAAACATTGAGTTATGTGCATAAAGATGTAATTGCGTGAAATATAAAGCATAAAATGGATGATTTTCTATATAAAATTAACATCTTAATATCTTATTTCACAATTCTAACAAAATATTTAGCAATTTTACAACCTTGCCAAAGTAATAAAATAAAATTACAACATTTATTATCTAAGTCCGCCACCATGTGGTAAGAAATGGAACTCATTCTAAACTGACAAAGCCCAACATGTTTGGGAATAACAGCTCAGAAATTTCCACCAGCAAAAGAGGCATCAAAGGGAATTTGTAAGCAAAGAAAGACAAGACTCTCTCTAAAAAAAATTATTTATTACCAAATATACTCTTCCTAAGGTTTAGAGAGATTCTCCAAAAAGGTCCTTACCTGAATTGGCCTGCCATCCTCTGATCCGATCATGTTCCTCCACTCCAGCAGAGAGCGCTGAAGGTTGTCAAGGCCCGTTTCCCATACTCTAACGTAGCCTCCCATGTCGACAGTCACCACCCCACCAGAGCCCAGAGGAGCCATCACTACATCTGTGTCTGAGACCTTTGAGATCCACACAGAGTACGGAGACATTGAGCGGCTCCTGAACACAACAGCATGATAGACACTGGTCAGAAGCACTGGAAGACTCTCGATTCCTTTTGCACAGTCTTTCACAAAGCTATATGTAAGCCTTTTTAAAGTCATTTTAAGACAACAAAAATGAAACATGAAATCATTAGGATCAGGATTAACACATAAAGCAGTAGGCCCTCGAGGTCCACTTTCCTTCGAGTTCAGCTCCACCCTTGATCAAACTCAGCTGCCTGTAACTTTCTAGAAATCCTGAAGACCTTGATTAGCTTGTTCAGGTCTGTCTGATAAGGGTTGGAGCTAAACCCGGCAGGAAGGTGGACCTCAAGGCCAGAGTTGAGCCCCCCTGCTACAAATGGTTAAAGTATCTGGGGCCAAAGATTGCAGACCTATATTTTTATTAATTTACTGGTAAAATAACATTCTAGGATATGAAACGAACATTCATGTATATTCTATGAACATAACTGACATACCCGTGAGGAAATAATTTATGCAAAAATATTCAATACATTAGCATACTACATTTTTATATAATAATGTAAATGCCGTTAATACAATTACATCATTTAACATTTACATTTTGCAAAGGTTTTAATTAACAGAAGTTCAAAATTAATAATTAATAATATGAATTGCAAAGTACTCTGTGACTTTAATGTGAAGCAAAGTGCCAAATTCCCTGATAATCAGCTGAACAGAAGAGGGAGCTACAGTTTAACGACAAGAGTCTTACTCTGTACCTGGGGACTGGAATGTATTTGAGCTTCTTGGAGTTCAGGTCTGTCACTTCCAGGTAAGCAGCTGTCATGGGTGGTGTGACATCTGTTGGTGAATCCATATTATCAGTTTCATGATTTATATGATATATACATATGAAGGTGTCAATGCTTTACCTTTAGGGTAAATCTCAGTCAGCGGAACTTGTGTAGGAGGCAGGGCTCGTATCACTTGATTGGCACCTAACAGACAGACACAGTTAACCCTCTTTGGGGGTCCCGTCCGCTTACTTGACCCAAAAAACATATCTGGCTCCCGACCCTCTGTTATGGGCGTAGATCTCTTAAAACTGTACACCTCATTTGGAGACTGTGGAAATACAATACAAAACAAGTTGTACGGGTCAATGCCAAATAAGAATATCCATGATAATGAAAAATACAAATCATAACATTAACCTGTTGACTCTAAAAATGATAGAAAGTAATTTGGTGTAACCATCAATTTAAAGCGATTCAATATAGTCTTTACACACTGAATACATTTAGGATGAGTGTACATCCTGAACAACATAAAAAAAAAAAGTTAAAAAAACAACAAAACATACAGTGGTACAAAGGTGATATCTGACGGGGATATATGACCCTAAAAGTTTGATTAAATGATCAAAATATAATAAGGACTAATCTAAAGAATAAATAAATCACTAGATTTAAGGTAATTTATCTGACAAAAAAAAACCTCACAGATAAAAACACACACACACATATATATATATATATATATATATATATATATATATATATATAAATATATATATATTTGTATATATATATATATAAAATATATATATAAATATATATATATATATTTGTATATATATATATAAAACATAATCAGTAATTTATATTTAGTTTGTTCAAATTAAAGAAGGGTGAAGAATTTTCCTAGGTCGGACATGCCTTTTAACCACTATATCATTACTATTATTATTATTATAAGAGAATAATGAATATTCTATGATATATAATATAATGATGTAGCAATAACTTATGTAAAATTATAAACAAATTGTTATTTGTTGACTTACAACATAATAATATCCTTATATTTAAGACATCTGGCTACATTTTTAGGCCGTAATTATTATTATTTTTAATTCTACATTAATATGCATAGCTAAAAACTGTGCAAAATGATCAGTCACAACATAAATAAATATTTCCCCATTTTTAATAAATGTATCTGGGCAAAAAAAGTCTCTTGTCACTGATCTATAGAATCCAGCTGTGTATTTTACTACAGGGTCTGTCATACTTGTCACCCACCATGAGATCAGGGAAACCCACAATAACATTAGCATAGGTGTTTGTGTCACAGAAGACGCGGTTGGGAGAGACGATCTTCTGCCCGAGGGCAGTGCTGAGGTTCTCGTTGGGCAGCTGCTCATTCGATACCTCCTGAGGAGCTGTGGCTTCAATCCCTGAAGCACAAAGACAGTCAGATCATCACTCTAAAATGACCTCCCATAAAGATGATAATGTGTCCTCACTACTAAACCCATAAAAGGGTTCAGAGCATTTCTACCATGATTCTACATTTGTCACATCATTATACCCCAGTTTAATTGGTCATTATTTAGACCTTCTAGAGACATTCTGTCATGCTCGATTTGATTAAAACCCAATCCTGCTGATGGGAACTTTTGATGTCATTAAAAACATGCTCATTTTTCACAGCAAATGCTGAAGCATTACTCTATCTTTATGACAGTGACATTCATCTCAATAACTCATGCTATGAGTTATTAGGCGTCTTTCTGCTCTTCACGCTATAGAAACTGATACATGCTGAAGGAGCAATGACTAGGAGTAGTTCATCAGAAGATAAACAGAAGCTGTTTTCATGGGCCTTATCAACAAAGGGGCAGCAATTTATTTCACCAGCTATTTTAGGCTTACAAAAACAAACTGGTATTGCTTTGTATCAAATGAGGCATGCAGGACTGCCATCATCCATCAGGCCCTGGGAGCTTTAGCTCCTCTCTAAATGCAGTAGAATACGTAAAAGTAGTGGTATATATAAATCTGCTAAATTAGGAAATATATTCAAATATCAAATATATTCATTAATATATTTAAGATTTTTTGTGTGTTTTTGAAGTAATCTCTTTTTGCCCATCAAGGCTACATTTATTTGATAAAAACTACAGTAAAAGAGTAAAATTACATACATACTATATATATCGTTGCCTCATACAAGTCTCATTTTATACTATAATTAGTAAAAATACCAATGCTGCATTTCAAAAATACAGTAAAAATAATAATAATACTGTGGAAAATTAATAAGATTTTTATTTACTTTCTATTTTAATGTTTAAAAATGTAATTTATTCCTGTGATGGCAAAGCACAATTTTCAGGATCACCGTTCATTGTTAATTCATGTAAACTAAATTTAGTTAACTAACTAAATTAAATTAAACCTTACAGTAAAATATTACTTAATTTACTTTGTCACTTTAGAACAATTTAATATGTCTTTGCTGAATAAAAGTTTTAATGTCTTAAAAGAAAAAAACAGACTGAAGAGAAGGGAGCACCAAAGAAGCCCAGGAGCCCTATCTTTGTCAGGGACTGTCAACCAGCAAACCTTGATTGGATGTGTGTGGCTATGTTGGGGGGGGCTATGCCCTTAGCCTCAGTGTAGTAGTAGTAGTAGGATAAAGAAAAACGGTGGTTATGTAACACAGAATCAGAGTGATGTATCTGTATCAGAGTGATCCACACTTTCCTCCTAGCAGGGAGCAGAGACATGCTGAGAATGACACAACGATAGGTGGCAGCAGCTTACAGCCGAGACTTGTCTGTCAGCCAACAGACGCGATGTAATTACTAATTCCATGAACAGTCACACTCTGAGGTACTTCTTTCTGATGTATCCGAACAGTTTTGAGAAAACTCTTAACTGAGCAATAAAGGCGCAGAACCTGATTTCACCAAGTGCAACATGGCCCTGGATCGACAGCATTCACATTAGCAGAGGAATCGCAGAAAGCGTTTTGTTCCAGTTTTGTTCCAAGCAAGTTCCAGACATTGCTTAGAGTAGAATAAGGTAGAAAAGGGAGGGATTTTTTAAGAGCTCACTGAAGAGAGAAATGTTTTCAGCTGTCTTTTGAATATTGTCAGGGAATCTGCATTCCAGATGGAGGTGGGAAGATCATTCCACCAGCAAGGAACAGTGAATGAAAATGTTTTGAATAACGATTTTGTGCCTTTCTGTGACGGTATCATAAGTCATCTCTCATTTACCGTTTATGGTAGGGGTGTAGACTTGTAGTAGTGAGTTACAGTAGGAGGTGATGAGTCTGTGTCTGTGTCTCTGTAAGCAAGTGTTAGTACTTTGAATTTGATGCGAGCAGCAAGTGAGAGCCAGTGCAGAGAGATAAAGAGAGGTGTGATGTGGTCCTTTTGGGCTTGTTAAAGACAAGACGTGCTGCAGAGTTCTGGATCAGTTGTAGGGGTTGGATTTCACATGATGGAAGTCCAGCCAGTACACCAAGGGTTAGGAAATTGTGTTGCTGGCTCTGTTAGGAAAGGTCTGATCTTCCTGATGTTATGTAGTGAAAACCTGCATGACGAACTGTCTTTGAAATGTGGTCTTTAAAAGTCAGTTGGTTCTGAAAGATTACTCCAAGATTACTCTGGCTGACCTTAACGGGATAATCATAGATGAACCTAGAGGGATGGTGAAGCCATGTAGATTCGGATTGGCAGAGAAGACGAGAAGCTCCGTCTTTGCCAGGTTGAGATGCAGATGATGTTCTTTGAGCGAGTCGTGGACCTACTGTGGGATCATCTAGCTGTTTGTCATCAGCATAGCAATTGTAGGAGAAACCGTGTGCCTATTATAATGGGACCAAGTGATGTGGTGTATGTGGAAAAGAGGAGGGGTTCAAGAACCGAACCCTGAGGAACCCCAGTGATCATTTGATGTGCTTTAGATACCTTCCCACAGAAAGATATACAGTAGAACCCCGACTTACGAAACGCTCTACGTACGAAAAGTTCGACATACGATAAAAGATTTCAGGTTTTTTTCCGCCCGAGTTACGACAAAATGATCGAGATGCGAAAAACGAAATCTCGGCGAGGCGACGATTTCCAAGTTTTGTTTTGATATTCGCGCTGATTTTGGTTCGGGTTGGATGAAGACTACAGTTTGTCCGGTCAGAACAATGATGTCTCACTCAGGGAATGATCCAAAACTGGTATTTATTAAAGGTGCATAGATCGATAAAACCTCAACGATTGGCACTAATTCCCGGTATTTCACTCAATAAACTATATACAATCTTCAGCCAATCTCTTTTACCTTAATCATCCATCAACTCTCTTCTGTCACGACACTTCCTGAACTCCGAGGGAAAGTTTGGAATAGTCCATTTCAAACTGAATGACAGGAATGGCTGGAATAGTCCATGTAAGGAGAACACTTTTTACAATACTGCTCTCCTATTAGCAGTATTGTATCGCTCCCACCAGCCTCTTCTGTTAGCATAAACTTTTTTCTAATCAGTAACCATGGATGTGAAGATTGTTGCTGAAGTCAAAGGGAAGAAGAGGGTGCTTTTCATTAAGTCGAAAAGGGAGATTATTGAGAAGTATGAAGCTGGGATGCGCTTCATCCCATGCTGAATGTGGTGTTTATGTAGGGCTTGGAACGGATTAGGCAATTAACATGTAAAAGCCTGACCGACATACAAAAAGTTCGACATACGAAACCAACCTCGGAACGGATTAATTTCGTAAGTCGGGGTTCTACTGTATCTGTAAGATAGGATTCAAACCAGTGAAGTGGAGTTTCTATGATGCCCAGTGATGAGAAGGTGGACAGAAGGATTTGATAGATTCAAGAGAATGAGAACTGATGATTTGCAATCTGTAGGGTACTGTAGGGTTGTAGGGTACAACCCAGTACTAATACAGTATTCAGACATTATTTTACATACAGACATATATTTATTACTTCAGACAGTAATACAGTTTTGGTTTAATGGCCGTTCTCGAAACCAGACTGGTTAATGTCCAACTGGTAATTCTGTGAGAGGAAAGATGATACTTGGTTGAAAACAACTTGTTCAATTGTTTTCGCTATGGTAGGAGAGAGACAGGTCTGTAACTACCTGAACCTGCTTGAAAGTGTGGAATTCATTAAAGTTGTGTTCATCTGTTAAAATTATCTTACCTAACCCTACCCCTAACAAGTCAGATTCAAAAATCCCCCAGGCTTCATGTCAGACAAAGCAGATGTGGAACAGATGAATTTGCAAAAGCCAAACAGATGGTGACTGACATGTGTGAATGGCTCTCTGTGGCACTGACTGGACGCAACATCTGATTGGTTGTTTTGGCTAATAAGCAATAAGAATTGTTCACCTGAGCTGGTGTTAAAACCAGTGTTAACAGCATCTTCACTGATGGCATGTAGCTGGCACACTCCCGTGTCCTCTGCACCCATGTGCATGGGCTTTGTCAACAGGAACTTCCTGTACATGATGGGAGCACATTCAGTTGAAGATGTACCATTCGTTGTAGAAAATTATCTTCTTTATTTAAAGAGGTTAAATAAGATAATTTATAAGATCAAAATCTAAAAACACCCTTTTCAAAGTCTGAGCAATGTGGGAAAACAATTAAAATATGAAGGAATCCTAGTGATTTCATAGAAGTGCAGAATGAATTTCATTGCCACCTGTCAGTCTTGCTCTCAACAAGAAGCCAACGGTCTTCAGCTACCAGGAACACAGTCTTAAGATTGATGGGGAGGGAGATGGTGTGAACCTGACCTTCTAGCACATCAACAACATCCAGCTGATTCCTGTTCAAATAGAGCAGAGTGTAAATCAGTAGGCCATGCCTGAACAGGACACCAGAGCTCTAGCAAAAGACTGTAAGAAATACTACAGTATAAAAGATTAATTTAATTAAAGACCTTAAAATTAAAGACCTTTTAATTAGTAAGTTTGCTTACCATATATGTTGAAAAAATAAGAGTAAAATAAATCAAATAAATAAATGGGACATTTCATGTAATTTTACAGTAAAATACTTTTTTACTTTAAATTGCCCTTCCTTGTGACACTTCACATTTGATGTTTTTTCATTGGAAATAACGGTTTTGTCTTAGATGTTTTTTTATCAGTTATGCAAATCTTAAGGAGTTTAGTATTTTAGTCTCCTGGTATGGAGCTCAGCTTTTTTTTAAACAATGTGTTATGAGTTGTGATTAATGACATTCTCTGAACCACCTGTGTTTTTGGCAGTTGTCAGTGTATTATAAAGCTTTTAGTTCTTCAGTAGGTTGGTATATTACATTAACTGAAAATAATGTTAATGACATTTTTACTGTAAATGTAAGGCCCATGGCATAGTCGGTTCCCTAGGCCACAAAATGACAGGGCGCCTCACGAGAGGCAGGTTTGGTTCTTCGGTGGTGCTAATTTATAATTTAGTTCTAATTTAATACTATAATAATAGTATTGGAGAATTGATAATTGGAGAAACTTATTTAATATAGTACTGTATCTGTGTTTGCACTTTGGGAAAGGGTTTCCATCTACAATGTCTTTTTGCAATGCTTGTTGATCTCTTGAATGCCATGTCCAATCAGTGGTGTTTAAAGTCAGAATCCACCCACTACTCAAAATGCATTTGTTCAGAGCTGAATTCAGCACGCTCACGAATCCTCTCATTATAAAAAAAGTGCAGACACAATGTAAAGAGATTCATTGTGCAGTGTAGACAACTTCATTAATTATAACAATAATAAATCATTGAAATCACAATGAACTGAGATGAGTGCAGTTAACTCACGTTTATGCCAGTTAACATCCTTTTAGTGCTTTAAATTACAATATGTTTATGATAACAATTGTTCATTATGACCACAACTTGTAATAATTACTTCAATGAGATTATTGTTTCTGTTTTGAATTATACATTGTTAGCTAACTGCATGACTTGTATATGCAGATTTCTGAAATTTTCTGTACAGCTGCCTTTAAAACAATGTATACTGTGAAAAGCGCTATACAAATGTGAATTGAACTGAATACCATAAAAATTGTTGCCATAAAAAAAAAAGATGTTGTTGAACTAATTTATTTAATGGCTGCATCTACAGTACATCACTATAATGCGTTAGTTATCCAAGACAGAGCAGTTATCATAGGTTTTAGTTTTGCCATTAGCACTCGCAAGTTAAACTTTATTTGTAGGGGGGCGCTATATAAAATCTTGAATAGGGCACAGACCGCTGAACTAGTCTCGAATTAGTGATAATGACAGAATTTTCACCTAACCCTCATAGTTGAGTGGTTTTGACCACACTACCGAGTGCCATAACACTTAAGGCACTTTTTTTTTCTTTTTTTTCCTTAGAACTGTCTATGTTTTCACACTTTGTCAGACATTTTAAACAGATATTTGTTGCAGTGGATTCTGGGATTGATTTATCCACTAATATAAATATATATTGCAACAATTACAATTTGGCCAAAAAAGGTCAGAAGCATGAATAATCATGCTGCTCTAATAAATGAGCTATTTAGCTTTGGAAAATGCAGTCTATATAGGCATCTCACTAGGCTTCGGAATAAAGCGAAAGGGGCCACATGTGATCACACATGCGATTGAGAGAGTGTAGCTTACCCATTTTCTTTGTAGAAGAGAAGCCAGTTCTTGTGGGCAAACTCCTTGCACATTTTGTATCCTGGCTAATGACAACAAAACAAAAATTGAAAATAATTTTAAGATAATGTAAGGCGTGATTGTATGATTTTACACTAACAGACTTGTTACAACACTGATAAAGGGTATCAGGCTTCCTAGTGGGCCCTAGATCCCAGATGGAGAACCAGTTGTAGGGACGATTCGGAAATTCATTGCCGCTTGTATATATATTCTTTTCTTTTTCTTATTTGTAGATATATATTCTTTTCTTTTCCTTATTTTTCATGTTCTTTTCCTTTTTCTTATTTGAATGAGTTGTAAAGAGTGATTTATAATCAAGTTAGAGATTTTTTTTATTAGTTAAAGTCCTTTCTTTACTTTTCTGTAGTTTTCCACAGAGTAAGGATGAATTGAATCAGCACTTCTCACCAGATAGAACATGTTATCGGAATGTTTTGGTAGTCTTTCTGTTGATAGTTGGAGTCTGAGCTAGGTTCAGCCTTGGTGAAGCTGTGTGTGCGTTAATATGGTCTGTATTGTTGAGGTGATTAATTGGCATCATAAGGAGACGGACAATCTGAACGCATTTCTGCCACGTGGAAGGTCAACCATGTGGTCAACGAAGATATTAATATTGGAAAATTACTAGTTTAGTTTATCTCTTTCTTTCTTAGCCAATCAGAATAATTTAACCGTCATCAATGACGTGGTTAGTACACTTGTTAAAAGAGTATAATTGCTGTAACAATGTCATTGTATGTGGGGCGGCCTACGAACTCCTTGTGAGACCTGAAGCTGCTTCTGCTGATGAAACTGCAAACTAAACTTCACTAAAATTTCTTCTATTGACTGCACTTCTGACTCCTGGTCTTCATTCAACATATCTGGTCCTTCAGTCTTAACTGTAAATTCCCCTACACAGTGCTATAGACAAAGATTTCTACCTGGCTCTCTTTGTTGCTCCACCAGTTTGAAGTCTTGCGTGGTGGTTCCTCCTGCTTGTCCTGTGACAGGACCAGTCTCCTCAAAGCACCAGTAACTAGGTCCAAATGCAGCACAGTGTTGCCCTACAAAGGAGACAAAATATTCACACACTTTAGTTTGTTTTTGAAAAGGAGGGCATATAATTTTATTTGATTCCCTAAGGTAAACTGATAATGTTAGGTTAATGTCAAGGTTTTCTGCACCAAAACAGCCATAATTTATTTTTATGCAACCATTTTCTAGCTCCTCTCTGCCCCTAGCCTTTTTACAGCTGTCCTTTTAAGATATATAAATGTCCTTTTCACATATAGTCTGAATGAGGCCAAAAATAAACTTTATGCAAGTATTGTGTCAGCAGTGCTTCTTATCTTCAGTTTTCACTTTCATAGGAAAGGCTGGAGGCCATAAATTCCTCCTCACCAGTGAATCTGCAACATAATGGCTTCCTTACGCCTTGGCTTTCATATATCGAAAGCTGTCTGTGTTATTAATAGAAGAATTGCATCACTTCTGAACAGATGGTGGGTTTGGCTGAGATGGGCCTTATAGTCATAGGCCACACTGTTCCATTCAGCCTTTGTATTTTCTCCACCAGGAGAGCAATGACCTCTGGATGGCCCCCTGTGATGTCTGGACATCTGTATTTTTAGATTTTTATACGCAAGAAATCATGTTCTCCACACCCCTTTTTCCACTGCTAACAGGTGTTTAAAGGTTTCCTCCAAGCGCAGCTCTAATTCAAAGCAGCAGCACTCTGTGAATGTAAATTCCAATATGATCTCTTTCAGTGTTTGGTTTTGGTTTAGTACCTTAATGTTAAAGTGAAGTAATGAGAAGGGTTTTTGAACACATGAAGATACACAACATGAGCAAAACTCTCTGAAAACACTAGACGTGCTTGTTAAACATTTAAATTTAAAACCACAGACATTAATAATGAGTTACAACCGTTTCCACTCTTCTGGAAAATCTTTCTACTAGACTGAATGTTTAATCTGTTAATAATAATGTGATGCAGTGATGACGCATTGCCGCAGGCCAAAACATTTAAAAAAAATGAATTGTGAAGCCTAAATGCAAAAAGTCAAAAGCTAAAGGTAGCATATAAATGAACTAGTGTTCATTCACTCACCCTGTGCTCTTGAGTGCCTGGTTTATGTTTTCACTGGCCAGGCATTATGATGTTGTCTAGTTCTGTGTAGCACGTGGTTTGTGTTGTCGGCCGCATGCTTTTGTGTTTTCATGATTTGTGTGCAAATCCAGTCAGTGAAACCTATTATTGGCTGCATGCTTGTATCATGTTTTGTGAGAGCAAATCTTTGTTTACTTTGTTTCTATGTGAAATGTGCTCTTCTATCCTACTGCCTTTAACCCACTCACACACACACTTATAGTTTCTAGATTATTGGTTTATTTGCCCCACCAGCTCTGTTACCCTTCGAATTTCCTCTCCCATTTATTTTTCTTGTGTTCACAGTCCTGTGCCAGTTTCGTGATCTACTGTTCCTACGGTATATAGCCTTGCATGTTCCTGTCCCTCCCTCCCCCACATCTTTGAGTCCCTTCTCTTCTCATCAAAACCTGACAAGACAGTTATAACAGTAACTAATTTACAAACATAAAAAATAAAGAGACAAAAACTGTGCAAAAACTAAATATGAAACTTGAGAGATTTCTGTCTTTCCATTTAAAGTCCATTCCAACAAAACTTTGATGCTACACAAAGTTATACAGACATAATAAATGTAATATATACTGTTCTGAAACGGGCAGTTTAAACAGCAAACCTCAGTGGTTTTTGTGGAGGCGAAAAGGTGCTTGTGTGACGCACAAAAAGAAAACTCAATGATTCTTTTGCGTCAAGAAAGCACATTTGATCTTCTGTTTACCATATTTGATGAGCTCTATGTACTGTATGTATGTGGATGTCAAGGGGTGTGGGTGAAGGGAAGAGTGAGGACTCAATTTTGCAGGGAAAAGGGCTTTTTATTCATGAAAAATAAAAACAAAAGGCAACAAAAACAATCCAGAGGGGGAAAAACAAGACTACTGACCAGAGAACTTCACAGACTGGACTTAACTGGCAAGGCAGGACAGGACTGGAACTGACGAGCAGCATATCAAGACATGTACAACAACAATGCGGCACAGGACAGCAAACACGAAGGGAATAAATAGGGAGCACATGAAGAGGGTAATGGGTAAAACAGCTTGGTTAAATCAACCTAATAAGGGAACAAGACGGTAGGGGTTACACAGTGACATGACACGAACACGCAGCCAATGTGAATGCGCATAAGCCACGTGTCCACATGAAACGAGACAGCGCTCAGCCAGTGAAAACAAGCTGACCACGAAACAGAACTAGACAACACAAGACACATGAAAGCATGCAGCCGATACAAACGCGGCTATACAAAACACAACACGCAGACAAGAGAGAGCGTCCACTCACATGACGTAGAACACACGAGGACGAGCAAACACTCCTCCCATGCACTCACAAAATGGACAAACACACGGGTCATGAATGTCCAAATCCCGACACAAAACCTAAACTGAACCCGCACACAAGACACTACACAGACAAGAGATATGAGACATTATGGTAGTGTCAGAGCTCTGCCACAACACCAAGAAATGACTAGACTGAATGTAGTAGAACCCTGACAGTGGACTAATTTTACTTTGTTTATATGAACTTTCTGAAGTTTCGTTTACAGAAATCTCTCAGGTTCCATAACCATAATCAGGTTTCAAACCAATCTAGTCTTTTGGAACAACATGAGGGAGAGTATATTATTTTATCTTTGGGGTGAACTATCCCTTTAAGTTTGTTTTTGGTGAAGTAAACTATGATTAACATTATAAGTGGACTTACAGAAAGAAAATGTCTTACAAAAATAGCAGTTTCAATTTTAACAAGGGAGGGATAAACAAAGCCTAAATAAAGTCACAATAACACGCAGCAAAGTAACAGCAGGCTTCAGTGCACCTCAATATGTGGTATAACTTATTAAAATTCCAAATGGTATCATTGCTCAAACATCACATCTCATCATCTACGGTGAATCTATTAGGCCTCAAATTTGTTTTGATATGTGGCCATTTACAATTTCCATCTACTATTATTAGAAATTGTATTTCCTTCATGGGTTTGGTGGAAAGTATGCATCTATTGATGATCTCCTATTTCCATGTTCAGATAATAACAGCACGTCTCAGATGAACATCAGGGCTGGACCAAGACCCACAAATGGACAGCTAATGGTAGCAAGCGGGCGGCAATGCTTTCATATATAGTGTCGTTGTAAGGGTGAGTTTTAGGTCTCTCTCTCACTCACACACACACACACACACACACACACACACACACACACACACACACACACACACACACACACACACACACACACACACACACACACACACACACACACACTGTTCTTCATGGAGCACCACCTGGTCCTGCAGTGGGTTGCCCAGTGCCGCCACAGTGACAAAGGGCTGCCACACTCCACTGATAGTTCGGGGGAAGATGTCATAGAGCTCAATGCACTGGACGGAGTCTCCTCTCTCCTTAATAGCATACAGCGATACAGGGTTACATGTGGCCACATAAATGGAATCTATCAGGAAAAAAAGATTCACTTTCAAAAAAAAAGTCACATGACTTTATAATATTGTAAACTCTTGCTGGAAATTCAGACTCAATGAGACAAAATTTGATGTCATTGTGCTTTAGTCAGGGCCTACCATTAGCAGTGGTGACGTCGCAGACGATGTTGACCTCGTCCATTGGGATTTGCCAGTGAGCCTGTTCCTCAGTGAAGTTCATAGATCTGGATTCATGCCTTTCATATGGATAACTCTGAACCCGCAGAAACACTGGGCCCTGAAGAAAACCACAGATGTCTAATTACTTTCAAAGTGTAATGGGGTAATAACAACTTTGAAACATATATGAAAGGTTTATGATACCTTAACATCTATGCGATGGGAATCTGATGGACACAGCAGCTTTCTTCGTGCATTACCGCCCTGATTGATGGCCCAGTAACCTGCCATCTTACAGTCTGGCAATGGTAACCTAGGAAAAGGGTATTTAGTAATTAATTAGTTATGAGTTATGAAATTGAAATCTTACATTATGACAACATATAGTTCACGCAAACACCTAAAACTGTGTTCTTTTAAGACCTAGATTTTTGCAATGATTTATGAAAGTAATCAGTGTTTTATCCAGTGACTGTTTACAGTACATGTACAAGAACGTAATCAAAATATGTACATAAAAACACATGATCATTATTAGGCTCTATAAATGCACCAGAACTGAAGACAGTCTGTTGTCTCTGTTTTGTATATTGTTCTCTCTTACTATTTCTAGAGTAAACAGTAATGCACTACTCTCCAATTAATGCAGATGGGATAACATATTAACATGTTTTTTTAAAGAAATTAAAAACTTTACTCAGCAAAGGCACATTAAATTAATCAAAAATAACAGTAAAGACATTTATAATGTCAAAAAATAAATGCTTTTTAAATAAAAAAATAAATAAAAAATCTTTTGACTGAATTCACTGCAGAATCCTCAAAATTCACAATTGTTTTCAATATAATAATAATAACACCAAGTGCAAATAGCCCACATTGTTGGCAAAGCCTATTTATTCTATATCCACCCATCATTATCTTTGATGATTGAGCCAGACAAAATTACAAAAGAAATACAGCTGACAACAGAATCCGTGGAATGAAGAGTAATGTGAATGGTGTTATCTTTTGATGCCACTAACTAGAGCTTGAATGCCTTTTATTGAACTCATTCTCCTCCCTTTTTCAATCACATATCAGCTTGGAGTTGTTTATTTAAAATAAAAATTAGGCAAATATTCTAAATAGTGGAAATACATTGTTTAACGCGTAGGGTTAGGAGTAGGGGAGGTAATGACAAGTACATGTACAATAAATCATTTATGATTTTAATAAATATAAATCACACACCTTGAATGTGTTATTGCATATGGTTTTGCACACACTAAAAGTGCAAAGAGTATCTGCCACTATATGCATTAAATATAAATAGCATTTAAAACTCTTTACATTGCAAAGAAAATACCTTTTGTATCTATTTAAACACAGTGTAACATAGTATCTACTGCTTTTTGCACAAAGAATTCTGCTTAATAGTAAAAGTTTCTTGAGCAGCAAAGAAAACATTTAAAAATACATATTTCTTAATGTTATTGTATTTATCATCAAATAAATGCACTCTTTGTGAGTAAGAGACTTCTTTCAAAAACGTGAATGAAAAAAGTATGATTCAAAAGGAAATATTTGTTTCTTCACTCTGTCGTTTTCCAGTATTTTGTACATATAAATTGTGAAAACATAATTAAAACATAATAAACTGTGTAGACCAGATGGCAAAGCACTCAAAAGTAAGAGAAATAAGACAATTATGAGACGGAAGAAACAAATAATTTCCTTTATTGAAAGTGTATAATATACATCACTGAGTAAATTAAATGACCTTTATGGAACGAGACATTACTTGTTGTTATATGATGCTGAAGCCTAACTGTAGAAAGGATCTGCTGTGCATGGCCCTTAAACACTTGAGCAAATGCGTTTAAAGGTGAAGTGTGCAATTTTGACAAAAACAAGAGTGATACTAAACAGAATGAAGTTTCAAATAGCCCAAACAGCCCAAACTCCCACCATTGGTTAAGCCAATGTTGTTGTGTCCAGTACAGTCGAGCTGCTCAAATGAACAGCAATTTTGTTTCTAGTTATATTGCACTGGACTGGACAGATATTGCTTTCAGATATTGCAAACTTCCCCTTTAACGGACGCATTTAACTCATACGCTGCTTATTTCATTGAAGATGCTATAGACAAAACACTAAACATGAATTCAAATATTTAAAATAAGAAAGAAAATTATGCTTATTACACCGACTCAGAAATAACTGAAAACCAGGGTCTGGTTAGTGCTTTTAAAAGATTTGTGGGCAAGTTCCAAAGGGAAGTGAGCAACTCTATATCCTGTAAGTTTCCTAAAATGTTACATCTGGATAAAGCATGGCAATTGTATCTAATACTGTGGTTTAAATTAAATGAATTAAGTTAAAAACAAAATAATTTTCCCATTATCTGATTATTTAGAGGTAGTCTAAGTACAGGACAGTGTGGCTGTTAGATAACTCAATATGAAACTGTATTCACTGTGTATTCACGGACAGTAAAGGGGCAATAGGAGGTGAGCTCTTACTCCTTGGCCAGTTGCACGCTGGTGGGTTTGGCTCCGATTGGAATGCCATGCTTGTGCAGAGCTGTGATCAGCACCTCACGTGTGTCCTTGTTATAGGAGTCAAAGTCAAACACATTCCTCACAACGTTTGCCAAGCCCTCACCTGGAAATTTCTGGAAAAAGAGAAGTAGACAAAAGCTTTTAGTTGTAATGCATTTTAAGAGCACTTTGATTTTTCACTGCAGATTAAAAACATTGAGGCTAAACTGATAAAATATGTAAGAATGGTTTTCTTTTCAGTTAATACGTGCACATTTAAATTGAACTGGCCACAACACACGGGATGTTTAATTGGAATGAAGAAATGTACTGAATTGCAATTCAAAAGAAATGCAATGCTGTCTCATGGGAGAGGAATTTATTTTGTTCAAAACAAGTTTAGTGAGAAGAAAAAAAACATGAATAATAAGACTATTAACCATACAAAGCCTACAACATCAAATTTTATACATTAAGGCCATTAACATATCAACATGATCAAGGTTTTCTGAAAAATCTTTTGTATACAATCTATAACAGTTCATGCATTCTGTCATCTGATTAACATTTCATACCTTTTAATAAGTAAAAGGCCTTATAGTATATTAGTAAAAAATGTCCAACTTCAGGTCTTTTTGCTGTGAAATCTTTACTGACTGATATGTAGATACAATACTATATGCATAGTATCTCCAATATCATACTATATAAGCTATAAAGTGCATTTTTTTGTGTCTAAAGATTGAAAGTTGTCCAATAAGAAAACTATATTTCATGTCAGATTTTTCAGGGTTAATTTTTGACTAATCATTTTCCCAAATTTCTCTAAATTCATCACGGTCAAAACAATTAACAGCCATTAAAACAGTTAAAGCAATAAACAACAAAATGTCAATAACAATCTTTTCTTGTTTTCCACCTATATCAATAAATATGACATCAAACTTCAGGACAAGTTAGATCATTTTTGAAAGTGTATTTCCGCCAATCTTTGTAAAATGAAATAATACATAAATTTTATTAACTCTTTTGGTGCCAATGATGGAAATTTCCATATTTGTGAAAAAAAATACTTCCAGCTGTAATGAAGCATTGATGGAATTTTCGGCTTTTCTGTGTTTTAACTGTAATACGGTAAGAGACGCAATTATGCATCTTTTAAAACAGTACAGAATCTTCTGATCAAAACACATGCGAAGAAGATATCATATATAATCTTATGCATGTGTATTATGTAACGAGGAGGCCATGAAAATATTTAAAAAATGATCAAAAACACTGGCCGTAGCTGGCACTTTTGAAAAAAATGCTGGCAGGGAAAGAGTTACTATTATTACTCTTGTTCTACGTTCACTTTTGATGGGTAATTCATCCAGAAATATTTCACATTATTATGAACTGCTACTATTCATAACAGTTATAAGAATTTCTTTTTAATTTCATGCCATTTTAATCCTTCTTTGTGCTATACAAATTTGATTTGTTTGCATTCTCACAACGAATTCCGATTTTAAAGATTTTCAATTCTATTTAGAATGTGCACAACCTGCCTATGGTTGGGTTCCTTCTTTCTTTAGTTTATACCTTGGCTCACTCTGGACATTCACACAACCAACTTTAGGATGTGCAAAATGAAATTCTTTGAGTTGACACTGGTCCCAGCTTTTCCTTTTCCATCCAAATAAGTTTAAAGTTTAAGTTTAAAAATTCATACACAGACTATTTATATTTGTGTACAAAGCTAATTTCCAGCATAGTGGTCTTTAGAACAATAGGTCCATAAGACAACAAGGAACAAATTGAGTCAAGTTTAACTGCTAGTGTAGACTTCTGACGGCTGCTTGCGGAGGACTAATCTGACAACTGACTCCTCATCCAAAGTGACAGATGAATTCCATCCATCTATCTGCATCCCTGTCACTCCTGAGAGCTGAGACCAGAGTAGGAGGAGGCAGCAATGTTGGGTGTGTGTGTGAGAGCACAGTTAAAGCCCAGAGACAGGTGGCCCAGAATGGCAGTGTGGCCTCTATATGTCAGATCAGTCTGAGAGTGGGCCGAGTGAAGAGACAAGGCCTCTCCTCCCTCACTCTATCTCTTGTGTGGCACCTTTCATCTCAGACATAGGGTCGCTCACTCTCATCTATTAAACCTCACACAATTCATCACCGACACAAAGTCTGAATTCTTAAAAATGGTGAACATCCTAAAACTAAGAGGTTTGATATATCGTGTGGATTTGGACAGACTTTTGACCTGTGGCATAAGACCTGTGTCTGCCACTGGAGATGATCCATCCCTTTAGACAAGAAGATAAAACTGTCTGACTGACATGCAAAACAAGTGCTTTCTTGCATTTGTCTGAAATACACTTTGTTCAAAAGTCTGCAAGGTGTTTTTTTTTAAGAATTAAAACTTTATCAGTAACGATGCATTAGATTTACTTTAAGTGACAGTAAAGACATTTATAAATATTATAAAATATTATAAAATGTTCCAAGAATTTTACAAATTTTCACTTTTTCCACAAAAATATTTTCTGAGCGGCTAAGGACTGAGCGATATCAAAATATCGCAAAAGTGCATACAAAGTACAATGGCTTGCGATAACTGAATGACTTTAATACTTCAAAAAGATATGAAGAGTCAAAGTTTTAGAACAGACTGGACACATGACTGTTAAATAGCATTGACATGCTTGATGTTAAAAAGCAAAAAGCAACTCGCACTTGGTTATTTGGCCAAATACACAAAACATTAAGTCAAAATGCTGATTGTAGCATCTGGACCAATCAGACACACAATAATTCATTTTATTATTAAATACAAGTAAAATATGTGTTAAAGCTCTTTGAACTACCTCTTTTCTGGTTCTGGTTTCATTCACTATGTTTGTGTGATTATGTGTATATGTTTGTTGAGATAAGTTATGTGTGAATAAGTTAAATAAAACTTTTGTGCACATTCATTTGAGTTTGATCCTGGTCATTGCTTGTTAAATCAATTACCATTTAACAATACAATCACAGCTACATGCTAAGAAAGAGTTATTTTTATGTAGCTATGAAAAATATCCTCTCTGAGAATTGATAGCGTTAGTTAATTAATTGTTTGTAATATTAATTTAGTTACATTAATTTAATTTGATTTAACTTATCCAAATATGTAAAATTAATTCTAATAATGAATTATTAATATTTCCAGTTTGAGCTATTTTGCTTCACCGCCTCGGCTAGTATTCATGTAAACACAGTCAGTTTATCTAAAATGAGTTGAAATGAACAGCTGAGTAAGAAAACTCATGTGTAACATTATGTTGGATCTGTGCGAGTCTTTAAGTGACAGCAGCCTCACAAACCTGTTGCTGTCTGCCATTAATATTAATCTAACAAACAAACAAAAGAGAAAATAATAACTCAATGCCCACTTACTAAATAATTTTTGGATCATTTTTTTTCCAGCTACTGAAAATACAGCTTTGCCATATCAGGAATTTTATTTACTTATTTTAAAGTACATTGAAGAAAAAAAACTTGAAATAAACTGATCATTTATTTCACAGTTTTTTTAATCAAATAACTGCAGTCTTTTTAAGCATAAGAGGTATTCCAAACACATATTTCAATACTCACACAGACTATTTATGTGTGCCATCTAAAACTATAACTACCTGCCTATTACCTGTAGGTGTTTTACGATGTTGACCACTTCTCGTGTAGAGTAGGGGTAGGTGATTGTCCCTTGGTCAGCCATGGCCCGGAGCTCTCCAAATGCAGCAACCAGTTTCTGGAGAACTGCATCAGGAACGTCAGGCCCATACTGCTTCAGCATGGCAAACTCTGCCTGAGGTTTGGGGTTGTCCACTGCATGGCAGCTAAATATGTCCCCTAAAAGAGTGATTCATTATAAAGTTCTTACTTGGTATTTGTTTGTAATACTCTTAATGATAGGATGAGCATGAAATTATGTCATCAAATACTTTTGAGCAATAATGCAGAACTATACAATTGAACTGTCAATATATAAGCCTTACCAAGAGCTCCAAAGAAGTCATTTCCCAAAAACGGAAAACCTGGTCGGTTTGCTAAGACAATCATGCGGAAGTCTGGATGCATGGGGATGGCATTAGGCCTTCTTGCCGCTTCCAACGGATCTGTGGAAATAAAAAATAAATAAAAAATTCCAGTTTTAAAGACTGTCAGTGACAGGTCAATAATGTGGAATATGTATAATCCTTTTGGTCCATTTCACCTGACACTATTCTTCTTCCATCTGCCAGGATCATCTCTCCACTTTCCACCAAAGTCTTCAGGATACACGTGACATTTGTAGGAGCTTTATCCGCTTCATCTATTACCAGGATATGTCCCATCTTCACAGCTTTAACCTTGAAAGCAACATACAAGCACATTTTTATTTCATTATTTATTTATGCCTTAAAGTCCATTTATAACATCAAGCAACGTTTCAAAGACAGGTGCAATGTAGTTTAAAACAAACACTTTTAAAACACTTTTATTTAACATGGATGCTGAAAATTCAGCTTTGTTATCATTCGTCACAGGAATAAATTATATTTCAAACAAATTCAAATAATTTAAAACAACTGCCATTTTAGATCATATTCCACAGTATTACTATTTTACTGCTATACTGTTTTAATTAAAATAAATACAACCTTTGTGAGCATAAGCAACTTATTTCAAAACTAACCCAAAACGTTTGAAGAGTAGTTTACCTTTAAGATTGTATACATTTAAATGACCTGTTTGATTAGCAAATGTGAAAACAACTGTACCATTGTCTATCATATTTTTTGTTAATTTATCACAAATTCTCATGAACAAACTAATCTCATGTTGTTGATTTTTTTTTGTGCTAATTTGCTAAATGGAAACACAATAAAACCAAAATGGATAAACCACTTGAATATTCGATCTCTCCTCAAGGGCGGGAATGAAATGCCCGTTTCAACCAAATAACAAACAGTGCTGTCATCTGTAATTCCTCAGTTTTGCGAATCAGAATAATAGTCACATATTAGAATACAGAATAATACACAGAATAATTTATGGATTGACACAAACCATACCGGGGAAGATTGGCAGGACTTTCTTCTGTGTAGACATAGGTTCACAATGTACACCATAATAGGTATTCAAAGGTAGAGATACACCATTATATATTTCCATTTCGATGGCAAAAACAACCTCGGACCAGCTTGGTTTCCGTGTTTTCCTTTGACTGGCCATCTCTGAATCACCTCTGTTGCTCATCTTTATTCCAACAGCAAAGAGGACCAGAGTTAATGGAGAGCTGAAGATTATAGCCATGTTTTCATCATCTCTGATACGTCAAGCTGACATTAGTGGCTGTTATTTACAACCCAGAGCTGAAAGGTGGTTTGCGGAGAACGAGGGGTGTTTTCTTGTCGCTTTCATCCGTTGGCCTGGCACAATGCAAGACCATTTGGAAGCATTGATATCAGATGAGGCATCAGAAGGGGCTTCAAAGCCTAAATACTATTTATACCCTGAGAGCTGCCGCTGGGTGCTAATTGAGGGGCCAAACTCCGAGTCACAGCCTCCTTTTCATCTCCCTCCACCTCGTATCGAGCAGAGACATTGTTAAAAGCCTTAGGTAGAGAACACCCGCGACCCTGCTTCACAACAATGTCTAAATGGCACCATCGCGCTAAAACAACAGGCTGACTTCAGAAACGAGCAACGTGGAGGAATATAACACACTGTCCCTCAAGGTCATTCATTAATTTTTAATGCTTTTTCTCTCATCTGTGCCGTGGTGTCCTCCGGGTGTGAGCTGGCAACGTGTTTGTCCTAGCTGGAGCAGTGGTCTGGACCATCTGCTGATAGATGTATAAATATCACTAAGCAAAGTTTACACTTCACATGGCTGAATTTCAGGAGATCGCAGGACACCCAGGACCAGTGAGATAACGAATATTACAATCAAATACACAATTCCTAATAGAGCTCACTGTAGTTGTGTATACAAATCAAAAAAGCAATTGGCTCTATTACAAAAGCCTTGCTGTCCACTGCTGTCATAGGTGCGTGCAGGATAAAGGCACGAAGGCACTTCATACATTGAAGTTTTATTTAAACAAGAAGCTCAAAGGATTACACGCCACAGTATCAACGAGAACTGACACAGACTAAGACCAACACAAAACTTAAATACACAGAGGATGATTAGGGAAATGGGAACAGAGGAGCGCACAAAAGGGGAGTTAACAGGTAACCATGACAACCACGAAGACAGGGATGCCAGAACCGTGACAACTGCCTACATACAAAGGTGTCTTTAAAGCAGCATCATAAGTCAAATGAAATGGCACGTGTCATACAAATAAAGCTGCTTATGTGAAGCATAAAAGAGATTTTATGCCCTTGAGCAAACTCACAATTGTGCATATTCCAATTGAAATGACTGGATTTCGCCGGCTATATTTCCAAGAGCAAACCATTTCACTAAGCTAACAATATGATACTCTAAGTATTCGTTATTGACTAAAATATAAGTCACAGAGCATTCCGGGATTGCCTTCTCGAAGTCAAAGACTGTATACACCAAGATGGTTCACTAATATTAGTATAAATGGGAGAAACTGCAACACTCAATTTGGTGGATAAATAATAAAAGAAATGAATAAAAGAGCCAATCACCAAATTCTAATGTCATTACATCACTACAGCTGCTGTTAGTTGCTTTGGTTCTCATAGAAACTAAAATTCACAAATTGTGCATTAGTTGGACCAATCCGAAAGATTTTGAAAAATTTTGAATGCTTATTTTTTTAAAGAAACAATAAGTATGATTCAGTTCATGTAGATTTTTTTTAGGCTGTCGAAGGTAATGCATTTTTTTAATAAAAAAAATAAATCAGCATTTATAACAAAGTAAATATTTTAACTAGTAATATATTTTAATGATTTGACTTAATACAATGGCAATATAAAAGACAATAACTGCTTCTACTTTTTGTCTTTATATAATATCACACCCACTAATTCACTTATCTATACACCAGGGGTGCAAAATTCAGTTCCTGGAGGGACACAGCCGGCTTCAACCCTAATTAAAGGCACCTGATCCTGATAATCATATTTAAGAGGCCTTGGAAGTACACAAAAAAATAAAAAAATCCCAGTTTTAGAAGAACTCCTTAACCTTGAAAGTATCTGTGTCTGTGTAGGCGGCTCACTAAATTTTGAAACCAAGCCATGATGACAGCAGTGAATACTGACCAATGGAGAGTCTTCATAGACGATGATTCCATCTCTCACAGAGGGCTGAAGGGTTAAAGTCTGGACTGTGGTGTCTCTGTTGGAGCACAAGAACAGACCTTGATCTGGTTTGTCATAAAAAATAATGCATGTACTGTAAATGGTGATTCTGTTACAGTTAAATTATAGCTCATTTCTGTAGAGGCTAATATGATTTGTGATTTATAAGTCCTACATAAGTATAAAGTAAACTGACCTACATTCAGTGATGGACAGAGCGCTCGAGTTCTTGTACAGGTTTGAAATCTGACATATCTCTATAGGCTTAGAGGAAGGGAGAATCCCTGAAGTGATTACTTTAGACTAATTTAAGACTTCCATAATCGCTAACCAGGCCATAATACATGCAAGTTTGACTTTGGTTTAACTTTCAGAAGAAACTTTGAAGATGATCAACCTCTGCACCTGATAGATAGGTTAGACATAGTGATATCTTATCAAAGCATTCCCCCATTTTTGATCCAGTGACCTGCATTTATTTGGCTAAAAATACAGTTTACAGTAATTTTGTGAAATATTACAATTAAAATCTAAATTTATACAGGGGTAAGACAATGAAACCTGGTTTTACATGGTTTTCACAGCTGGTTTTAGACCACAATAATTTATTAGAATGGTGTAGGGTCTCCTTTCATGTCCAATTCATCTTGGGAATGACAGATACAAGTTTGTCACGGTGGCCAGGGGGATTTTGAGCCATTTCTCCAAAATACCCCAAAGTGTCTCAAAAATATTTAGATCTGGTGACTATGCAGGTCATGGGAGATGTTCGACTTCAATTTCATGCTCATTCTATCACAAGCCTTGCTGTGAGTATTGGTGCTTTATCATGCTGATACATGGCACTCCCTTCAGGGTCTTCAATGTGAGAGCTTTCTGTTGTTTTGAATACAATCCGGGTTAGTACCTCTCTTTCAGACAGCTTTCTCTTACATCAACAGTTCTTCAGTTGAATGTGGTTCATCCTTTGAGTTGTTGCCGATACCACAGATCTTGATACACCACAAAGACTTGGTGTCCTGGTCACAAATGAACCAGCGAGAGACACACCAACAATTTGTCCTCTTTTGAACTCTGTTAACTCCCCCCATTATGTTGTAATATTTAATGTACAGCTGTGCTGTTGCTCAGCTAATTCAACCTTCAAACTTTGCTCTTAGTGATGGAATGTAAAAATCTGTGAAGTATGGCCACCAGGCCCCCCTTATATAGGCATACAATCTCCAATACTATATTAGTCACTGATCGACGCCTGTATATCCCATATATGTCCCAGAGTGCATCCTGGTGCCATCAGTTCTTCAGGTAAATGGCACAGAGGCAAACTGCCATCAACATGATGTAAAAGGAAACAGGACTCATCGAACCAGGTTACCTTCTTCTACTGCTCCAAGGTCCAGTTTCGACACTCGTATGCCCATGATAGGCGCTTTCGATGGTGAACAGGGGTCATCATAGGAACTCTGATTGGTCTGGGGCTACACAGTAACCATACGAAGCAGAGTGTGATGTTCTGTGTGTTGTGACGCACACTTTCCATAACCATTAAAATTTTGTGTGATACAAAAGACCTTCTGTTGGCTCAGACCAGACTGGATAGCCATTGTTGCCCTTGTGTATCGATGAGCCTTTGGTGCCCAACACCCTGTCGCGGATTCACTACTGTTGGCTGGAAACATTTCAAAGAAACTCTGACCCAGTCGCCTTGCCATAACAATTTGGCCCTTGTCAAAGTCGGTCAGATCTTTATTCCTGACCACTTCTTCTGCATCAAACATGTTGACTAAGAGCTGATTGTTTGCTTACCATTTAATCTACCCAGACCTTAATATGTGGTCTTTTTAGGAGATGATCAACGATGTTCGCTTCAGCTGTGACTGGTCATAATGTTTTGGCTTATCATCATATATACTGTACATATGCTTTCTATTTGAAAATATTTATATAAAATGTAATTTATTAAATGTATTAAATTATTTAATGGTGTATATCCAGATGTGTCTGTGAGAGCCTGTTGCAAGCATGCTATAACTAGTCTAATTACATACATTAGAAAATGCTGACTGATATTTAACTGATAAATCATCTTATTTCGTGTTGACCAAATATAATCTGAGAAAAATTAAAAGGAACTGGACAGAGAACTGACATAAAAAAAAAGCCTAAACATTTTTTAAACACTCCTTTTTATCCACAGTGGATATGAAAAATAATAAGAGGGTTAGAACAAAGTTACATCAATAATGGTAAAATATAAAACGAGAACTGCTCCTTTAATTGTAGTTCTTCAAAGGCAAAAGTACAACTTAAAAGTTCCCTCTGCCCTGTCGACAAGTGTCCTAATTTATCAAGATTAAAATAGCTCACTCAAGCCTTAGAGAGATGTTTTTATTTCAGCGACTCAGTGAGTCTGCAAAAGGAAGTTTCACCTTCTAGCAGAAAACAATCGCATGATGCATCCATTTCCAGATGTTTATCTGTCTGATAAATAAAGCTGTCTCTCTCTTTTTCCTGTTTCATTCATATACAGAGAGGTTACATTACATTACTAGTGAATTATTATTCACTAATAAAGCAAAGCTCCCTGTAATGTCAGTGGATGTGGGTCATTCCCAGTGTGGCCTCGTAACCAGGTTCTAATTGAGTCTACAGGAGACTAGTTTCTGATAATAGGTCTTCCTCTCTGATAAGGCTTTATTTGAGGAGAACTCAAGGGACTTATTTTATTATACCTGTGAAGCTGAAGATAGTTTCTCGGTCTGTTCATGAGATGCAAGAATCGATCAACAATCTTGTTTTTCCCAACACCCTGCGAACAGAGTAAGAACATGTTAAAGAAACAAATCACCTATATGAAAACAATGTGTCATTATCTACCCATCCTCATGTCTTTCCAACCCTTTATTACTTTTTTTCATCTGTCAAGCAGATTTTATGTAAAATAGAGAGCTTGTGTAAGTGGTGATTTATACTGTCATGTTCTAAAAAGCTCCATTAAATATCATACAAGTAGTCCCTATTACTCATGAACTATATTCCAAGTATTTCAAAGCCAATGAGTTTATTAACCATTACTGGGGCTCTTAATTTAACTCAAGCTTACATTTAATAAAAAAAATATATGGCAATACTGTTATCCTTAACTCTATGAATTGCTATCCACATTAATTTTATGAAAAACAGAAGCACAGAGAATCTGCAAAATATCTTTTGTTTTTCACACAACAAATAATAATAATAAGTTTTATTTCTATAACGCCTTTCCCATGCTCAAGGTCGCTGTACACAAAATATACATACACAAAATAGACTTATACAGTATAGGACATAAACATATGTAGGACAACTTGATTCTCAAGTACAACAATGAAGACAAAATTAAGTAGAAACAACATGAGGGTCAGCAAATGACGATAACTTACAGAGTAAATCAGTGTTTACTATATCGGTTCAGGAAGAAACTGTTAGATGTAGTCGACATTAAAGATTTGGGTCAGCAACCCTCTACAATGTGAGTAAATCACTCGTATATATGACTAAATCTATCTTTAATTAAGCTAGTAAACTGTATGGTTTCACCTGACTGAGTTGTAAGCAGAAACTAGGTTTAGCGCAAATATAAATTCATTACCTACTGAGCTTTACACACCGTAGCCTGGTTAAGAGCGTACTCTATTGCTTTCTCTCACTTTTTCCCTTTCTGTACCTAATCTGTATCTAACTACTGTTAGATCTGAAAAAAGCAGTATTTATTTCATTTGTATCTTTGTTCTAATGCTTATTTGTGCTACTGCTTGTAGTTTGATTATTTGTTTTTATTTTAATACACACTGTTTACTTATCTTCAAAAATGTTTGAAATGTATAATTTATATTATAGGTTTTATTTTCATTTACATCTGCAAAAGTGTTCCAATCATCAGTTTAGAATCATTTCTGAAGGATCATGTGACACTGAAGACGAGTACCGTATTTTCCTGCATATATCCCGCAGGTTATACCAGATTTTACAAACCCCGGGTTAGATCACAACATTTTTACACGTAATAATATTTCAATATATTGTTGAAAAACTACATAACTTGCACAGTGGAGTTCGGTTATGTCGACAGCCTCGGGGGTTGCAAAAAAAGCGTTGAAGTAACCGTTTAGCAAGATAACCAACATCCAATATGACGATTTGATTGATGAAGCGATCGGCATGCTATAAAAATGTACATACACTGTATATGTTTGCTAACAACAAAAAGCATATGTGCACTGACTAAAAGCAGAGATTTACCAGTATACAATAAAAAACACCTTCAATTTATGATACAAACCTTTAATTATATTCTCCAACATTGCAAACACAATTTCGCTCACAGCGTAAACAGTCACAACATATTCGTGAGGTCATCACTGTACTAGATTGCATACTTTCTTGTCTGCCTTCTCAACAAATGTTCTCAGCTTTGTCCCATCTTTTAACAACCGACTTCTTCAATCTGAGCAGAGCTCACGTCTGAACTGAAGCAGAGTTTGTGTGTGTTTATCGAAGCCTCATACTCATTGGTCATTAACCGCTCGTTACCGACCACTGTCAAAATATTTGAGAAAACCAATCAAATCAGAGATTCTCCATTCAAACCTTTAATTATATTCTCCAACATTGCAAACACAATGATTTCTCACAGCGTAAACACAGGCACAACACACATTTAAACACATTCGCTCAAAACACAGTTATTTTGCTATATGCGGTTAATATGGTTTCTTTACAAGCCCTAAAATGCATTGTTGCTTTTTGCCTTTAACGGTCTGCTTGAAAACAAATGCTTCTATCAGTAACGACGTCTTTGTCAATGTAATCTGGGAATTCCTGGACAATGATGCTTCACTGAACACACACACACTGCAGACACGCTCGACTCACTGAACACACACACACTCACAAACGCACTCGAACTCCTGCGCCTCCTCTTCCAAGTAAGCATTTAGAAGGCTTTAGACTTCAGCGAGTCTTAGACACCCGACACTTCTGCAAGTTCTTCTGCGGCTGTGAGTGAAGCGATCCAGGTGCAACACGAACTCAGCGCATGCGCAGTGAACTAGGTACCATCTAAGTCACGAAATAACCATGTGAACTTTGTCTCTATTTTGTGCTCGAGATATTAGTGTTCGGTGACATTAAAGAATCGACGCAAACAATGAGAAAATTCTCAAATAGGGAGTTTGGCGGTTCCACTTCAAAAACATCGACATAATAGGATTGGCGAGTTAACTATGACTCGAGATAAGTGAACTCCACTGTATATTGTTCAAGGTTTGTTTTGCTAGGGTTGGATATTATGGCTACTACAGTGACTTCACAACAACTTACGGCATCAGGAGCAAATCAACATTTCGGGATAAAATGTTGTATCCGTGGCTCTATTGCCATGCACTTCAGCATACGCAATGGCAGTTAGCTTGAAGTCAGCTGTGTAAGACATTTGTGTAAGTTTTGGCTTTTTTTTTTAATTAAAGAGAAATAATTTTTTTTAACTCAAATCTACACTTCACAAGAATACAAGATTATTTAGAAATGTCCATGTTTGCTGTTGCTGAAAGTTTAGCTCTGATCACAGGAATAAATTACATTTTAAAATATATTCAGTTTGACTACAAATTCAGCCTTGGTGAGGACAAGAGACTTAAAACAAACGTTAGTGCAAAACACGAAAGCATGTATTCACAGGTCTATTTCATTTTGTGCATCTGGCACACATGTATATGTTCTGCGTGTCAATCATTCTACTTGTCTAAACTCTGAAGTGACAGCAGTCAGGACGCCCACTCTTTTTCCACACCCTTAGGTCTTTAGTAGAGAGAGTGGGCGAGTGCCTGGCCACCGTAGGGCACACAGAGTTCTAGTTCACCCTATAGCTTGTGGGCAGATGCTTTACAAACACAGCTGTGCTTCATGGCATGATGCCACCGCTCTGGGCTAGTCTACTGTAAATATGCTCTGCTCTCTGTATCAGTGTGGACAGACGCCTCTGTAGAATGTTGTCCTGAGGATGGAAATCCTCTATTACCTGGTTCCCCACAAGAAGAAGGTGTTCCCCCAAAAGAAAGTCCTTCAGCATGTCCTGCATGACCATCATGTGCTGTAAACAGACAAAACATATTTCATAATGAGACCACTCCTAAATACAATGTGGTCCCAAGTTTTAAATGACCAAAATCCCAAAGAAAATCTTTGATTTTTGTCATTTAAAGATGGAAAGAAACAGTTAAAAACATAAATAAAAATAAAACAAAGACAAGATATTGAAATGAGTGATCAAGCTACTTGTCAGTCTTGTCGTTTCTTTTCATACTTCCTGTTTCCTTCCGTGTGCTTCCTGTGTCATTTCCTTCACATGTCATGTCAGTCACTCTTCTTGTTAGTCTCGTCACCTGTTCCCCATTATCGTGTCTATAAAAGCCCTCATGTGTTCCTTTATCTTTGTCCGTTATTAGCTATGTTTTCTTGTGTGTGGATGTGCTCCGTGTTCCCCGAAGGTTTCTCCAAGTTTTTGCACGTGTGCTGCTTTTTGTTATACAGCTCTGGAAAACATTAAGAGACCACTACAAAATTATCAATATCTCTGGTTTTACTATTTATAGGTATGTGTTTGGGTAAAATTAACATTATTGTTTTATTCTATAAACTACTGACAACATTTTTCCCAAATTCCAAATAAAAATATTGTAATTTACAGCATTTATTTGTCGAAAGCAACAACTAGTCAAAATAACAAAAAAGATGCAGTGTTGTCAGACTTTGAATAATGGAAAGAAAATAAGTTAATATTTACTTTTAAACAACACAATACTAGTGTTTTAACTTAGTTATTAGTGATAGTGATTAGATTCGATTCAACTTTATTGTCATTACACAAGTACAGGTACAAGGCAACGAAATGCAGTTTCGATGACCACAGAATTGATGACCACAGAAGTGTGTTTTTTATAATTTTCCTTATTAAATTAGAATTGGTTCAGTTGATCACCTAATCAGCATCTCATTCAGTAGAATGAGGTGTGCCTGTGTTGGAATTCAACAGACATTGAAATGGAATGGCTTCCATACTTGTAGAGATGCTGATTTAAGAAAAAACTGCAGTGGTCTCTAAATTTTTTCCCAGAGCTGTATATTTAAAGTATTTTGGTTTTGTTCAAAATAGAGAAGTTTCAGTTAACCTGTTCACCTCGCGTTCATCCTCCCGCATCACACCAAAGCTAACGCTAATGTTATATATCTGTCATGTCCTGTTTCCTCACATGATTTTCCCAGTGTTTTTCCATCCACCTTTCTCGTTATCAATCAGTCTTGTCACCTGTGTCTAATCATACCCTGTGTACAATTAGATCTAAATAAATTGATCTAAATGGTTCTCAAAATTATTTATCAGGATGAAAAGTTTTGGTCTCATGTTCTGTTACTAATAAAATAATCACACTACCAGTTTAGGGTCAGAAATATTTTTTTAAATGTTTTTAGAAGTATCTTATGCTTACAAACGCTGCATTTATTTAATGAAAAATAAATACTTTTTTGGCAATATTATAATTTTTTTAAAGAACTGTTTTCTATTGCAATATATTTTAAAATTAAATTAATTCCTGTGATGGCAAAGCTGCCTTTTCATGTAATATGATGATTTGAAGTTCAAGAAACATATTTCTTATTATTATGAATGTTGAAACAGTTGTACAAGCTGCTTAAAATTGTGGAAATCATTAAACATTTTTCCGGATGCTTTGACAAATATAACAAGCATTTATTCGCAAAAATGTATTTAGTGTAACTTTTGATCAATGTAATATAATATATGTAATACTTGCATAATAAAAGTATAATTTCTAATTCTAAGCATCTTGCAGTTGATGGAGATTTGTGGGATGCACATCCAGGGCACGAAGCTCCCGTTCCACCACATCCCAAAGATGCTCTATTGGGTTGAGATCTGGTGACTGTGGGGCCATTTTAGTACAGTGAACTCCTTGTCATGTTCAAGAAACCAATTTGAAATGATTCGAGCTTTGTGACATAGTGCATTATCCTGCTGGAAGAAGCCATCAGAGGATGGGTACATGGTGGTCATGAAGGAATGGACATGGTCAGAAACAACGAGTGGTTACTTCAGTCAAAGTTGATCTTCTCATTCTCTTCTAGCATCAACAAGGCATTTTCGCCCACAGGACTGCCGAATACTGGATGTTTTTCCCTTTTCACACCATTCTTTGTAAAATCTAGAAATGGTTGTGCGTGAAAATCCCAGTAACTGGGCAGAATACTGTGAAATACTCAGACTGGCCCGTCTGGCACCAACAACCGTGCTACACTGAAAATTGCTTAAAATCACCTTTCTGACATTCAGTTTGGAGTTCAGGAGATTGTCTTGACCAGGACCACACTCCTAAATGCATTGAAGCTAATGCCATGTGATTGGTTGATTAGATAATTGCATTAATGAGAAATTGAACAGGTGTTCCTAACAATCCTTTAGGTGATGTAAGCAAAAGGAGGAATTCACCTTTTGTTACGGTATTATAGTTTGTAAAAAAAAAAAGAAAATGATGAAAGGTTTTAAATCAAGTATTTTCAGATGTGGCCTCAGACTTTTATGGT
>JAWRVZ010000156.1:497922-655422 GCA_037043235.1 Rhodeus uyekii | reverse complement strand
CAGCCTTGATGAACAAAAGAAAAATGGCAGAAAAATTATTATTTCTGATATAAAAAGACTTTTGATTTTGGTGATATTCTTTTCCAAAAACATTTCCACTGGGAAAAAGAGATGTGATCTCAGCAAAGGTCACTTCCTCAGTGAGTGTCAGACAGATGGTGAGTGATGACAGCAGTCAGGACTGGAGACAATACCAAATAATACGAGAACTTTAGGGTCATATAGTCTCAGTTGAAAGGACATTTGCTCCATAGTCCAGTCTCTCTCTCTCTTTCTCTCTCTCTCCCTGTCTCTCATCACCTTGCTCTTGTTCTGTCTTTCGTTTGAAAGAAAATGGGAAGCATTCCCACTGGAGAAATGCTGTCGTCTCAAATTTTTCTACAAAAGTCTAACTTTCTAACTTATTCCATATGTAACTTCGACTTTTGCAAGTTCTTTGAGTGTTTTTAAACTTAGGGACAAAAAGGGACGGTAAAGACAAAGAAATTGATGTCACAGAACTTCTATTTCAATCCTTTGATCTTTCTGCTCATCAAAGAATAAAAAAAGTGTCAGTTTTCACAGAAATTTTCCGCAGCCCTAATCATGTTTCAACACAATAAAGAGAGATGCTTCCAATTATCATATCAGAATGATTTCTGAAGGATCGTTTGACATTGAAGACTGAGTCAGAGTAGTGAAATTCAGCTTTTTCAGAATATGAATACATTACATTTTAAAATATATTACTATTTTAGGTAACACTATTTTACAGTGTCTATATTACTGTAGTAATAAATCTAAATTATGTATAATTACATGCAACTACCCCTAAAACAAACTATAACCCTAGTTAATTATTACACATTACTTAAATGCATAATTCCACTATTACATGGACACCTTAAAATAAAGTGTTAAAGTAAAGATAAATACAGATAAATTAAAATAAAGTTCAGACCCCAAACCTTCAAACGTAAGTGTAGTTTTGTCTGAAATTCACAATTCTGGTGGGAAAAAAATTCAACATTGAATTTTAGTTGATATCATAGTTGATATCATTTGGGAAAATGGTCTGAAAACATTTGTGGTTACAACAGTATATTCTTTCTTGCAAAAGCGGTCAGATACAAAATTCACATATTCAATCTGTGAGGTTTGTCTCTTGAAGTTACTGGCGTAAATAATAGATTTTATTTAGTTTGTAACATTTCTAATCATTGTACTACCATGAACTGCATAGGCTCAAGAACATGCATTTATGCTTTCATCCAAAGCGACTCTTGATATTGCATTCAAGAAACACATTGACCTAATCAGTTCTTGCTTTCCCTGGGGATCGAACCCATGGCCATGACGTTGCAAACTCTACTGTTCGCTCTACAGAAAAGCTACAATTATGCAAATAAGCTCAATTATTAACATGGCAGAGCCTAAAATGAAACATATTAATATATGTTAAAATTGAATATAAAAAGTGTTTTATCAACCAGTATTGCATTAGTAGTATCACCAAATTACAGGTGGATTTGCAAAAAAACACTGTACAGTTTGACACCAACAACAAATGGGAAGCATTTTCTCCGTCTTTAAAAAGTCAATGAGATTATTTATTTAGCTGTCCTAACTACACACCATTGTCAGTTGCATTAGCAATCAGCATTGTTTTCCCCTTGCAACCCACCGGTTGAGAACCACTATGCTATTGTCCAAAAGTATTAGTTTTACCTGGAGGCCCCATGTTGGCGGCATGGCTGGTGACGGGCAGACAGTCTGCGGCTCCGTGGTGCATGAGCAGTGGTAGAGCAGCCGAGTCTCCGCTCAGGGTTGTGAAGGAATCGGTGGTGCTGAAGGCCTGGCAGGTCATGACTCTAGATGTTCACCAACACTCGGGGTCTGTGTCCTGCACACGCGGTATCAGCCCACCTGTGTGACACGAGCAGGGCGTGTGCAGGTATTTATGCTGAGCCCCCTCAGACCCCCTCATCCATGTTAATAACCTCTTGCTGTCAGCACACCATGCTGACAGCCCAGCTCTTGTAATTAGGCCAAAGAGGTGCAATCTGATACTGTCCATTTCCACAGTGTGCAGCTCCCAACAAACACCAGTCACTGCTTTGACAAACCACGGCTTATGAGACTTAAGAGTAATTAACCATTTTAGAATGTGCCTACATTTACATTTTAGATACGACGAGGGAGTGAGGCTGATTGTTTAAATTTGGAGTTATCATTGAATAAAGGAATATTTATCTATGGTTTACTACTTTTATAGAATTAAACCACAGTTTAAAAAGTATATTAATACCACAGTTTAAAAAGTATATTAATACCACAGTTTAAAAACTATATCAATTAAGTATTCTAAGGAACACATCAACATTAATAAATCATTTTATATGTATATAGAGTTTTGGGGAAAGTTACTTTTTACAAGTTACTTGTTACTAAGTAATGTAATAGAGTATTGTGAGTTACTTAGTTACTTTTTGTACAAAGTGTTGCTTTTCTCATTCGGGCTGGGATCTTTGTTTGTTCTCTTTCCATTTTTGGTTAAACTAAAAGCTCTCTCACCCCAAAAGTGAAATTAATAAGCCTCAGGTTGAAGGAAATGTAAATTCACATCTGTACAGTGTGACTTTACTTCAAATGGGGGCAGAAGCAGTGTCATTCAATAAATGGGAGAACAAAGCAACTTATGTTGCTTATTTGAAAGAGTAACAGACAAGTAATCTGATTACGTACCTTGCATCATATACATAGTTTTTAGATAAAAAATTATTACATACATTTCAAGAATTACCAATTCCATACATTATTAAATTTGAATGTTGTATTTGTTAAAAATAGTTAATGCACTGAAATAGCAATGAACGATTGTATTTTTTTACTAACATTAACAAAGATTAATAAATAGTATAGCAAATGTTTTTTTTTTATTGCTATATCAAGTTAGTTCAACAGTCTAGTTCAATACACTAACTAATGTTTACTAATGAACGTGAAAAGTGTTAATATTACTTCACTTTATTATTATACATTTTTTAATTTAATTGTTTTGTGTTTTATTATTGTTTTACAGTTAAGACATTTATTGAAAGCCCATAGCTGTGCTGTAGGGGTATGTTTTCACAAAATATCAGTCTTAATCTTATGTTATGGAGCCTTTGGTGGCATAATAATAATAATAATGGTAGTAGTAATAATAATAATAATTATTATTATTATAATTATTATATCATTATTTTTTAAGACTTTAAAATACATACCCAAGCAAAAGTTAATTTCTCTGTTTTAAAGAAACTATGTGTTACACTTGGGGAGCGATGCATGTGTGATGCGGAGCAAGGAGCACGAGGAGCAACAGGTTCCAATCGGAAACTCTCTTTATTCGTAAACGAAGAGAAAAAAAACACTTTAAAAAGAACATAAACGGCACGTGATAGTGCAAAACCTGGAGAACTAAGAACATGGAGAAATGGCATCCACACACTAGAAACCAGGATCACGAGAGAAACACCACCTAACAGGATCAATGTCAACATTAACAACTGACAAAGACCAAAACAGAGAAGAGGGCTTATAAAGACAAGGACATGAGACACACCTGGAGACACTGACGAGCTAATTGACCCAAGACAGGTGTGGAAGGTTCTGGAAAGGCCCGGAAGTGAACAGGAAGAAAGACAGGATCATGGGTGACAGTATGCTATGGTGGTTGTTTTTATCACACATATTTAATGTAGTTTCTCAATTAACATAAGGTCATAAAAGTGTGTGCAGAATAATTAAGAAAATTAAGTACATTTTAGATTAACTAAAGCATGTCAAAAATGCTTCTGAATTACAGTGAAAATGTTTGAATTGGTTACCAAGAAAACTATCAATGTGATATATTTATTCTCATAATTGCTGTCATTTTTGCATAACAAGTGCATAACAAAAATTTTTGCAACTCACTTAGTTTAGTGAAACATGCTTTGGCTTGATTCCACAGGAGTGAGTATGTTTACTTGGCCAGTGTGTAGCTGGCCATCTGGCCACTGGTCAATTAGTTTTTGTTGCATTTGTGTTGGCACATTCATGTGTTTGTTAATATAATCCACAAAAGCCCTAGTCTTGAGACCGAGATGTTTGAGCTTGCATTTTTTGCGATCATCTAAATCACTGAGCAGGTGCCTGTCTGCAGGGTCTCTGAGGCTCAGGTACAGGACAATAGTTCAGCTCAACACAATATTGTGAGTCTTTATGGTTTGTGTTTGAATGACAAAATAATCGCCTGAAGATTATTCTCCCTTTGCTTACTGAGGAAGATGCAGTGAGTTGTAAACAGTTGCGGGTTTGTGATTTATTTTTTATTTTTTACTTTCTTCTTTTTACTTTCTTCAGGCATTTCACACACAATGTCTGTTAAATCAGTACTGCAGAAATGTAAATAATTTGGGTCTCAGTCATAGATTTACATCATGAAAATTCATCACACACCACACTTGGCGCACATACGCTCCTCACTTAAACTCCAAATAAAGTGTATTCTTATTGAGATGGCTGCATTTAGCTTTATTTATTTATTTTTACATTATTGCACCATACAAAGGTGAATGTGACTGTAATATAACATAAGTACTGTAGTTTGATGATATATATATATATATATATATATATATATATATATAGATACTATATAGATAGATAGATATTCAAATTAGCTTTATTAGAATGACTTTAAATAATACAATATTAGCAAAGCTTGGAATATATGGACATAAAATAATAATAAAATCATCAAAGTAGAAGAACATTTTATAACGTAACTCAAACTTAAATAAACAGTGTAACAAATTAGAACATGTATGAGCATTTGATACCACAGTGTTTCAACATATTTTCTCACACACATTCTGAGGGCCACAGTGGTGGACACTGAGGTCAGACACAATACACTACACATATAACACACACACTTCACCTATAGTGAAGAGTATATATAACCAAGTCCTTGCTATTGAGAAGAATGTTAACATATTCTTCCTTGAGAAATTGGAGAAAACCTTACCAGAGACAAATATTGTATTCTGTGAGCCACAAAGGTCACAATTTTTTTTAGAAAATGAACCTAAACCTAAAAAAAGAGACTAAAATCTGAATAATGCAATAATGCAATATATGCAATAATGCAATAATGGAAAAAATAATAAATAAAAAAAATAATGCCACATTAACAATTTGAATAAATAATGAATGGCTGATATTGTCAGAGGAAGGCAGATATTAAGTATTAATATAATATAATATAATATAATGTAATAATATAATACTATAATAAATATGTCTGAATTGTAGTTGCCATTAAGTTCTGTAGTATGTAATGTTTTGGCACCTTCTAATCCTCCAGGCTGTCAAAGAAGTGACCAATGGAGATGAGTGCAACACATGTCTCAAGTGAGTTAGTGTCTGCTCTTAAAATAACCCCTATTGTAGCTACAAGCTTCTGTGATGGAGGGTATAGTGGACAGATAGAGAGAGAGAGAGGGAGAGGGAGAGAGAGGGGATGGGGAAGAAAGACAAAAGGGAAGAGTGGTAAAAACAGGCTTCAAGAACAGGATTAAGGGAGCATGAAGAAAACCCTTTCCCATGAGAATGAACAAAGGGCATGTGATTTGAAGAAGTAAGACCATGTTCATTACAGCTCTCAGATAAATCCCTGCACATTGAGTCCTCGTAGCCTGCCAGAGTAACCAAGCACGGACACACAAAGCCCCTAAACTTAATTAGTGCAGGAAGCATGAGCTGAGGACCAGCGCCTGGCCCCTGCACCTGTCCTGACCGGGTCCTCGCCCCAGCCTGACATACAAACACCTCACGCAATGATCTAGCACTGCAGTGGGAACACCACCATCACACACCTTCTCACAGGTATCACATCCTTCAAACCCAAGGCACACATGTACTGTTCACCTTCCTAATTGGAAATGTGTGTGTATGAAACACCTTATTGATTAGTCTCTGAAACCGATGATTCACAACTGGTGAACCCAAAATTAGTCACAGGCCTGTTCTAAAATTGTGGACAGCAAAGAAAAAAAACTAACCTATAACAGTGCATAGTTATAATAGCAAAAATAGGAATATCAACATATTTTCAAACTTTTATTATATTATATTATATTATATTATATTATATTATATTATATTATATTATATTATATTATATTATATTATATTATATTATATTATATTATATTATATTATATTATATTATATTATATTATATTATATTATATTATGAAGAAGAAGCCTTTAACCTAGACTGGTGAATAAAAAGTTAAAAAGAAAAGGGTTTTTATTTACTTATTTATTTATTATGCATCGTTGCTGAATAAAATTATGAATTATATATATGTATATATATATATATATATATATATATATATATATATATATATATATTTACAGACACACACACACACACACATATGTTTCTGAACCATCTTGGTAGTCTAATTTATGAAGCACCTTAATGCTTTTCAATTTAAGATCCACAATAAGCAAGTTTAAAATGTTCAAATGCAAACTATTCAGTGCTAGATTTTTATTCATTAGGAAACATCCATATATTCAAATCCAAACTCAGACAGATCAGGCACGGATCATCCGGTCAATAGGAAATTAAGGAATAGATGGGCCGTTGTTAATTACATTGCCAAACAATCATTACTCTTGCTTTTCACTCTCACCGTGTGTGATGAGAAATGTTAAATTTGTAAAGTGCTAAAAGAATGTCATTCACCAAGTTTCTGTTTCACTCTCTAGATAGGAGCTTGTTGCTTGCATTCGTTTCATGCACATTAAGCATCTGACTTTGGCTATGATGAATGTCATCTGCAAGTAAACAGGCCACAGCTCTGGAGCAAAGCAAATGGCAGCTCCCATTCTTAATACCTTAATTCATTATGCAAACATGATCTATTGCCAGACCCAGTGTACTGATGAATATCAAGAGAACCTTATGTTTATGTCCTGAAACATCTGCCGAGAGGGATCAGCCATTCAGACTTCAATGCATAAACATGCAAAACAGAGGCAATAGAGGTAATTTCATTAGTATATTCAACATCAGCCCTTATTCTGAAAGGTTAAAGTAGAAAACCAGTGTGGGAGGGTTTGCTATTGACCACTTCAGTCTACATGATTTTATCAGTGATTTAGCCATATGTTTTTCACTTGTTTGCTCTACAACTTCAATTAGTTCCTGTATTGCCTATTTGAAGATGGTGCATGGATTATATAAACACATTTTTATATTACATATAGCTTGCTCGACAGTAAACACAGTTGTTTTAATATATACCATATGTTGTTAAATGTAAGACCTCAGCCTTTTCACATCAAGATAAAATGACGGTAAAAACATGGCCAGGTTTAGTGAATCTTTCATGATATTTGTAGTTTTTTTAAATGATCTCTTTTTTCATAAGCATTTTGCATAATATGTTTTGGCATATTATTATGTTTCATACAAATGCATAAACAATATCTGTGTTTTCACAAGTTGGGCCTTTAGGAAAATTGAGAAAACACTCAAAAGATAAACATACAGACTCACTGAATTAAGTGACTGATTTGTTGTTTTTTATATATATAACAAAATTGATAAAAGTACCTACCTTTCAAGCAGAATCAGACTTTTTTCCTCCCTCTCTGTATATTCTTCCATTGGACTAAAAAGCATCCAAAATCATCCATGGGTACATCTGCTCTTCTCAACAAATTGTACTGTGATCAACTAGCTCACGGCATTGCAGACCATTTCTGTAGAAACAAAAAGCTGAAATATATTCTAGATGTTTAAAAGTTTTAGTGTAGCTCCACCAGTATGAAACTCTTTCTCTTTCTCTCTCAGTCTCACATCTTTCAACAGTGAACATCAGGTTGGGAAGTTTTAAATGTTTTACTTATGCAGCTTCCAAATGCTTCATTCATACCTTCTCCATTTTCATCATGTGTCCAGTCTGTGCCGTTTACAGCGATTGGATGTAAATATTGATATTTATGAGTCAATAGTAAGTCCCCATCTCAAGCTTAAATGGGTTATTTTTAGTTTTTCTTTTCTTGACAATTTCCTGTAAATATTTCACTAGCTAGTGCATTTTCATAAGGTGAACTGAAGAAATACATATTTTATATTTTTATGATAATGAGCAAAATCAGTGCATATGTAATGCAATGAATGGTGACAAGGATGAAATTCACAGCAAAATCGATTACATCCACATCGTCCATTGACGCAAGATGGAAACATTTAGAAATTGTTGGTAACTAAGCAACAGGCTGAGTGTGGAATGCTTGCTGCTGTGGAAGGACGACACACTCATGTCTACCAATGAACACTAGATAGTAACCTGTCTGCACTAAAACATATTTTTATTGCTATTTGAATATGCTTTTTGTTTCTATTTCATGGACAGTAATGATTGTACAATCTATTATGGGCATTTATAATATAACAGGTTTTAAAAAAGGGTCAAATTTGAAGAAACTGTCATCTAACCAGGAAAATGTCCAGTTAAGGAAGATGACCTTCAGAAACTGACAGTAGGTAAAAGTGGTTCCGTCGCAGTAATAAAGGCTTTTTCAGACAAAATGTCTACTTGTAAATCTCAAAATGATACTTTGGGACAGAACAAGGCCCTTTCCAGTCCTTTGAAGATGCAGTGCACTCAATGACAGACTCAAAAAGTGCCTTCACATGACCTCAATTCACGGATGTGTGTGTCCTAGTGTTGATAGATGCTGTTATTTCTTCCAGTATCTAGACCTGAGGTGTCCAATCCTGCTCCTGGAGGGCCACTGTCCAGTTCAGCTCTAACCTCAATTACAGTTTTTTCTGTCGCTGAGGTGCATATCTCAGATCACAACTGAAATTCTCAAAACGACATCATAAAGTCACTTGTGCAAATCGTGAAAGCAGTTTCTTATTGTTTTGAAAAAATTACAAATGCTTTGGTACAAAGAAACACAAGAAACTTGATGCAATTTGATGAAAACTTGATGCAAACTTTCTTCAGTTATTGCCCACTGATTATGTGCAACTGTTTGCTATTTCTTAAATTATCAATTATGTTATTTTGATCAAAATGTATACTGGTTCTCTGTTAAATAGTCTTACCCCTCAAAACATACAGACATTAGTTCTTAAATGCAAAATAGTCATTAAATGCAAAAGGATTAAAACTAGTTGTCAAGTCTATTTTTAATAGATTTTTATTAATAATAATAAATAATAATACATTTTATTTTAGGCGCCTCAGATCACCCAAGGTCACCATACATCAACAAGAAACAACAACAACAACAATATTAATGAATAACAGTAACCAACAATGACAATAAACCATAAATAAGTAGAAAAAAGCAAATACAAACATGACCACTGTAAGAATAACAAAAACAAAGTGCTAGACTTGAGGGAACACAATCATGAAAAATAAGCTATTCTAAATTTCACGAGTTCACACTTACAAATGATTCAGGAGCAATAAATGGTAAGCATATTTGGCGTGCTGTCCGAGGAGAGGGCTCCGAGCTCGGTATTTAGCCCGAACCTGGAGCACTCCCCCCGTATCCTGATTTTGATAGGAACAATTAAGTGTGAGGAGTTGGGGTGGTGGAGGGATGCCGAAAAATGTCAAAGAGCTGTAGGTGAGTCAAACATGTCTATATATACATGCTTCCTCTCCTGCTGATAGGATGAGGTGTAATTGCTGATGACGTGTTGATTGTGTTAATCATTTGAACGTGCTCCTCCCGAACTTTGTTAATAAAACATCATAAATGAGTCTTAAGTTTAACTTTAAATTGAGATAATGAATCTGAATCACGGATGTTGACTGGGAGAGAATTCCAGAGGCGTGGAGAAGCACGGTTGAAGGCCCTATGGCCCATGGTGGTTAAACAAGCAGAGGGTGTATGGAGGAGACCCAAAAAAGAAGAGCGGAGGGTTCGAAAAGGAATATAGGGCTGTAAGAGATCTGAAAGGTTTTAAAAGAATTTTAAATTCAATGCGAAATTTGATAGGAAACCAATGTAGCTGTTGAAGTGATGGGGTAATATGTTGTATAGATGGAGTCCGGGTTATAATACTTATTGTACTTTTTTATTTGTGTAAATGTGTCCCGAATTGATGAATTGCGGAGGAAAATCTTGAATTTCTGTAATGAAGGGTATGCATCAGTACTGTAAAGGGATCAATTATCAAACTGTTCTCTAAAATAACTGGTGCATCTCTTGAAGCTTCATTTGGCAAGCACATACACAGATGACATCATAGTGTTACAATTTCTTATAATGGAAGAACGACAAGGAAACAAACAGGATCAACAGAAGAAGAGAAATGTTTCTGATTAAATTAGGGCCACTGTTGTGTACCATGTTCTCAAGTGTAGGGGGAACAAGCGTGTCCTCATTCAAAAGTTTTTGTAGAACAGAACAGGTATGTAATCAGACAATGTTCACTATACTGTAATACTGTCTACTTACTGCAATGCAATTTTACAGTAGTCCACTTGCATTTCACATTAAACTGTAAATATATTTACATAGTTAAAATATATTTATATTAGTTACATTTTAAAATACTGATAGAATCCACTGTTAAATTGACAAATTGTGCAAGCATTTTGACTATCTTCTTTGTGAACAATGACCCAAGGACTTGTCATTTTGATGGTACCGAAATGTTCATTGACATAAATACCTACTTTTGAGAGATAAACTAAGGATTTTGAGCAGCTTTTTCAGGTAATCCATCATGTGGTGAATTTTTACCAATTGAGAAATGCACTCACTGGTTTGCAAAACAAAAGGATGTTTGGAAATAGAAAAATAGTTTCTTACTGGTGGAGCTACACTAAAACTTTTTAAACATCTAGCATGTATTTCAGCTTTTTGTTTTTACAGAAATAATCTGCAACAGAACCAATCAAAGTTGGAGAACAGTTGAAGAAGTAAAGTTACAGTGGAAGTGAGACTGACTGAAAATCTTGGGAAGAAATCTGGGTACCAGTAATTTCATGAAATATAAAGGGAGGCCAGAAAAACTGTCTATCACAACACTTTTTAACAAGACAGGTTATGCAATGTGGTCAGGAAGTAATTGTGATTTTGCCCGATTTACTTTCGCAGGAATAGGACACCTAATAAGAGCCACCGCACACACCCTCATGCAGTACTAAACGATTACTTGCTCAAAGTCCCTATCATTTTGTGCTATTATGTAGTTTGTTGATTTGCATAACACACAGAAAAATGGAAGGATTCACAAGGATTAAAGACTTGCTGGATGCTTATGTAATATTTTTAAGATACAATACTGTCAAGAAAAATGTATTCAACAATGAAGACAATTAATTTAAGTGATTTTAGACTTGACTGCATTATTTCTAAACTATTTATCTCAGCATTTAGACATCAGACTGCCTGGAAAGACATTTATGGGCATATTATAATTGCTGGGCCACCGTATAGTAATTCTTCACTAAAAAACGGTTTAGCTTACCTTATTTAATTTTTATGAACTTGTTTATTTAAATATCAGTTTGTTGTAATATTGTCAATGGTGGGTGGTCTCTGTAGGGGAAAATATGTTTAAAAGGACAGGCCACCCCTGACCACCGGAGGGGGCGTTATAATCTTTTGACCGTGCACGTGGTAACCAACAAACCTGCAAGCAGTTTTTTATTTTTTTCATATCACAATTCATCTTTATTTTGATTTAATACACTTCAGTTATTGTTTGAAGCTTCAACTGGCCTTTCTGGATCTATTTATGGTACTTTTGCACACGTCAGGATTATTGCATCATCATCTTCCAAAGGTGGACAGGAAACAAGGACAGGAAACAATGTCAGAAGACTTGCTTTGAAAATGGAATATATTTGAGAAGAACAGGATTATCCTTAAATTTGAACAGAATGGATGGACGGTTTGAGAAGGCATGGCATTGGAAGCAGAGAAGAAAGGAAACGTATGTGCTTGTGGAAACAATGTACTGAGTCAATGCTGTGTTAAATCTGAATGTTATTAAAAAGACTTTTAAGTTTGATGCTGCATTCAGTGGATTACTTTGATGGAATAGCTCAAATTACTTGATCTATGTCATTTTAAAGAACAATCAAAGTAACTTGTTTGAAAAAAAAGTGTGATTCTTTGGAAAGAGGATATTTGCTTGTTTGAGACTAAACCGATGAGTTTGATCTAGAACAATAACCATGCTCAGCTCAAAATGACTTGGTTACTATTCATTTGAAAGCCTCCACAGCTTTTTCGATATTATTCGATCTTATAAGCGAATGATTATTGTTAACTATTTGACGACTGATGCTGAATATCTTAAGAAGTAAAGGCTAAATGATGAAGATAACACAGTAGCACAAAATCCAGCAGATCAAATTCAGTCAGATCAAGTGTGTCAACATATATATGTGCAGTGGAAGAGTGGGCAGCTTTACTTGCCAAAGCCAATGCACTGCAACGGAAATATGCTATAGAGAGGAAAAATGAATGGGACGTGGGAAGTTCAAGTTGAAGTTAAAGCAAAGATTGAGTATCTCCAGAATACTGAAACCTCTATTACCAATGGAAATTCTGTCATAAAAGATGTCATGAAAGTATATAAGGAGATTTTAAAACCCCATCCAGTGCAACAAGCACCCAAGATGTCTCTTTATGAGCGACCAAGCAAGATATCCTTATCCTCAGAATAGCAATGCAACTCAACACCATGAACACTGATTCCAAATCTCTCATTCAACTCAAGCAAGACTTCAAGAAAGTAGAGAATCATCTTCATCTAATGTTATTCAAGGGCCTTATCTTGATATAATTTTTCAAAGACAAACCACCTTGACAGACATGGCTTTGAAACAACAATAAATTAATTTTAATTAAGATATTCTGCTGTACAGTTCATTACTATTCTTTTGAGCACAGCATTGAAAATAAAATGCTGACAGGCTGCACTTTCTCATTCATTACACAAGGGGGCTCTCTCAGGATCTGGTAAGACATTGCTAAAACTAATTTCCAAAAGGCAAAGCAGCTACTGAAATAAAACTTTGGTAATGCAAATAGGATTTTGTGTGCTTATATTACATTGAGGCATATGAGTTACAAGAGTGAGGAGAAACAAGGGGAAAATGGTAGATATTGTCATCTTCATTGAAAGACAAGCTAACATTGTCTCAGACCCAATGTTTTTTTGATATCCAAGAAACGGAAAGCCTAACGGAAAGCCCAAAGTCCCAGTGAAGCCCAAATTCAAAGGCATTTTTGCTACCAATGTGCATGTGAACTCACCACAGACCACATCTATGGATTCCCAGTCTCTACTGTTACAATTGACATGAGTTGATGTCATGTTTGCAGATTTAAAAAGCAGCCACACACAGAAAAGAAACTTTCTAAAACAGAATGGAATCTGTTTCGGGGGTTTAACCAAAGGAGAACTAGTGAGTAAAGACAGCACAAAGCATCATAACTGCACCATATGCAACAAACTATATCATCAAGTCTTGAAATAATCAAAACAACTGAAGAAAACACCTGTGAGTTTCCCTTCAAGATGGTAAGCATGCTGGAGGCAGAAACACACAGAGTTGCACAGAGCATTTGTTGTTGATTGTTTACAGGTTTAAAGTTCAAAAAGAAGTAAGATTCTTCACACATATGCCTATCTTGATCCTGGTAGCTCGGTAAGCTTCTGTACTGAGGATATGATGAGGAAACTCAACACTACTGGAAGAAAAAACAATATTCTTCTTTAAGCAATAATGATAAGTCTGTGCCCTCAGTGGTTTCTTCAATATAAGAAAATAACTTAATTCTATTGCCCAAAGTCTACACACAAAAGAGCATGCCCGCTGACACCTGAAACCACAAAGATAGAACTGTCTAAATGGCTGTATCTGAGTCATGTACAATTTCATAGGAGTCCAGCTGGAACTTTGATTTGTTGGAAGCAATAGTCCCAAAGCTGTTGAACCTTGGGAAGTCCTTAATAGCCAAGCTGAGGGGCCATATGAAATTAAGACCCTACTATGATGGGTTATTAATGGTCTTTACAAGGCAAAGGCACAGCAAACAGGAACAGCTATGATAGTGTTGCTGTTGGGAGAATTTCAGTCACAAACTTGGAGGAAATATTGATGCATCAATACAACCATGATTTCATTGAGAGGTCAAGAGAAGACAAGGCTGAAATGTCTGTAGAAGACAAAAAATTCATCAACATTGCAGAAGAGTCAATAAAGTTAAAAGATGGACATTACACTGTTGATCTATACTCTTTAAGAAAGATGACACTGTGTTGCCTAATAATCATCAAGTGGCAAAACTATGACTTGAAAGTTTGAAAAGAAAGTTCAAAAGGAATAAACAATTCTTAACAGTCTACTGAATTTCTATCAGAAGTTATAAAGGCTGCAACAAGAGCTGAAAAGATCAAAAGGTGAATTGTGGTATATTTCACATGGTGTATACCAGGGGTGGTCAATGTCAGTCCTGGAGAGCCACAATCCTCCACAATTTTGCTCCAACCCTGATAAAAACTCACCAGCCTTTTGCTTTCTAGTTACACTTAACACCCTGATTAGCTTGTTTGATTAGGGTTGGAGCAAAACTCTGCAAGGACTGTGGCTCTCCAGGGCTAACGTTGGCCTCCCCTGGTGTATACCATCCCCAAAAACAGACCATAAGAGTATTCTTGGACTGGCCTCCCCTGGTGTACACCATCCCCAAAAACAGACCATAAGAGTATTCTTGGACTGTGGTGCTACCTTTCAAAGTAAATCCCTCAACTAAGAACTTCTTCAGGGTCCTGATTGACCAGCACACCTTTCGATGTCCTCACCAGATTTCGCCAAGAGCTTGTAATGGTTAGGACAGACATCAAAGCAATGTTACATCAGGTCTAAGTATCAAGATCAAGATGTTGTTAATTCCTCTGTGTTACGGAGGGGTTGGTGTGCGATGCAGAAATGAGGAGACAAGGCAGGTTTCCAAATCCAATCTCATTTAATAATAAACAAAAGCACTTTAAATAACAAAACAAAAGCAGCACGCATTTGCAAATAACTGAACTAAACAGGAACTCAGAATAAGACTACGGCAGAGGAACAGGTATGGCATCCACACACAGTATAAACTTCATTAACAACTGACAAACACCAAGGAAATGCACAAGTGATTTATACACAAGGGGAATCAACAACACCTGGGAGACTAACGAGCAAGTGATTACAAGACAGGTGCAGGGAGTGAAACAATAACCCGATGGACAGGAAGTGAAACAAAGACAAGACTGACAGGAAGTGACAAAGAAGACCCAGACAGACAGGAACAGTGTTACACTCTGGTGGCCAGGAGGTGATGTCAGCATGTCCACTGTTTCATTTTATTTGTGTTAACTTTGTTCAAAGGCAAACAGCCAAAGATTACAAAGACTGTTTTTGAACTGAGGTGATAAGCACTGTTGAAAACAGCTTCTATGTGGATGATTGGTTGAAGTCACTTCCAATAGAGCATGAATCAGTAGAATTGGTGAAAGACCTAACATCTCTCAGTCAAACAGAAAGATTCCACCTCAAAACGTCTCAGTAACAGATGCAACGTTCTTGCACATATTCCAAATGAAGACAGAGCTCAGAATGCAAAACAATTGGGAAAAACTTTCCACTGAAAGAGCTCTTGAGTTGCTGTGGTGTGTGGAGAATGATGTGTTTGTTCAATTACAGTTCAATATCACTGTCAAGTATAGTTCCTGCACTCGAAGAAACTAACTGTCAGTTGTGAGCGCTATCTATGATCCACTTGGGCATTTGAGTCCCTTAACCCTACTAGCCAAATTACTTCTCCAAGACCTCTGTAGGATTAAATGTGGTTGGGATGATGAAATATCATAGGCTGCAGTCAAGTCAAGTCACCTTTACTTATATAGCGCTTTTTACAATACAGTGAATAAATAGATAAAGTAGATAAAAGATTTTGATGTTAAATAAAATGTCAGAGTGGTGCGTTGAGTAAAACCAACTGGTTTTGGAATGCTGAAGCAATCAAAACTGCATAACTTCTCTGATGTCAGTGAACAAGGATATGGCACAAATAAGTTACTTGAGACTGAACAATGATACGTCTTTCCAGTTAGGGAAAAGCACAGATGTAACACAGTGGAAATTCATCAAAATGAAGCAGAACCCATCAAGAGGAGTGAGTGCCAGCACTTTCTATAGAAGAAAGAAGAGCAATGGCCTAAAGAACGCATGGAACCCATGTCTCTCTCACTCGATGATCATAAAATTTAAAGTATATAGTGTATTCTACTCTCTCTTCCAGACCATCAAGTGCTACTTCCTTTAACACCTGGTTAACCGATGTTCTTTGTGAACACCGAACCAAACTAAGAGCAGCCAAGAGAAATTGGCACAAATCAAGAGACCCATCTGACCTGAGTGTGTATCAATCTCTCCTCTCATCCTAAATCTTCATATTTCCACAAGATCAATAAGCTCAATAAAGATCAAGCTCACGCAAACTCTTCAAAACCTTTAACTCTCTCGTCTGTCCCCTTCCACCAGCATGCTACATGTCTTTATCTGCCAATGATTTTGCCAATTTCTTCATTGATAAAACAACAACCATCAGCTGTCAATTCTCGGCTCCACACACAGGAACTTAGACCAACCACATCTAGAGCCAGAAATTTTCTCTCCACTCACAGAAGCAGAACTATATAAACTTCTCCTCTCCAGCCAATCCTACCACCTATCCTTTAGAACCCATCCTCTCACACCTTCTACAAGCCATCTCTCCTACACTTTTACCACTCACACACATCATCAACACATCTCTCTGCAGGGGCCATTGCCCTAGCACATTCAAGCAGACTCATTCAAGGACTACAAGCTGATTTTCCACCTTTTAGTAATGTTAGTGTTGACCATTTTGGACCTTTCAAGACAAAAAGAGGTAGAAGTTATTTTCACTTATATGACAAGCAGAAGAGTTAACCTAGAGATGGCTCATTCACTGAACACGGATTCATGCATTGATGCTTTAAGATGATTCATTGCCAGAAGAAGCCAAGTACTGCATGTTTGATCTGATAATGGAACTAACCTGATGAGTACAAAAAGAGTTAAAAAATTCACTTTCAGAATGGAACCAAAGCATTATCCAGGCAATGCTCCAGAAAGGAATTCAGTGGACATTTAATCCTCCAGCAGCCTCATATCAAGAGGGTGAGGCACAAAAACGGGTGAAATGAGAAATGGCGACACCGTCGGCAGATGGAATAAACATGTGAAAGTGCTGAAACTAGACGTGTGTTTTTCAACCTTTTTGAGCCACAGTACATTTTTTCATTGAAAAAAAAAAGAAATTTTTGAAACTCTGTAGCCTATACAGCCATTCTTATCAAAGTGTATTGAATGAGAATCAAATAAACAAAGAATATAAAGTATTTTAGGATTAATTCGTTTAAAAAAAGTTTTTAGACCAATTAGTTGAAATCAAAGCATTTTTCACAGCACACTAGTTTACCACGGCACAGTGGTTGAAAACAGTGCTGTAGACTGTTGCGTAAAAGAAATGGCAACACTGCCTCTCATAAATAACATGAAGACTTCACAAAGCAAGTCTTACAATTAACAGCCTATACCCGTTTGATCGATCTGCAGTGTAAAACAAACAAAATCAAACGAAAATTACAACAGAAATGAAAATTAACACATATTTGCAAAGAGATATGAAATATGTTCTGCAATAATTTTGGCATGTTATGCAATTCATCCTCATAAATAATATGGTAAACAGAACGAAATAATGTACAAAACTGATATTCTCGTCAATGTGTCCATCTGGTGGAGTAGATATAGATGCAATCAGATAGACAGATAATTAGGGAGACAGATAGACAGACAGACAGACAGACAGACAGACAGACAGACAGACAGACAGACAGACAGACAGACAGACAGATAGATAGATAGATAGATAGATAGATAGATAGATAGATAGATAGATAGATAGATAGATAGATAGATAGATAGATAGATAGATAGATAGATAGATAGATAGATAGATAGATAGATAGATAGATAGATAGATAGATAGATAGATAGATAGATAGATAGATACAACTTTAAACCTCTGGCCAATGTCATAGTTATAGATGGATCCACAAAGTTAGGACCACTATGATACACACGCCTCCTCAGTCTCAAATAAACCCCTTCACATCTAAAAGCTGCAACAGAACTCGAGTTCGATCGAGCGATCGCACCATTTCCCTATCAGTTACAATACCATTTTTTGGTGCACCCATCTATAACCATGACATCGGCCAGAGGTTAGAAGTTGTTATTTTATCATTAGAAAAACTACAATAAAATAATTCCTTATTATGTTCACAGTTTAGCTGTGTCTTGTACAAGACTTTTCAAATCTCATAATTATTTGATTTAGTAAATCATAATTATAACTTAATTATGTCATAATTTAGTAAGTCATAATTTCGATTTAGTAAGTCATAATGTCGATTTAAGTATGTCATAATTTCGATTTAGTAAGTCATAATTTAGATTTAAGTATGTCATAATTTAGATTTAATAAGTCATAATTTCGATTTAAGTAAATCATAATTTCAATTTAAGTATGTCATAATTTCCAACTATTTGTTTTTCTTCTGTGGCGGAAATAGACTTCCATCCCCCACATTGTGCCCTCCAAACAAAATTTTTTCTCCTCTTTTCCACCTTGCCAAAGATAACTTCTACTTCACATTGAGTGAAGTTAAGTTTTTTGATTTCCTCTCTGTGTTTGCCATGATTTTGCATCCCATGAATATTAATTTATGGGCGTTTCACAGACTATTTATGGGCAACTATGGGCATGACATGAAGCCGCAAAAGCTGCACTACATTTAGAATTGATTGTGATTTACAAAGGGAAACCTGCGTAGGATGTGCATGCACAGGGTTTTATAAGTCTGAATATTTCTGTGCGTACGCACGTCCTACGTTTCATCCATACGCCACTTTTAAAGTAAATCCTATGCAAAGTTTTATAAATGAAGCCCCTGGAGCCTCTGACACTGAATCACATTCTCCTGTTAAAGTCTAGCCCTACGTTGCCACCTGGATTGTTTCAAAAGTCAGATGTAAATACATCTGTAACAATGATGTGCTGATGTGTGATGCGGAGGGATGCGGAGACTGGACATCCAACAGAAAGTACTTTATCGAAAGCGAAAACAAAACGGCACTTCTTAGTGTGAACTTGGAAAGAATATGGGATGCATCTACACATGGAACATAGTAACAGTTTCAACAATCGACAAAGACAAGGGAGAACATGAGGGTTTAAATGGGCAGGATAATGGGGAGCAGCTGAGCTACTAAGAGGGGGGAGTGGCTGACGTGACAGTGACAGAAACACAGAAGGATCACACAGGCGGAAAGTGACGAAACAGGACATGACTGTCAGGCACGAGACAGAGTCGAAATCAATTGCGTGTGTTTATTGTGAACAAAGAAAGTAAATGTCCGAGAAGTCCAGGTCCGGCTGGCAGCAGCGCAGGGACTCAATGGGTTCTGGTGAGGTGGGTGTGGTGTGAAGTCCAGACGGGCGGTGGTGAGCGTGAAGACGGGACGCGGGAACTCAGGATGACAGACACGAAGAGACGAGGAACCACAGAGACACGAAACCACTGGAGGACAGCACGGGCACACATGGGAAACAAGAACACTGCAACGAGGTGATGGTGGAGGGGAACTAAATAGGCAAGCAGATGAGAAACATTGATGAGCTGAGTGGTTGATGAGCTGAGTGGGTGATCAGCGACCACGCCTCCCACACACTCACATACACACACAGGCAGTAAATCGGAGACAACGAATTCATGAATCGTGACAGTACCCCCCCCCCCCCCCCCCCCTTGGGAGCGTCTCTCGACGCTACCAGGGGGTCTTACCTGTCTTACCTGTAATCATCGATGAGAGAGTGATCCAGAATGTCCCGGGCAGGTACCCAACTTCTCTCCTCTGGACCGTACCCCTCCCAGTCCACCAAGTACTGGAATCCACGTCCCCTCCTCCTCGAGTCCAGAATCCGATTTACCGAATAGGTTGGTTCCCCATCTACGAGACGCGGCGGTGGGGGAACCGGGACGGGTGGGTTAATGGGAGAACGAATAACGGGCTTGATTTTGGACACATGGAAGGCGGCATGGATTCGCCCGTACGCGGGAGGTAGTTTGAGGCGGACTGTCACCGGACTAATGATCTTGGTGACAGGGAACAGGCCGATGAATTTAGGAGCAAGCTTATTACATACGGAGCGGAGAGGAATATCTTTAGAAGAAAGCCACACTTTTGACCCACGACGTAGACGGGAGGCTTCGACCGATGGCGATCGGCCTGGGCCTTGGTGCGCGCCCCCACCTGCAGGAGAGTCTCTCGGGCTCTACTCCAGGTGCGGCGGCACCTCTGGAAGAAAGCGTGGGCGTTGGGGACCGTGACTTCGGATTCCGTACTGGGAAAGATAGGTGGCTGGTAACCTATACTACATTCAAACAGTGATAGGCCCGTGGATGATACTGGTAACGAGTTATGCGCGTACTCAACCCACGGGAGTTGCTGACTCCAGGAAGCAGCATTCTGGGCCGCGGTACACCGTAGTGACCTCTCGAGATCTTGGTTGGCTCGCTCGGTTTGGCCATTGCTTTGGGGATGGAAACCCGAAGTAACCCAGTAACCTACAAAATTCCTTCCAGAATTTGGAAATGAATTGGGGACCTCTGTCAGAGACTACGTCTGTTGGGAGGCCATGAATGCGAAAGACAGATGCCGCTGTCTCCTTAGCCGAGGGTAACTTGGGTAAGGGTATAAAGTGAGCCGCCTTCGAGAACCGGTCCACTACGGTCAAAAACACCGTATTCCCTTGGGAGGGTGGGAGGGCGGTAACGAAATCTAGCGCGATGTGGGACCAGGGTCTCGAAGATACTGACAGCGGTTGGAGCAACCCATCTGGAGCGCGATTGGAAGTCCTAGCCTGTGCGTAAACTGAGCAGGCCGATATGAAATCTCGGATGTCCCGGGCCATCCCTGGCCACCAGAATCGTTGTTTTACCAGAAAGCTGGTGCATCTGATTCCCGGGTGACAAGCTATCTTAGAGCAGTGACTCCATTGGAGGACCTCAGATCTGACTCTCTCTGGCACGAATAATCGGTCTGGCGGACCCCCGGGTGGAGGCGTTACCCCTTCTAAGGCCGATTTGACCCTCGCTTCGACCTCCCATACGAGTGTGGAAACAATGAGTTTCTCGGGAAAAATGCACTCGGGAGTGGACGGGCATTCGGAGCGATCAAAAACACGAGATAAAGCATTGGGTTTGATGTTCTTGGAACCCGGACGGTACGATAGTAAAAAGTCAAAACGTCCGAAAAAAATGGCCCACCGCGCCTGCCTGGAGTTGAGTCTTTTGGCTGTTCTTATGTACTCTAGGTTCTTGTGGTCGGTCCAAACTAGAAAAGGTACCCCTGACCCCTCTAACCAATGGCGCCACTCCTCCAAGGCTAGCTTGACCGCCAGCAACTCACGGTTACCAATATCATAATTACGCTCTGCAGGGGACAAACGATGGGAAAAAAACGCGCACGGGTGCGCTGGGATAGAACCGCACCTACCCCCACCTCTGACGCGTCGACCTCCACCACGAACTGCCGTGTGGGATCAGGGGCGACTAGGATGGGAGCCGAAACGAAGCGGCTCTTGAGTTTGGCGAGCGCAGCTTCGGCGGCGTCGTGCCACCTGAACGGAACTCTGGGGGAGGTCAAGGCTGTCAGAGGTGCGGCTAGTTGGCTGAAGTTGTGAATGAAACGTCGGTAGAAATTGGCAAACCCCAGGAACCTCAGCAGGGCCTTGCGAGAGTCTGGGGTGGGCCATTCCACCACAGCCTTAACCTTGTCGGGGCCCATGCACACTCCCTCCGACGATGTACCCTAAGAAAGGAACAGACTGTGCATGAAAGACGCATTTCTCCGCCTTGACAAAAAGCCCATTCAGTAGCAACCGTTGGAGCACTCGTCGGACGTGTTGAACATGTTCCTGGAGAGACGAAGAAAATATCAGTATGTCATCCAGGTAAACATACGTGAACTTATCTATCATGTCTCTCAACACGTCATTGACGAGTGCTTGGAAGACTGCTGGTGAATTGGACAACCCAAACGGCATGACCAAATATTCAAAGTGGCCCCTAGGGGTATTAAATGCAGTCTTCCATTCATCCCCCTCTCTTATGCGAACCAAATGATATGCATTACGTAAATCCAATTTTGTGAAGATAGACGCTCCAATGCAACCTCTCGAACGCTGAAGACATCAACAGCAAAGGATAAGTATTCTTTACCGTGATGTTGTTCAGCCCTCGGTAGTCAATGCAAGGTCGCAGAGAACCGTCTTTCTTCCCCACAAAAAAGAATCCCGCCCCCGCCGGAGAAGAAGAGGGGCGGATGAACCCGGTGGCTAAGGAATCAGAAATGTATTTCTCCATGGCCTCCCTTTCAGGAGTGGAAAGCGAGTATAATTTGCCCTTAGGCGGAGACATACCTGACACTAACTCTGTAGCACAGTCGTAGGGACGATGCGGAGGAAGAGAAGCAGCCCGCGACTTACTGAACACTTCCTTTAGGTCCCAGTACTCCGAGGGCACGTTAGACAAATTCGGTGGCTCCTCCTGCAACACAGAACTAGACACAGACGAACAGGCAGACACAAGACAAGAGGCATGGCACTGATCACTCCAACTCGTGATAGTGTTGCGTCCCCAGTCAACCCTGGGGTTGTGCTTGGATAGCCAGGGATGACCGAGGACGACCGGTGCCGAGGGGGAGTCTGTTATAAAAAAGTCTATGGTTTCTATGTGGTTACCAGGCAGTAAATCGGAGACAACGAATTCATGAATCGTGACAATGACTGTGACAACATCAGACATCAATTGAGGCAAGTACAATATTTAGCAGACCTGTTTTAGACGAGGTGGTCCCAAGAGTGCTTACCATTTCTACAGGAAAGACAAAGATAGTTCACTGCTAAAATAAGACTGCAGAAAGGAAATATTGTGCTAGTTGTGGACAGTTCAATACATCGTGGATCATGGTTTATTGGAAAAGCAACAGATGTTGTACCTGAATCCAAAGGATATATAAGAACTGTTAAATTTAAAACAATGACTGGTTTCTTGGAAAGACCTATTTACCAAACTTTGCCTGCTATTAGAAGATACAGAAGATTAGGTCTGGAGAATAGAAGAGATTACTGAATAAGGATTAAAGGATTAAGGATAAGGATTGTTTTTTTATTTTTTTGTATAGACACATTTGGCTCCAGTTACATTTAATTTATTGTAATTTATGCTTAAACCCTCAATTAGGGGGCATGTGTAGGAATCATGCTTACTACCTTATTTAATGTTTATACATTTGTTCATTTAAATAACAGTTTGTCATAATATTGTTAATATTGTTTATTTCTCTGATTGTGTGCACTCTATAGGTAAGAGGGGAAAAGAAGTTTAAAAGGATAGGCCACCCCTGACAGGAGGCCTGAGCTTATTTTTACCACAACAGGTTTATTTGGTTATTTGATTAATTTCTTGTCTTGTCTTTTATTTTATTCTTTCGTCTTGCATAATTGCTTGATTACTTTAAATAATAAGTTAATGAAAAACACTTAATGCCATTGTTTTTATATAATATTTATATACAACTTTTAAAATAAATTTATATAAAATAAGTAAAATCAATAACCTTTATTAGCATTGTTATTTTGTAAGAAATACTTATTGGGTGCATGCCACCAGATGTGAGCCTCCATGTCCATATCTTATATGCTTACCTCTACTGTATGTGATATGAGTGGAGGGCCTTGGGGGCCCACATTAATGTTTTTCAGCGGGCCCAGAATTCCCAAGTTATAGACATACAAATAGATAGATAGACAGATGGATAGATAGAGTCTACAGCACTACAGACACTGCTTTTTTTACCTACAATAATCATGCAACTTTATTATCAAATATACGTTATAATTCATTTAAAAAAAATTTGGAAGTTGCATTTAAAGTCCACTTGACTCAAATATATGATGGGCATGAGTCATCATTGACAATCAGTAAATACTGACAGTTCCCCTTAGGCTCAGTCAGAAACTGTCATAATGTTATCTGTCTGACACATCCTCATCTCATATTCAGCATGCAACACTGTCAATTACCAAGCATTTGTGTGTTTCCAGCCCCAATAATAATTACCTTCACTTTTCGTTTTAGTTGACAAGCGCTAATCAGCCAAGGCAAGAGGTTAAAGATTAGAAAGCAAGGGACCTTTTTAGTTGCTAAGATTAAAATAATGCACAAATAAAGTTTGCCTTGAACAACATGCTAATAAACATTCAGACTCTCAATGTTCTTTCACAGTAAAAATGGTAACCAGATGGCATTTCCATCACCATTTATGAATGGTATTGTCTGATCAGTGGCTTTGATGCAGCCTTTGCAGATAAAAGTACCACAGCTAATGATAGGCTACTGCTGGTCCTTTAATATGAGTCTGGAGGTTGAGATCAAACAGTCTGTGATCAAAGTGGCTTGCTGCTATCTTACTGGACAGAGACTCAAGATTAACTAAAGCAGGCTCATGGCAGTTCACCTTAAGCTTTTGGATTCTGGACCAGTTTATTGATACAACACCATACAGAGTGTTATCAAAGGATAATGTGAAGTATCCTTGTACAAGGGCCGTAATTGTCCACATAAGAGCCAATGTCATTTTGTCTGTTTAAGCTTTGTCAGGACATCCACATTCAAAGCAGACACACTGGAGATTATATGAGTGTCTAAAAAGTCACTTTAAGTTAGACTTTCAATGTAGCGCGTAACCAAAGGAAATGACAGAGATACATTATGGTAATAGATCCACAAGAGCCCAAGCAGCAACTCCATTTCAAAGTCAGCATGTGCGAGAGGCTGCGACGTCAGTTTACACGACATGGTTTCAAAAGACTTTTGAAAAAGCTCTAGCAACAAGTGGAACTATTGTGCTGTATTGAACAGCTTTTGAAGAACAAAAATTGCTGTTAATAGAATAAACAAATAACGGAAGACAATTTAGGATTTATCTGCTGCCTCAAGGACTTATTCACTAATTCGGAAAATTCAATTTAGTGGATTTTTGTTGCTCAGACTGACTACATTTTTCACATCTGTAATGCGAAATTTGTCCACCCTGTTGTTGATCTCAGGTTGAAGATCCAAACTAGGGGTAAATCCACAATCGTAATCCACATGACAGACAAACGATAAGAACCACAGGACAAATACCATAATGTTTTGAATACAAGACAAGCCTGATTATTAGATGACCACCCAGTGTAATCTTAGTGTAATTTTGAAATCTGGGTACCGTCTTGCATTTTAAAATCATGTATGGGGGGAAGAACATTAACATTATATTCTAACATTATATTCTGACACACCATTTTTTTCCCCGGCACACTCGTTTTATGCATATTTGGTGCCAGTTATTGTTGCGGTTGTATTATTGTAGAGTCTAGACCAAGGGTGTTCAAACTCTGCCCTTCAGGACAGTTGCCCTGAGAAATGCTGTGTAACACTACAAGACTTTGCAAATAGCGATTAAAGACACAGACCTTAAATAGGCTTTAACAGGATAACAAGACACAGCTGTAATCTTACATAATGGTTCAAGGCAATGGGTTATGGGAAATGGGAAATGCAGTTCATTTTAGGAAAGCAATGGAGTCTGGAGGAGTGCCTTCTGGTGGGTATCAAGGCTGCTCCATCTGGTTGATGTGACCCTTTTTTTAAATGACCTTATCAGGGCGTGCAACTGAAGTCCATTGGTGAAGGTTATATGCAATGGTTGTCAGGGTGCTGTCAGTTTTGGTTTCTAGGGTTTGGGTCGACAGAACCCTGACACTGCTCTCTCTTCGTGTTTGTGTGAGAGCGCGTGATGCTTTTGTGCGCGCTCTCATGTCCACGTGCCTTTATGTTGTTTGTGTCGCGCACAGCTGGTTGGTTACCAACTGCGCGTCGTCTCATCTGCTTTGTGAACACGTGGCGATACGTGTCTGCATTCGCTGCGTGTTCGTGTCCTGTCAAGTGTCTGCCCCGTCCTCTTGTTACCTTGTTTCCCTTGAGGGTTGTCAGCTGTTTCTGATCACTACCTTCCCTCGCGAGCCTATATATACCCCGTTGTGTTTGCTGTCCATTGCGGTTTCGTTGTCTCTCCATGTTTGTTCTAGGTCGTGTTCCTGACTCTTTGTATACTATCTCATCCGGTTGGTTTGTGTTCCTTGATTGTCGTTTCAGTTAATGTTTTCACCCCTTGTGGGTATTCCTTTTGTGTGTTATGTTATTTATGTTATTTGTTATGTTATTCCTTTTGTGTGTTATGTTGTGTGTATATGTTATTATAATAAATCCTTCCTTTTACCTGCACATGAGTCCTTCACCTACAACTCCGTGACAATGGTCACGTCAAGGAATTAAAAGTGTGTTTCCGCCATGTCGTAATTATCATAATTTCATGATCACCATAACATACCATAAATATGATTTCTGTCATTATAAGGGGGTCGTCATGCTTTTCACTTTATAATACTGTTCCAAATAATTAGTAGGCCTATTTGGTAATACTTCAGTAATTACTAATACTTTACCATGATTTTCACCTTAGAATACTGTTCCCAAGTAATTAGTAATTATTTTAGAAAGAAATAGTAAGACTTGAGTCATTATTATCCAAAACCTTACAAAAACCTCAAAAGCTTACAATGACTTAATGTAATCATGCTTTACACTTTATTTGAATTATTCATAATGATGTATATGAATTATAATTATTCACAATTATAATTCTTAATTATGCATTATTCACATTAATTATGAACCTGTATATAGTAATAATTATAGTAGTTGTCAGAGAGGATTGAAAAAATAGTAGTTATTGATGAGCAAATGGTGAACTATTGCATTCAACTTTTTTGTTAGTTAATAGTCATTTCTAGAGCGTTAATATTGCATTTCTCTACATTTGTTTCTGTGTAGTTATTTATTATTGATGGAACTAAAGTGCTACCTATGTAAAATATCCAGTATTGTTTCATGGGGACATAACTGTATAGGAATGACCCAACAAATCCAAAGACCTGCAGACAAGCGAATTGGTTCCGGTCATGATATTGTGCATCTAATGCAGACATTTGAGAGTAAAAGACTGATCTACAATACCCTGCCTTGAACTCAGCAATGAAGTCAATATTAATGTCAGTCTCTCAGGATTGAAATGCCTGCAACCTAACTCTGTGATGGCTCAAACTGTGATGTCTCACAAGACTAATGACAGAAGCTAAAGAGGAATGTCTTTGGTGACAGGCTGTTAGTGGGAGACAAAAGACTGATACGGACACTCAGGCTGCTAAGTCATTTCATGGCTCCTTAACCACCAGGACAAAAATCAGATGACTTCATATAAGGGTCTGTGAAATGTAGGACGGACTGTAAAGGAGACAAAAGATGCAGACAGAATGAGAAAGGGACAGACAGGGTATGAGGAACAGACTGATTTGAAAACAGAGAGATGAGGAGAGTTTTCTAGCTGTAATGAACAAAAATCAGCAGCTGCCTGGAAACCTGTGGTCATACTCCTTTTCGGCCCATCTGTTTCTCGTCTGCCCATCTCTGTTTAAAGCTTGAGTGTTATGCTGTTTCACGGAGCCCACACACCATATTCAAAGTGTTACTCATCCAACAAATTATTCAGTGTTCTTGACTTGAGTTTTTCTTCAAACGATTTTACATATTTCCTCTAAACTGGAGTGCTCTCAAAACAATTAACAGCCATCTGAACACCCTGTTTTCATAAACTGATTGTAATTTTTTATTTGTAGATTAGCTCTATATCACTATTCAGCTCTTAAAGGTTTAAGTATTTGAATTGCATTTAAATTTCCATTTATTTCATGCAACTGTTTCACAGTGTCAGTCATATTTTTATCATGTTCATACTTTATAATTGAATAAATTTAATGGCTTTCACATTTAACTATAAGACATTTGAATAAATGCATTTTAAATAAAATACAGTAGACTTCACTTATCTCGACTCACGGTTAACTTGCCAATCCTATTATCTCGACGCTTTTGAAGTGGAACCGCCAAACTCCCTATTTGTCTTAGTATTTTCTTTTCGGTAATGTCGATTCTATAATGTCGCCGAACACTAATATCTCGAGCACAAAAGAGGGACAAATTCGGCACTTCACATGTTTATTTCATGACTGAATATAGTAACGAGTTCACTGCGCATGCGCTGAGTTTGAAAATCCCATCCCAAAGCCTCATCCGCTTATGTGTGCACATAAAGCCCGCCTTCTCTGATTTGATTGGTTTTCTCAAATATTTTGACATTGGTCAGTAATGAGCGGTTACCGACCAATGAGTATGAGGCTTAGATGAACACACGCACACACACACACACACACACAAACACATTCTGTTCTGACACGCGGTCTGCTCAGCACCGCTACGGATTGAAGAGCCGAAGTTGTTAAAAGACGGGACGAAGCCGAATTTGTTGAGAAAGCACATTAGGCAGGCAGAACGCAAGAAAGTATGCAATCTAGTACATCGTGGGGGGTTCCTGTCCACATTAACCATGATAAACGAGGGATCACAGTATTCCAAAAGAGAAGTATGTCCTTTTATACAATATTCAAAAACAGAAGACCAAAAATCCCCAGATTGCCTACTACTTCTGGCAAGAGTACATTTGATGGACACTTTACTGTCACATTAAGCCACGGGAGAGGATCTATGAATGGCAGTGAAGTGATGCTACTGATGCTGGTTGGTCATGTGACAGATGCAACATGGTGGATACTTTTGAAATGCATTCATACTACCCATGTTCATTCTATATAGAATGTACTTTTTTAACATGCATGAAATAAATTCAGATTCATACATAGTATGCAATTTCTGACACATTGTTACTAACCCCTTTCTCTCACGCAGTATAACATTATGATATGAGCAAGCCCTTTTCAACAGAATATTGTGTGTCTGTAGCTGAATGTGTTATGCAATCAATAGACAACACTTTAGTGTCAGCATTTGCTTTTAAAAAATGTCAGAGGTACTTCATTATTCAGTGGAATTGAACTGTTTTGCTAAATCAAGAGTCTGTTTCAATGGTCATGTTAATTGAGAGAGAACTGACCTTATTCTGGAGGGTTGAATGAAGTCAATTGAGTAAAACTGCAATATTCTGTTAATTGTCTTTCTACCAGGAACTAAAGATGGGAATGTATAGAAGACGCTAACTGAAGAAGCTTTAGTGATTTTGTATGCACTGCCAGCACTCACACACACACACACACACACACACACACACACACACACACACACACACACACACACACACACACACACACACACACACACACAAAACAGAAAATAATGTAATCTAACCCTAACAACCCTGCAACTGCTGTACATTTGCTGCAAGCTTTTAATTATAGTAATTCAGAATTGTTTGAGGCTTGGGAGTAGTTGCACAGAGAAAGTAATGAGTGTCTAAAGATAAACATTATTAAACGACTGGTAGGTATGGGTGGAAAATCTTGAAATCAGGAAATTACAGTGCTGTGTATTGCATGTATAACATCCTCATTAGCAAAGCTCTACGGAATTCTGTTCTAATCACACTCTGCTTAGAAAACATCTGAGAAAAGCATCTCCGTATGGTATCCCCGCAGTGAGTTTTAAGTCTAATTAAGAAGTGCTGTCACTTTCTTGTGGGAGACAAACAAAGGCCACTGAATCTTTCGGCTGGCTTTTTAAAGATGCTCTGGGAAATGAAGCAAGAGCTCTCATTAAAATAAATAAATAAACATTATTCTGATTGCAGCTTAGAGGCAGGTAAATCCTGAAATGCATAATGGTTGTTTATCTAGCCATTATGTATGATTAAATTATGCTATGTTGAATTCATTATGCATCACCATTAAAATGTTGTAATGTACTATATATGTTATATATGTACAGCATATATGTACAATTATTTCATTCATAACTGCTTGGTTTTTTTCAGTTTGAAAATGAATTCCACATTTTATTTTTTTATTTTATTTTTAATAGTAATGTTTTATTAAAATATATGTTATATTCACAAATGTAGTAATTCAAAACATGAACATAACTAACATTAACAAACAATGAACAATACATTTGATCCAGTATGTATTAATCTTTGTTAATGTTAGTAAAATGTTCGCAAAATCTACATTAATTTCATTGATTAAGCATTAGTAAATGTTGAAATTAATATTAATTTAGATTAATAAATATCTCAGAACTATTGCTCATTCTTAGTTCATGTTAAGTAGTTAACTAATGAAACTTTATTGTAAAGTGTTACCAAAATATTAATATTAAAATATTATAAAAATAGATATTATATAGATATTATGGAAAATGTGTAACACTTTAGTTAAGGGTCCAATTCGCACTATTGGAGATTTAGTATCTGTTACAATTGGAGAGGAACGTGTGCGATGCGGAGAGGAAGGACGAGGAGCAACAGGTTACAAACGGAAACTCTCTTTATTCATAAACGAAAAGAAACAAAACACTTTAAATAGAATATAGTGATAGTGCAAAACCTGGAGAACTAAGAACATGGAGAAATGGCATCCACACACACACACACTAGAAAACAGGATCACGAGAGAAATACCACATAACAGGATCAATGTCAACATTAACATCTGACAAAGACCAAGACAGACAAGATGGCTTATAAAGACAAGGACATGAGACACACCTGGAGACACTGACGAGTTAATTGACACAAGACAAGTGTGGAAGGTTCTGGAAAGGCCCGGAAGTGAACAGGAAGTGAACTCATGACCTTAGTGACCGGGAAGTGACAAATACACAGAAAGACAAGATCAAGGGTGACAGTATCTTATTAGCATGTGCATTACTAGGATATTGGCTATTTATTAGTACTTATAAATCACATATTAATGCCTTATTCTGCATGACCATATTCTGCATTCCTATTCCTACTCAATACCTAAACTTAACAACTACCTTACTAACTATTAATAAGCAGTAATCAGGAGTTTATTGAGGCAAAACTTGTGGTTAATAGTTAGTAAATAGTAAAAATTGGACCCTAATCTAAAGTGTGACCCTTGATTCATGAATACCACATTTTCCACATTTTCATAATTTATTCATTTTTGAAATTAATTATTTACTTTTAAACTCCTTTTATAAATACCATATTGTTATATTTACCATTGTTATGCTTAGGCTTGGTGTTTCTTAGGTTTTAGGTTTTCTCTGCCTGTTTGTCTTTTTGGTTACCAATTGATTTGAGCTTCAGTTCGAGTGTGTTTTGTGAATTGGTCTCATTAGTTCCTCAGTTTGCTGTGCATTTAAGCCCTGTGTTTAGCCCTGTCTAGTTTAGGTGTCCATTATTTCACTGGTTGTTCTGCTCTTATTTTGGACTTTCTGCGAAACCAGAGCACATTTGTTAGTTCAATTTTGACTTAAATTAAGACTGCCTCTCAGACTTTAATATTATTTCCCTGTATTTATTTGCCATAAATTAATGTTGTTTTGAAAACAACAATTTACCCTTAAACCGTTATTAATTTAATTATGTACAAAGAGTGCTGTTTATACAACATGTCCCACTACAGGTGGGTAGGCACTATAGAAAACATCAGTTTAAATTTTGCACATGATTTTATTTTTTAATTGAACTTTACTTGAAAATAATTGTCAGCTGTCCCTGCAGCTCATTACTAACTGATAGTCTCCCCTATTAAAATTATTTCTAATTTCTATGTATAAAGCCAAAGCTAATAAGAAATGTTGAATTCTTGTCTCAACAAGCCCTCCGGCTGCTGTCAGTCTGTCCTCAAAGGAATTAAAGAGTGCCACATCTTTGATTCACTGAGCTGAATGATTTATGATTTTAATTTTTTTTTTTTTAATCTGACGGTTTCCTGCCAAAGACCTCCCGAAAAAGTGTGAGGTGTCAGACACTGTTTTTCATCCAAATGTTTAAACAAAACTGCAACGTATAGATACCAAACTGGCTTGATGATTAGTAAGCAATCTTTTCAAATCCAAGACAGGGAAAAGGCTAAAAAGCTTTAATTGAGAGTCAAGGTTCCTCTGCAAGATCTGCTAATTTTCCACTGAAGCAGAACATGAAGGCCATTCAAAGAGCAAATGACCAGCCGGGAATTTTATTGTATTGTTGTCAAAAAGGGGAGCCAGAATGGACAGTAATTGTGCAAGTGGAAATCACACATGATGTGATACAGTGCAATTATCCAAGTGATTATGCTTTGGTCATTTATTTCAGGCTACTTTTACTTAAATTACCTATTGAAATGAACTGACTGTTTGAGTTCAACATTTCAAACATCAAAAGGTCCATATATTTTTAAATATATACAGAAGAAAGAATGTGTTTTGCCATAAAACACTAATAGACATTGGAATAGTGTGTAAAATGCGCTATAAGGTTTCAGTGCGTGTGATTTAATGATCTGTAAATGCAAAAATAAAACGCATAAATGAAGAAAAAGAAGTACCAAGTCATATCAGTCCTTTTAAACAAGTCATAATTTTATCTGTCCAGAACAGCACCGCATGTTTTGTCATGACTGATCATATGAGAGGCCAAAGAAAGGTTACCTTCATTCCTGCTATCTATTATTAAAGCAACAGTTCACCCAAAATTACTATGCTGTCATCATTAATTCACCATCATGTCACTCTAAATCTGTCTGCTTTTCTTTCATAAAACACAAAATGAGATTTTAGACAGACACGCACCATAAAAACTGTCAATATTACTCATGCACAGTATTTCACATCTTCTGAACTCATATGAGAGATCATTTATGCCATAATTCACCAAATATCTTGCCTTTAATGTTTTGACATATTAATTACCATTCATTTCTGAACAAATCATGTTAGACATTGAGCCAAACATCTTATTTTATGTTTTCTGGAAGAAACCTCTTAAAAAGCTTTGGAATGACATGAGGGTGAGTAAATTGTTGCTGTTATTATTATTATTATTATTATTATTGATTGAGAACTAGCTAGTTTGGTGTAAGTTAATCATATATAATCCTAGGGTCATTTTGATTTAAAATCGGAATGAAATGGATTCACAGGATAGATTCTTATATAGGGTCTTCATGACTGGGCCAGTCAACATTAATCAATGACTGTCAGTGTCACGGTAAGTTGTGCATATCTAATTAAAAGCTAAAATAAACTCTCATTAGTAAACAGGAGGCATTGCTTTGACGTCGCTTGTGAAAACACACCTGGTGGCTGAGATAATCAGCCTCATTCCTTTGCTTATTGGGATTGGATTCTTTGACATTTTAATTCATCTTCAGTGTAATTCTACTGGGCTTATCAAGTGTGCTTATTTCCCCATTGTCCTATAGCAGGGCTGATGTAGTAATCACTGCATCATGTTCAAACCTCAAGCTATTTCTTACTTACTACCAAACGTATATATCTGAGAGATTATGATTATATGAAGTGGTATTATCTGATCGGCAGAGTATCCACACAAACTAAACCCTGTACGAGCTTCAGCAAACACCATGTGTCGACTGTTTATGACAGTATGAAACTCTATTATTATTATTACTTTTAGGCTATTGAGAAGGATTAAAAGAACTGAAGCAAAACCCAAGTAACATTATTGTTGTTATGAAATCCAATGAAGGTGTGTTGAAGGGGAGAATGATGAACACACAGTATATAATGAACAAGATACATATACAAAATGAAAATGAAGCCAACAACCGGTTACATGAACAAAGCTGGACAAGAGACAATATATATATATATTTATATATATATATATATATATATATAGTATAATGAAATATGGCATATACAGTAATCCCTCGCCACTTCGTGGTTCAAATTTCGCTGCCTCAGTGCATTGCAGATTTTTCAAAAATATTCATAGAAAAATAAAAATTTAAAAATACCACCATATCGGCAAGTAATGTTGCTTCATTGTGATGCAAGAGAAACTGTTTCCCAGGAGCCTCTTCGCCTACCTCTTCGCAAATGTTGATGATCCAACGTCAATATCTGATGATGAGCCGCTTCCCGAACTGACTCATTATACCAATGCAGTAACTGTAACACCATTATCATCACATTCATCGAACCGTACAGGTCTGTCATCGTTGTCATTAGTGGAGTCAAGTCTCAAGATACTACTTGATGAGTGTAGAGCACCATGATTTGTATCGTATGAGAGAGAGAGTAAATGTATAATATTAAGGTTTTATAATTAAATAGAATTAATTAAAATATATTTAAAGTATAAATATACATATTTTAAACATTCTGGTACCTACACATACATATACATAAATTCCTAGGGGGGACAATCCTACTTTGCAGATTTTCACCATGTTTTCTGGTCCCCATTAACCACGATAAACAAGGGATCACTGTAATTGTCAGGGTTCTGTCACTTCGGTCTTGTTTGCTATTGTTGTGTCTTTGTGGGTGCGCGCAGCTTCGAGTGAACAAGACTCGAATCGCACACTCTCTTGTCTGTGAAGCGTCTTGTGTGCGGGGCATGATGTTCAATCCTGACACTTTGGTCTTTTTCTTTTTTGGTTTTGTTTCGCGATTCAGACACTCATGCTCTGTGTTTGTCACTGTTGTGAGAACACGGTTCATGCTGACATCTGCCACGTGCTTTCGTGTTGTGCGTAATCTGTGTTTCACTGGCTGCGCGCTGTTTTGTTTTGTGCACGACTTATGAGTGTTCTCGTTGGTTCTCGTTTGTGTCCTGTTTGTGTAACTCCGCCCATCTTGTTCTCTCGTTATTGTTTGATTTGCCCCACCTGTCCTCCCTTATTTACCTGTCTCACATGTTCCCTATTTATTCCCTATTTAGTGGGTGCTGTGCTGGTTCATCATCATTTAATGGATGTGTTTTGTTGTCTTGTTTTCAAGATTCTAGTCCAAGTCTGGTCAGTCTAGTTCTGTTTTTCTCCATTGGGGTAGTTTTTGTTGTGTTTTTGTTTTCTTTTATCATAATAAACTCCCCTATCTCCTGCATCTTGGGTCCTCGCCTAATTCCTTACCTCAACCTGTGACAATAATAAGATACACCTGTGATTAAATAAGATGATAAACCTTTGGAGTGACATTGTGCTTTGTAAAGGTGTACACTGAAGTTGTAGGTTGAAGATATAAAAAAATCATAAAAGGCTAATAAAGAAGAATATTTCATATATTCTTCAAGATATTTTCACAAAACGGACAAAATTTCTAACGTGATGAACATTATCGGTTCAGACAAATAGTCCTTCCCTAAACTCATACCACTGGTGGAGTGAAAGGGTTCCTCACAAATGGAAGGCTGCATTATTTCTTATTTCTCACCATTGAGGAACATCTCAATTTGAAGGGTCCTTGAAAGACAGATCTTCATTCTGAATATTCTGAAGAATATTTCATTCGTATCCTTCACATTCCTTTAGTCACTCACAGTCCTTTGCACACATTTTGATTTATTAAAAAAATGCACTGCCTAGGACATACAATTCTAATTATACTGTCTTTAACTACTACATACTAACATTCAATTTAATAATGTGATACAATGCACTTGATTTGTGCATGTATGTTTTTACACAATACCTGCAAGTAATTACACTGTTGACCCTTCCCTCCCACCCTTTAACCTAACCATACCATCAAACCAGTTCCTAACCGTACTCATATATACTTCATTAGCATTAAACATGAACATGAACACAATAATTACAAGTACATTGCACCTAACATCGTTTTTAGGGAAGTTTTACTACATAGCAGTTAAAGCCACCTAATTTACAATGTGACCAAAGGGTTCAACATTTTTTTTCTAAATAAATTTTAAATAGTACTTTCACACCGGGACTGAAGTGGCCACATGGATTTATTAGACAGTCTCATTCTAGCGTTTAATGCTAAGAGGAACCTAGTCTTAAAGCCTCATGAGGACTGAACGACTCGCTTCACTTCCATTCATAAATCCTCTCTTGTGGCTTCATGGGATTGTAAAGTGACCATCGAATGCACACTTCAGAATCTTGAAGGAAGTGGTAGGTCATCCAGGTTTTTGCTTACTGTTCCTCGAACATGTGGATTTCCCACTCTGTTGGCATACAGATTTTTGTTCTGGTCTTGTGTGGGCTTTTGTGTTATGCCCTATTCTGTACCATGTTTTAGTTTTTCTTGTTGATTGGTTCTTTGATTGTTCCCAGGTGTCTTTTTTTTTGATAGTTACCCCTTGTGTATTTAAACCCTAGCATTTCTTGTGTTCCTTGTGAAGTCTTGTCCTACATGGTCCCTGGTTCACTATGTTGGGTTTGTTATGTTTATTTTATTACTAAACACACTGCATTTAGCTCCAGCTGGATTAAACTATTAAACTGGATAAAGCATTTTTACATCAAGAAAACCCTTCACTTCTAACAAATCTATATTTAGAGTGACTTTTTGTCACAAACTTGCAATGAGTTTGTTTTTAGCAACCAAAAAAACTAACGTCCAAAGAATTCTTTCCTAAACCCTTCTATCAAAAACAATGCTTTTGCCCTGCACTCATCCCACTCATACACTATTGCAGAGACTGTGCCGTCAGGGGAGCAGTTTCTCAGCATATGTTAACAGAGAAAATTTGTCCATTGTTCAGAGTTGGCATGATTTGCATGCGTCTAATGCACTATGCAACAGTTCCCGAATAGTTGTCATAAAACTAAGGGTTTGGCAAAGATGAAAGGACTGACTTCAGAGGAAGAAAGTATTCCCTGAATTCTGGGTCTGAAAATGCCTCAATACCTGCCAAAAACAATAAGAGAAAGAGAAATGATCAAAACGCTGGCTGCATAACACATTCTTCTGTATTAGCACTTTATTGAAACAGAGCCACCAGCAGGTGGCTTAAACAACGAAGTAACGAAAATAGCCAAAAATAGCTTGTTTTGTTTTCTGTAGTTCTGTTACTAGTGTGATGTGGCTTCATTTAAAACACTAACAGATACAAAACTACAGTAAGTAACTATGAATTTTGATTTGTTTGAAAAAACTGACTTTAATGATGAAACAATTTCTATTGGAACCTTTATGCTACATAATCAAAAAGTCACTCTTGTGTCATCCATTTCTTTATTTAAGGCAAAACCTTTAAGGTTGAAATTAGAATTCTGCCATTGTGATATCATTCACACTCTTGTCTTTTTTTTTTCTTTCTCTATGTCCAAAATAAACATTCTACAGTGGCGTTTCCCTTGAGATTTCTTGAGGAATGTCACCATGAATATTTAATGTGTTGGTTTTACCACCATCTGTTTCTGTTAAAATGTGAAAAAAATTATTTTATGTATGTAGGATGCTATACTAAAAAGATAAAACAATATATTTTATGAAGGCTATAAATAAAATAAAACAACATATTACATGGGGTCTACATATTTAGCAGATGCTTTTATTCAATTGCTTTCAAGCCACACATTGACATTCTAATTAATTCTTGCTTTCCCAGGGAATCAAACCCATGACCTTGGCGTTGCACCACACACTACTGTTTGAGCTACAGGAAACCTATCTACACAATATGTAGACATTCATTCTGGCCAACCAAATATGATGAAAAGGATTTCTTGTCTAATCACATTCAGTTATGATGCATTTGGCAGATGCTTTTATCCAAAGCGGCTTACATTGTATTCAAGGAACACATTGAATCAGTTCTTGCTTTCCCTGGGATCAAACCCATGACCTTGGTGTTGTGAACACCAATTCTCTACTGATTGAGCTACAGGAAATTATAGTCTATACTTTGAATTCAAAGCAATAGTAGTTTGCATCACTGGATTTTACTGCCGTGTAAAATGGAATGACTGTAGTTCTGCTGTAAAATAGTTGTCAAATAGTAAATGTTTAGGCATTTACATCTTTCATCGTACTCTTTCACCATTAAAGCTGAAGCGTCGTGCTGGAATTCGGTGTTCAGAGCTTGCATTAGAGGTGAACAGAAGTAGGAAAAGGCCATACGGTCATGGAGACGGCTGGGAACACTAACTTGGTAAGACAGGGATAGTGAGTCTTTAGATGTTTTGGGAAGCTGCTCATTTAATTGGAGACATTTTACAGTTTACCACAAGCTAAAGAGGGAGGATGAGACCAATTTACTCATGAAAAGGGCTTTACTGTTGCATGCAAAAAGAAAGTCAAAGGCCACTGACAGTGACAGTCTGACCTTTTCAGCATCTACTGCTCCACTAATTAAATTCCCAAACCTTTATTTTTTGCTATTTTCTACATTTTCTGTAAGGCACCTTGGCTGTTGAAGCATGAAACAAGCATTCAGTATAGAGGCAAACTTGTCTTTAATTGAAAAATTTGGAAAAAAAAGAGGAATTAAATTTTCCTTGAACTTTCGACATAAAAAACGTATTTGTACTTTGAAAACACGTCGTAACTTCAGGAACTCTTTAATTCCTCCAACCTCTAAAAAACAGATTTAAAAAAAAAACTACAATGTGTTGAAAAAGCAGTTTACATGTCAACTAAATTGTGACTGCTTTTGCCCTTAAAACTGAAAAAAAGAAATGACATGCACCCCTGGGAAAAATTTAATAATAAAATAATATAATATGATTCCTGTATCCTTAAGATGCTTTGCATTATTCTCCATGCATCCCAGCCTTTCAAACACTTAGAGTTCCATTTGCAGTATTTCGCTCTGTTTCATTACAAATACAAAAATGTTTCATTAGTAAGGCATTATTGAAATGTATTCATGTAAAAAGCCATTGAAAGGGTGACTACAAAAGCACATGTGGGTTCGTTGATGCTGATATTTTACCAAGAATATTTCAAGTGAAAGTCTAAGCAAAAAAGCTATTCAGTTATGTGTGTGTGTGTGTGTGTGTGTATGGTTCAGGTAAAACCGATGTAATGCGTACAAAATGTTCTCACAAGAATTGCAATCTTCTCCTGAGAAAAACAGCTAATAAATCATACTTAATTATGTTTTTGTGAAAATCTTAAATTATGGGTTATGGGTAGTTTTAGGGGATTGATTATAGCCTACAGTTTGTACAGTTTAAAACGCATTATGTCTATGGAAAGTCCCCATAAAATTCAAAACTAAACATATGTGTCACGATTTAGCAAACACAACCATGAAGACGATGAAAGATCAAAATGAGTATGTGTATGAGTGTGTGTGTGTACTTAGTGATGCGAACATTTCTGAAAAAACTTGTTTTTTAACGAATTTTAAACAGTGATCTTAAACCCATCATTCAAACAGTGTTTGTGTCTATATGGTGAGCCTACAATGGTGGTTTGGGCGGGAAACTAATTAGCCTACTCCATATAGCAAACTACACTTAATTTATTTGATAAATTGATGATGATGATTATAGTTTTAATGTGTGTACCATATAGCTTACCAATATGCCACGACTCTTGAATATTGAGAGAGAGAGAGAGAGAGAGTGAGAGAAAGCAAGAGAGAATGTGTGTGAGAGAGAGACAGAAAGAGAGAGAGAGAGAGAGCGCGCGAGAGAGAGAGAGAGAGCACACACTGTGTAATTGATGCATAATAGATCGCGATTAGCAGCTAAAATGACCTGTATCAAAGCAGTCACTCATTTACACACGCGTCCACGTGCGTCGGAGATTGCGCGCGCACGGCACGGCGCCTAGTCGATCCTGGTTCAATGTCAGTATGAGCACGAGCGCTCTCGTGCGCACCTGTGAAAAACATTCATCGGTCTCGTGAAGAGAAACATCACATTCCAGCGAGAGCCTTCTAGTGGAATGCCTTCATCTCAACACATCACATCACAGTGTAAGCCACCATTCAATTTTTTATCCTATTTTGGTGTTTAAACAAAAGGTTTCTGGAAGTTCCTCTGATATTACGATGTTTTTTTTGTGCTTTTAAAGTTGCATCAAGTTTGCGCTGCTGTCTTTTAATGGCTTGTTGCCAATTAAATACTGCTGAAAAAAAAAGATTGATTGTTGAGGCACGAGAGTTTTCAAACTAAAAATGAGCATGTCTTGCTTTTGGTTAACAGTCTTGATCATGTTTAGTCTCGTGTGAACGGAAGAGTTACTTGAAACAAGATTTTATCTGATTATATCTTTCATTGCCAAATTCTTCACTTGAGTCATTGGGGTTTTGATGTTGGCACGCATTACACACACTCGCGTGTGAAGGTGTAACTGTGATGAACAGGAGTGTGATGATAATGATGAATGAATTACAGATACAAAAAAAATCCTATGTGAATCCACCCTGGACTCATTCATTCTCACTCATGGACATTTCATGCAATATTGGACTCTATCATTTTTTTGCTCTTATTCAAACTGATACAAACGCACACTGCAACATAAAACACTGAAAACAGAAAACCTGTCATTAACTGTCTATTGGTGCAGAAAATAGACAATAAATTGTTGTTTAATTAGAGCTGTGAAAATAACCACGATTCATCAAACAGATAAACACTATGTGTGCATAATCAGTTTTACCTCATTAATTTTATTTTCCACCTCTTTTCTGCATATTGTTTAAAACTGAAATAATTTTGACTGATGAGAGACAATAGCAGTAGACTTGGTAGTAAATAATGAACACTGAGATCAATATTGTAATATTGTATAATAATCATGTCTACATTTCACAAGTTTTATTTGCATATTTGCTTATTGTTTATGTTCATTCATATATTGGATATTGTTACTTCTTGGTATTGGTTCACTTGATACTTTAGCCTTTGTCATTTTTTCCCCTGCCATCACATGCAAATGATTGATGGTTTTCCTCAGAATCCAGAAGAAAGCTTCCACTTCAACAGATAAGATCACAGTGTGCATCATTGTTTAATTTTAATGTGTTTTTGGCGTTGAAATAGAGTTTTATGAAAGTTACATTGAGTGAAGTCATGGTAGAAACTGGTTATTGGCCAGTATTGTTTTCTTTCATTAGCACTTCTCACTTCATACTTTACCATTTGTTCTTTGTTCTAAATTCCATGACATGCAAATGATTGCTACAAACTGCTACCTCAGAATCTCCCCATTGTTATATAGAAAGGAGGGGAAAAAATCCTGGGCTTCATCCAGTGACAGGGAGGCACAATAGCATATGTTGTGCAAGAGTCATTTGACAACAATAACAGATACTGCGTTATGCACTGGCAACTTTCCACTCAGGGACATTTGTCAGCATAGGTTTAGAGTGTGAGGAGCTTATGGACTTCGTCTTGTCATTTCACACCAGTCTGAGTTCCTGTATTGAGAAGACTTGGATGCAGTCATGTGTTTAGACTACAGAAGTGTGTGGTGCACCGTGGAATCATCTTGGCATTCTTTTTTCTCACGGTGAACAATTTTTAAATGATCCATATGAATATTGTTCTGAATTGAAGATCGGTTCAGAGTTATAGGGGTTATACAACTCTAAGGGGTTTATACACACACACTGCCCAGCCCCAAAACACTAAAATAAAAAATAATAATAATTTGAAGGTTGGATTTAAATATGCAAATGCTTAAGAGTCAATGATTGGATTGCGTGATTTTCATGTTTCTAGCCTGTTTTATGTTTGTCAGCAGTTCTTTTAACAATAATGGATGTAGTGTGTCGATTTTCATTTCTTAAACAACCATGCAGGATCACAAATCAAGGCCAGATTCCAGAATGACAATGTCAAGATTCATCAGGTTCAAATTTTGAAAAAAATGTTTGGGAGGGAGCATGAAGAATCATGTTCACACATGAATTGGCACCTCTGAGTCCACACCTTGAAATTCATTGAAAGTTTTGGGATGTGCAGTGACTTTACAGAGTGGTTAACTCTTGCATTTTCCACTTCTTGATTTAAGTAACATCACAACATTTCTTTCCATATATATGTATTATAAAGTCAGAATTATTTGATATAAACTTGGAGTTTTTGGTTGTTTGGATGTTTGGAAGTCCAGCTGTGTCTTGTTAATTAGTCTGGTTTGTTGCTCAGTTGGAGATGTATTTAAGCCCTGTATTTAGTCCTGGCTTACGTGTACCACAATTGTTCCAATGGCTTGTTTACTTTAAGCTCTAAGTTTTTGTTTGTCGTTTTTTGGTTCACAATAAAGTCGCTGCATGTAGATCCTGCCTCACCTCACCTCGCCTGCAGCCGTGTAACTGAATGTATATATATATATATATATATATGTGTGTGTATACAGGTTCCATAAATAAAGGGGTTTTGCCCATAGAAGAACCTTTCAGTCAACAACTTCAACAACCTTTTTTATTTTCTTATTGTGAAGAACATTGTAATTATCTCTTTCCCGTCATTGATGGGATTTTCAGTTTTCGGTGTTTTGACTATTATATGGTAGGGGGCGCTATCATGGATCTTGTGAAAACGTACTGAACCTCAGGATCAAAACACTTGCGAAGAAGATGCAGAAACAAGTGATATCAAATGTAATAATAAGCATATGTAAAATAACGCAATCATCAACATTAAACAGGATATAAATCAAAACTGCCTAATGTTACTCAAAGAAAGGTCAATGCAGGACGAGCTTTACGACTCTGAAGATTTAGGGGTGTAAATTATGTTTAATCATCATTCTGAATCTGATCCAGATGTAGTCTTTGACAAAAAACGCACATTTGTATTTTTGTATAAAAATGTTGCTGAAAATGTTTTTGTATCAAAATGTTGCTTTTTTAATGAAACTCACTAACATTTCATTCAAATGTTTTTTTTTTTTTTTACTAATTCCTTTGCTATATTGCCTGTTGAGATATTCATGCAACTAAATATTCTGGGGGCCATGACATGTTTGTAAAAAATGATCAAAAACGCTGTCAGTGGCTGGCAACGTTTTCAATTGATCTTAATAGTTCTTCACGGAACCAAAGATGCCAACCTTTATTTTTAAAAGTACACAAGGATTATTTAACTTTATAACCGAAAGTTCTCATGATAAGGGTATTTAGTGAACTGCATCGTTTTTCACCCTGAGCAATAACGGTGGAATTGGTTCAAAGCTTTTAGGAATAGTTCGGTGTATTTTGGTGTGAACTATCCCTTTAAGTTTGTCATTTAGTAGTGAAGATTTTTTAAACATAAATATTCATCGTTTTAACATTGCAAAACAAATTGCATAATTGTTTAGTTCATACATTCTTTATTGAATAAAAAAAAAGTTAAAAAAAGGGAAACAACCTTGTCATTGGCGGCAACTGTTGCACTCCGCAAAATAGGAAGATGAGACCAGAAATCGCTGTATCTAACTGCTAACATTTCCCAAGGCCTTCATGTCAGCAAATACAGCTAATGTTAGGCTACTATTTGATCCCATGTAATCTTATTTAATGCTATCTGATCTTTGAGAAGATAGAGTTTGAACATCAGCACTTTTGCCACGCCTCACAGAGATATATCTGTGTTATGTGGCTTCACATCTCTAGGTGGAGGAATTGGTGAGGCTAAAATCAGTGAAGTGACTCCCCAAAGACATCTTGGAAACTGTGATTTTATGTATGCAACTGGACAAATTGCAGGCTGTGTCCTTAGATACAGTACCAAAGATATTCCAGAAACAGCCACTGTGACAAGACCGTAAAAGCCATGACGTAATGCCCTCTACCTGCTTTGCATCACTTTGATCCAAATAAATGGTCCTGTTTAATATCTTATTGTCTGAGAACCTTCTCCATGGCTGGCGTCATAAATGACAACAGGAAGGATATTTTCCCATGAAGAGTCTTCTGAGAAACGCAGCGGATGAACAGAAATAGCATACAATCTCCAGGCATCTTTTTGATTAATGTTAATTGTGTTTTTAAGTGCCTCAGCTCAAGTTTGGACATCATACTAACAAAGAAACAAGGACTTCTTTCAAGAGAAGACCCTGCGATGGTTATTTCTTTGACACAATGATTGACAGGTCAGCTGTTTATCTCCCACTGAATACGAGAGTAATACAATGGGGTTCATTTCAATAAAAACATCGCTGAAGATGTGCAGCGGACATGAAAAAGATAGTTCATCTAAAATGACAATACTCAATCACAAAAAGAGAAATGTTGAAGAATGACTGGCCACTCTTTTCCATATCCGTATATATTAAAATTTATAACGATAGCTTTGTGTGAGGAATAGTCTGATATATTGTCTTGAATATTTCCTATTCTCTTTCCCATGCTGCTCTCATTGTTTATGCATATATATGTAATATTTAAAGGTACAAAAACATACTTTTTTGTATGTATGAGTAGATACTGGAATGTACATTATGAATGTACTGATGTATAATATGTATGTACTTAAATTTTCACCATTTTGTTTTAGAATGTTTCAGATCGTTTCCCCTACCAAAGCATAACCGCTTTTTAACAATATAGGAACAAAACAGAGAAATGCATAGACAATCATTTTAGTTCAAATATATCATAAAATCCCTCTGCTTAACCTAACCAAAACCATTTCTTCAAAATACATACTGCATAAAGAAAAACGTAATGGACAGACAAATGTAATCTAAATAATTTAATATTTATAAAGTACCAAAATAGTCCAATTTTGGTGGTTTTTGCATGAGGTATCGAGTAAAATGTTATCCTGATCCACAGTGTGAATGTTTACCTTCATCATCTCTCTAATGCATCTCTCTAAGCGCTTGAGGCGGCACATTTTGAAAGAGAACCAGATTTGATACAGTCATTTGATACAGTAACTGAGGCCAGAGACAAAGATGGTTAAATACTTTGTATGATGTATGATGTATTTTATAGCCAAAATTAATGTTACGTGAGAAGTGATGATTAAAAAATTTCAGAATTTTTAAGTATAGTTGTTTGTAGATGATCCAAACAAAGATGATGCAAAAAGAACAAATAGAATACTTTTAATTAACCCAAAGAGTTATCAAACACACTAAAACTGAAGCCTTAGATACATAGAGGGGAATGATCATCAGAACAGGAAACAGGTGTGCAACGATTGAAAACCGCAACTAATGAAGAACTTCAACTTCTATGTTCAAAATCACCCTCTAAACATTTAAAAGGGAAAAGCCATTCATAGTGGATTCCGAAACCATAGTGCACGTTATCAAGTACACTCCTTCAAAGAATGATTGCAGTTCAATGGTGTCCGCATTTGAACCATCCATCCATTTTCCAAACCACTGGCCCAATGTGGCTACAGCGTTTTAAGGTTATACATGCAAGTTTCCATGACAGAGTTCAAGATCAAACTTTTCATCACTACTGGAGCATCACTAAGTTTCAAATGATTATTAAACCGCAAACACAAACTGTGCAAGAGCAGCAGCTCTTCTGATACACTCAGAATCTGAATTCACTCACTTGCTTTCAAGTGAACTATAGTAGTGGGGAAATGGCAAATGAGGGCATAGGGGGTGATTTTGAAGACAGCACATGACTAGAAACGAAACAGAACAAGATAATGAAACTAATCATACTATGACTGTGACAGTCTTGTTTAAAATGAAGTAATCCAATGAAACTAGCCACACGGAACAGAATTAAATGTTATAATATCAGATTAAGTAAATGAGCCAATTGCACTAAATAAATACGAACGATTTGAATAATTGAACAATATTAAAAACAGTATCACAAAAGATCATAAATAGATGTAACTGATTAATCCCATGGAATAAATATTGATAATTGAATAGTTATTTATAAACATTTGTACGTTTGTCAAGACGTTTATATGTAAATTATTTACATTTTAGATGCTGTAAATATCCCAATATTGTAAGTTTTAGTGTCTATATAAACATAAGCAAATGTATGTAGGGTAGGACCACTTATTATATAAAATAAAATATAAATACTCATGACATCACGTTGGCTTTCCGCATACAGCCGGCACCTTGATATGGAACAAATGAGTTATGTAATCAAATTACTTTTTTTAGTGATCAGTAAAGTAACGCAGTACTTTAAAATTTACGGCAAAATATCTGAGTTCATCTTTCAAAGACGTAATGCAAGTGAGAGCTACAGTTTAATCTGATCTTCACAGAAATTTATCATATGATTTCAGAAGTATTATATAGTGTTATTTAATATAATGCATGAGTTGTATAGACTGTTTCCGATATTTTCACTCATAGACGAGCATATGGCACATGCATTCAGCATTTCTGTTCTACAGGGTGGAAAAAGTCAAACAGGTTTGAAATGACATGAAGGTAAACTTTGTTTTTAATGAAGGTCATTCCTGTTTATCTAGTACAACAAAGTTATTCAAGAAAGAAAGCACATTCCTCTTAAGTGGTGGAGGAAATGATAAAGCAACAGTACAGTGCTCAGAGCACTTCATATTTGTGCTGATTCATACAGTATTTGTCCTTGAAACGCCTAGATCTTTGTCCTTGTAAAACAGCGACAGTGGCATAATTCCCATTTCATTCGAAGAGATGACACATTCGGTTATCTTCATGACTGCTGATTTTTGCCATGCTCGTCATAGCAAGGTACGCAGAATGTAGTTTGTAATTGAAATCATGCAGCTGATGGCGTTCCAGCTTTCAAATCTTCTTTACCGGTTTCCTAGTTCATCATTCTCACACACACCCCCAAATTTTCTCACTCATCAATCGTGGACTTTTGGTAAGTATACTTATTCTCAATTCTGTCACATTTGATATTGCCCTGGCTCTGATGACATCACTCGTTAAATCACAACAAGTGGAGCTGTTATCTTTTTTCATTAGTACCTGCTGTGAAGAGGAAGTGTGTATTGAGCACTCTCATCAAGCATGTCATTTTCAAACCCAGTGATGAGAGGATCCTCACTCAAAATGCAATTAGAGCTCTTTCTGGATTGCTTAGACGTCAACAGGTGCACCGTGCCATAGTGAGTTTCATTCATAGTTTCACATCTTAGAAATATAACATTTTAGAGTTTATACAGTTCATATCAAATATTGATGTGTGTTGCATAAAAGTACCGCTTTCCTAAATCACTCAGAATAATAAACCGATTTGCCAGTGGGTATCGCCAGCTGTTTTATGAGCTATTTGTCATTCAAGCTGATATGATAAGCATGTTTTTCACTTTAAGTCTTCTGTTGCTATTCATCCGTTTTTTTTTTCAGCCAAGCGATACAAAGCCAGCTGAAAATTGTTGTTTTTATATCATTAGGAAACATTTTACCAAAACACTGCGCGTAGTTCTTTCTTCTACTTCACTTTTACTTGTGAAGTATCAGCCGTGGAATTTTTCAGCTGTCAATGTCATTTTTAGAGGATGTATGAAGTTATTTCTCCTCCTCACATTAACTATGAACATGATCCACTAATATTTGACTTCCAGAAGCTTTCAAATCTTGAACAGTATACCAACTGATGAATAATTGATAACTCAACCAACTTTAAATGAAATGTTTTGCTTGTGCTGTCTTTATTTGAAATATTGGCAAATAGTTATTTTAGCATTATTTAAAGTTTTTATTTATACTTTGATTTGGTTTCATGTTACATTTTCAGGTTTTATTTGAATTGTAGTTAAAGTTTTAGGAATTTTGTCATGTAGTTCTTGTCTTTTTAAATATCACTTTCGTTTATTTTTATTTCAGTTTACTATTAGTAATTTTAGCACTTTTTAGCAACTTATTTCAGTTAGTTTAAGCAGCATTTCTGTTTTTTTTGTGTATATTTTATTACTGTTTTATTGCAACAACGAAAACGTCTCAGGTTACTTACGTAACCCTAGTTCAATTAGAGGGAACGAGACACTGCGTCGGAACGCATATGGGAACGCATTAGCGTGATTGTCTCTTGAAGCGCAATTGAAACCAGGTGTGCGAGTGCAATCACCGAGGGTGATATCATGAGCCAGGAGTATAAAGGCACGCAGTGAACTAGAAGCCTCAGCTTAACTAGTGTCTGAAACAGCCGGCGTGCGATGGAGCTGAGGCTACGAGACGCAGTGTCTCGTTCCCTCTAAGGGAACTAGGGTTACGTAAGTAACCTGAGACGTTCCCTGTCAAGGGAACTCAACACTGCGTCGGAACGCATATGGGAACGAGAATACCCACGCCGCCTCAGCGAACGGAGTACGCCAAGCTAATGTAGCTCACTACGAAAGGGCCAAGGTTCCCAAAGCGGGGTTAAGGTCTAACTGGTAGAACCTAATAAGAGTATGCGGTGAGGACCAGCCAGCCGCATCACAAGTATCAGCAAGGGGAGCCTCTGCGCAAAAGCTTTTAGAGGTAGCCATGCTCCGGTAGAGTGGGCGTGGACATGCAGTAGGAACTGCTGACCCGCCGAGCCATAAGTCAGTGAGATAGCCTCGACTATCCACCTGCTCAAAGATAGTTCTGACGCTGGAGCTCCCTTAGGAGCCCCGAAGCATACAAAGAGTAGGTCTGACCTACGTAATGAAACCGCTCTGCGGACGTAGGTGTCCAGTGCTCACACTGGACAGACCTTGTTCTTGGACTCCTGGTCACGACTGGAGGGGAAGACATAAGGCCTGCAGTATAGTGTGACGAGCCGGGCTCGAACGCACTTTAGGAACATATCCAGGTCTGGAAAAGAGGAAAGCTTTCGCCAGACAAGGAACAAACTCCAAACAGGAGGGGCCACTGAGAGGGCCTGAAGGTCACCAAGCCTCTAAAAGGAGGAGATGGCTAAAAGGAACACCGTTTTAAGGGTGAGTAATTCCTCCGAGATGTCCTCGAGTGGCTCAAGGGTGCCTGGGACAGAGCCTGGAGAACCAGGGACAGGTCCCAGCCCGAGAGCGTACTGCTGGCCTTAGCCTCAAAGTGCCACGAAGGAAACGCACTACTAGGGGGTCCCAACCCCGAGGGGTACCACTTGGGGGTACGTGGTAAGCCGTAATGGCAGCCATGTACACCTTAAGCGTGGAGGGGGACAACCCGGCAGCGAACTTTTCTTGTAGAACTCCAGGACGATACCACATGGCAGGTCACTGGGTCTAAATGTTTGTCACTGCACCAGGAAGTGAAAATATTTCACTTCTGAGCGTAGAGCTTCTTCGTGGACGGGGCTCTAGAGTGGAGACTGGTCTCAACGACCTCAGTCGAGAGACCTGAGTCTATGAGTCGGGCCACCTCAGAGGCCAGACCCACAGATTCCACAGTTCCGGGCGAGGATGAAGTATCCTGCCCTAAGCCTGGAACAGAAGGTCCACTCTGACGGGAACCTCCAAAGAGTGCCGTCTAGGAGGGACACCAAGTCCGAGAACTACACCCTGCCCGGCCACTGCGGGGCAATAAAGGTGAGACGGACCCTGTCCTGGCGAACTTTCTCTAGAACCCTGGGAGCAGAGCAACCGGGGAAAGGTGTACAAGAGGAGCCTCAGCTACTCATGTCGTATCGCATCCAGCCAGAGAGAAGCTGGGAGAACAGGGGGGAATAGAGCAGGCAGCGAGCCGTCTCTCGAGACGGAACGGGCCGGAATTCCCCCCATCTGCTCCAACACCTCGGTGTGGAGTCCTATTCCCCGGGCCTCAGCCCCTGTCTCGACAGGAAGTCTGCCCCCGAATTTGGGGACCCCGGGATGTAAACTGCTCGAAGGGAGCTGAGTTTCCCTTTGGGTCCACAGGAGGTCTGGGAGAAAAGCTTGAAGTGCTAAACGGACAGCCACGCTTCCGGCACATACTATATGCCAGGAGAGGTGGAGTCTGCTCCACAGACCCTAAGTCGAGCGGCCCCTCGGGGCCACCCCCCAACCCGAGCGGGAGGCGTCTGTCAACAGCGTCACGCGGTGACAGAGTGATCCCAGTACGGGCCTTCGGGAAAGAAACCAGGCTTTCTTCCACTGATGCAAGACCCGCAGCATCGCTTTGAGACCTTGATCAAGCGGAAAAGGTTGCCCCTCGAGGAAAACCCCCTGGTTTTTGAGCCACCATAATGGTCACAGATGGCGCAGGCCTAGTGGAAAAGCACTGGGAACTGCCGCCACAAAATTTAACACTTCCTAGAAGCGTCTGACCATGAGTGGCCGACCTAGCCTTATGCTCTCGACTGAGGACGGGGTGGAGGCAACACGCACGGGTAGAAACCGTGCTGAGTTTGACCCAAAGTCCCGTACAACACGAGGGACGTAGTGCTCTGCCTCGGCAAGAGCACATTCCTCCCGGTATTCAGTCTCAGCCCGAGCTCCTAAATGTGTGCGAGAACAACATCTCGATGTCGCACCGCGCTCTCCCGAGACTGGGCCGGAAAGAGCCAGTCGTAGAAGAGATACATACATAAACCTCCCGGGAAGAAGAGCCCTGAAGCCAAGCTGGCCCGCAGGAAACAGCCGGCAGGGATACAACGGCTCTGGAGAGGAGAGCGGTCTTAGCAACCTCGGTTGTGAGACCAATACCATGCGCTAGGCCCCCTCGGAGGCCGAGCACATCTACTCCAGAACTCCCAGGAGCGGAGCTAGAGCTGCATCCACGCACTTGTTGAAAGTGTGAGGAGATAAGCTAGGCCGAACGGAAGAACTTGGTATAGATAAGCCTTGTCCCCTAAGGCGAATCTGAGGAACTTCCGGTACTGTGGAAGGATGGAGACATGCAAATATGCGTCCTTCAGATCTGTCGCGACAAGCCGGTCCTCAGGCCTGGCTTGCACTACAAACTGCTTCAGAGTTAACTCTCTAAATCTCAGTGGCGAAGATCTAAAGTAGGACGCAAGCCTCCATCCCTTCTAGGGACGATGAAGTATCGGCTATAAAAGCCCGGACCTCTGGCTGAGAGAGGAACATACCTTATGGCCTCTTTCCCCAGCAATGGGTCGACTCCCTATCCCATGACCAGAGCCTGCTCGGGGACCACCAGAGTAGGCAGAACCCCCGAAAAATCCGGGTGGATAGACCCGGAACAAAGTAGCATATCATTCTGATACGGTACGCAGGACCCTTCTGAGAGATACCTGGCAGACGTAACCACGCTACCATGAAATCTACTAAGGGTATCAGTCTCTCGAGACTGACCTCTGGACAGATATGTTTTTCTACTCGGGGCCCTGGATGGCACCAGAGAGCCTCCGGAGCAGATGCTCTAAAACCCTCCTCAGAGGGGGCAGCCTGCCCAGTGCGCCCCGTGTGGGGCACAACCGGAAGTAGCTACCTGCGATGAGCATGACCCGGCCCCCTCGAGGTACCGAGCCTGCTACCGCGCTTACAGGGCACTGATCTACCCCTCGAGGCAGACCAGCGGGGGGCCCCTGCCTAGCCTGGAGGACAGCCCTCAGATCTGTCCTGCCAGAAGGCTGCAGCTGAGCGTGACAACCTGTACTGCCACCCAACAGAGGGGGCTGTCAGGTGACAACGCTCTGCCGCTGAGCAGCGCGGTAGGAGGAGCCGCTGCTGGGCTGCGGCTGGCTCGCAGTCCCAGACACTCGAGAGCGACGGGGAAGAATTCTCCTGAATGCTACCTCCCGCTTTGCAGCCTCATTAAACCTTTCGACTGCCATCTCGATAGCATCGCCGAAGAGGCCAGGAGGCATAAGAGGGGCATAAAGAGGATATTCTTATTTTTCTCTCTCTCTCTCAGCGCGGTCAAAAAGCATGGCGCAGAGAGAGATAGCAGTGGCCCTGCGCAGCTCGGCGACTGCCAAAGGGCCATCCCCCGCCGTCATCGAGGATATGGGCGGCGTCGGGATTTCAGGGGCGGCGATGAATGGTGCGCGAAATAACTCGCCAACTTCCACTCTAGGCATCGCCCCTAACCCGGCCACAGGAGTAGTATAGTTAACGGCTCAACGCTGCTATACACTCTGTGAGAAGCGGGCTATTTCCATGACCTCAACACCTCGATGTGGAGGTTCGGGAAAAAAAGCAAATCCCGACGCTGAGGCTGTACTCGGGCGGCAGGCAACACTTGTCCTTGAACGAGCGTCCCTTGGCTCAGCTGGTCACTCGAGACCCAGCCTCGCCATTGCCCAAAACCTCAAGCAGCTCCTCAAATGCAGATGAGATTGATGGCGGTTCAACCTCATCCACATCGATGCTGACTAAATCCACCTCCAATTTCTCAAAATTGGAGAAGTTCAGCAACGCTTCCTCACCCTGGTCGGAAGTAGTCACCACATGGTGCGCTTCCGAGTCCTGCGTGAAGGTAGATTTAACAGGAAAGGGAGAAGAAAAGGCGTCCCCGTCTCCAACCCTGCTGTTAAACCCAGTTGTGATCCTCATGAGCGCGACCGCCGCTGAGCCTCAGCTGCAGCGGGGCGAGATCACGAGGACCGCGAGCCTGAGCAGTTCCCTCAAAAACTGCCAGGCAGAGCGGAGAGTACGCGGCGGCAGCCGCAAACACTCTGCACACTCAGAGCCCTCGAGCAGTGAGCATGCATGCAAACATGTGACACAGAGAGCGTGTATATCACTGCCCGTGATGAAACGCGGCAGGAGTGACACAACGCAGAAATCTGTGTACCCGCCATCAAAACATAGGTAAGTGAAAATCAAACTTACAGCCAGCAATACACTTTACACACACGTTAGCTTCGAGCGCTGTTGAAGACACTAAAGCTGAGGCTTCTAGTTCACTGCGTGCCTTTATACTCCTGGCTCATGATATCACCCTCGGTGATTGCACTCGCACACCTGGTTTCAATTGCGCTTCAAGAGACAATCACGCTAATGCGTTCCCATATGCGTTCCGACGCAGTGTTGAGTTCCCTTGACAGGGAACGAGTATTAATAGTTTTAGTTTTAACTAAAACACTGCATATATCGTATAATATGTTTTGAGATTAACACTTAACAGTGTTTATTAAAAGAAATATGTCATTTACCATAGATGTTCCTTCTAAGAACTTTGCTCTCAATATTAAAAGTGCTAAATGTTTGTGACCTGGTGCATCAAGATCTTGAATTAGAGATCGACGCTGTAAAAACTGAGGCAGTAAAAATGTTTTAGATTTAACAGGGCAAAAAATTATTCAGCATGCCAAAAATGCTCAATCTGTGAATGAGATACGTATTTCGTCCATGAAATGAGTTGAACGACATGCATCTGGCATCTGTCATTTTGTGTAACTGCATTTTGGGTCACACAGTTCATTTAGTCCATGAAATGACATAGCCAGATTACACTCAGCAGCCCATAAAAGACATTTTGATAGTGTTTCGTGTCTGTGTGGGTGAAACTGTTGCTGTTTATACATTTTATTAGACATGAATCATGGAAAGGCGTATTATGATGAACTTTTGTTTTACCATCTATTTTATTATGACTGTTACCAATGCATTTTAAAGCACAAAACAGATTTTAGTTGGTGTTTACATTTTATTACCGTAGTATAGGATACATGCAGTGACGTGCAAAATACACAAACACAGAAATGCCTTGCCATAATATATGAAACCCTGTCACTGTATTTTTAAAGTGAATATTTGACAACCACAGATGGCTTTCTTTCTTTTTTCTTTTTTTTTTTTTGCATATATTTAACAGGAGTTTTTACTGTGCATCTGTTGATTTCAGGAATAAAATTCAAAAATTAAAACCTATTTTCAGGAAGTTCCTCTGAATAAATATTGTATCATTCTTCAATGAAGTTCTTATGCCTTTTTGTATTTTTCTGACAATGTTGGCATGCCCTAGAGAATCTCTACGCAAGAGCGAGCAGAGATCATATGGGGTGAAACAGTGAACGGCACAAGGTAAAAGTCTGTTCTGTAGAGAAACGACTGTCTTCTGAGTTAGGAAGCACAAAAGCAGAGATTTGCATGAGTCAAAAAACACTTGAGTCAGTTGGAATGGATTAAATTCTCAAGCTTTGTATTTGTATTGACCATATCACTATCAAAGTGGAGTTTTGAAGCTTTTAGTCTTTATATATTGGATTTGAGGTCATCTAATACTGTACTAGTTTTTAATTGCACAGTTAGATTTAGTAGTCTTTTTCTTTTGAGAAAGATAAAAATATGAATAACACATCTTGCATGCAGAGCCATTTCGTTTATATAGTATGAGCATGTCTCTCCCTCTAATAGCTGGGGAAAATAGCTGGAGAGAGCGATCCATTAGTAATCCATTTCATGGCAGTTGCTTGGCTGGCACATGCATCATTCAGGAGTTTACAAATTGAATCATGTGAATAATTACCTATGATATTCCCAAATGTTTCAATAGGTATTACTGTCTGTGAACTGTGAAACAGAAAACTGTGCTCGCCTAGTGAAACCATGAAGGCTTTAAAGACTCATTCAAACTTTTCTCATGAGTGAGGAGTGTCTTCTGATCAATATAAGCAATTTAACAATGTGGCACTGTGTCATTGAGTTAAATAACTCTATTAGCTGGTAGAATCAAAAAAATACTTTTGTCGAGAGCCTGATGTCTGGAGCTTTAATACAAGGGTTTTCAAGCTATTAGATTGTTTGATCATCCTTGTGTGACGAACCCCAATTCTAAAAATCAAAAGTCATCTATCTTTTATAAACACCCAATTTATACACTGAAAAATTAATATTATAAATCTAAAATTAGTTTCTACTAAGCTACATTCTGACTCGTGATTCAGCCTGAATCATAATGACACCGTGTTCGTTCGTAGGCCAGAGGAGAACTCGCCCTCAGACTGAGCCCGGTTTCTTTCAAAGGCTTTTTCGCTTTTTCTCCATTCTGTCTCCAGATTCTTGTCACTGTCGTCTCTGGCTTGCTTAGTTGGGGACACTTAATATTTAACAATAGTACTGATGTGACTGTACTGACACTGTTGTATGAGAACTGAACTGAGGTAGACGATGACATCATTTTTTGCAGAACAGCTTTAGAGATTAAATTAACTAAATTAGTCATTAAAGATCTTTACAAAGAACTGAATCAACATTGAACAGACTTCATAATTCACTTCATAATTTTCCTGTTATCCCTGTAAAATGTGCTTTGAAACCGTACATACAATCTGTATTGTATTGTAGGGGAAATACAGTTAAGACCGGAGGACCAGATATGTTGAATGAAGACCAGGAGTCCGAAGTGCAGTCAATAGAATTTTTTTTAGTGAAGTTTAGTTTGCAGTTTCATCAGCAGAAGCAGCTTCAGGTCTCACAAGGAGGTCGTAGGCTGCCCCACTTACAATAACATTGTTACAGCAATTATACTCTAACAGAGGGCGCTAACTACGTCAATGATGACAGTTAAATGATTCTGATTGACTAAGAAAGAAAGAAAGAAAAACAAAACTAGTAATTTTCCACACAAGAGCAGACAGTCTGAAGCATATCTCTGTTGATCACACGGTTGACGGGTTAGTGATGTGGCTTGTCGAGAACAAGTCATTCCGTCTCCTTATGGTGCCAGTTAATCACCAATACATACCATAAAAACTCACACACAGATACTGTCACGTTTATGTTATGTTAGTTTCACTTTACTCTGGACTCTTTTGCCTTGTCTGTGTCACATGTTCCCCGTTCCTTATCTCACCGTCACTCATTAGTTCCCATCTTCACTTATTAGTCACAGGTGTTTTGTGTTCCAGTTTATCATAGTCAGTATTTAGTTCTCCATGTTCACTCCACAGTTGTCTATTGTTAACGTTATGTGGTGGTTTATGTGTGTGTGGATGTTCCTTTCTGATTCTCCGAGTTCCCTGAGTTTTTGCACCCTCGAGTGCTGTTTTCTTTCTAGTTTTCAATAAAAGTGTTTTCTGTTTGAAGCTCCGTGTCTCCGCGTCAGCTCCGCATCGCACACCGCACTTCAGCTACAGACTTATAACAGAACAATAGACCAGGGCTGGTCACCCTCAAGCGACCGTTTGTCACCTTGGATTTGTTCCAGCGTCGGGGAGCAGAGTTTAGACTGTTAATGCTCCGGCAACATGGGCGGCGACTGGAGGACTATGTGGCAGAGTTTCTAGAACTCTCCTTTCTGGTGAGGTGGAACGACGTGGTGCTTAACACCCTCTTTGAACGGGGCCTCGACACCATGACCCTCCGGACCCTCGAGGGAACGAGTGTTTCGAAAACATTGACATGATCCTGTGGCTGAACGGATCAGATTACACGGTCGAGGAAGCGGCCACGTCATCTCTCCCGAGCCCCGGCCGTAAACGGGCCGCCGCGGATGAACTGTGCTCCCAGCCCGCGGCGGAGCCTGAGGGACTGCTTCCCCATGCGGCCAGTGAGCCTGAGGGACTGCTTCCCCGAGCGGCCAGTGAGCCCGTTGATGAACTGTTCCCCCGAGCGGCCAGTGAGCCCGTTGATGAACTGATTCCCCGAGCGGCCAGTGAGCCCGTTGATGAACTGATTCCCCGAGCGGCCAGTGAGCCCGTTGATGAACCGATTCCCCGAGCGGCCAGTGAGCCCGTTGATGAACTGATTCCCCGAGCGGCCAGTGAGCCCGTTGATGAACTGATTCCCCGAGCGGCCAGTGAGCCCGTTGATGAACTGATTCCCCGAGCGGCCAGTGAGCCCGTTGATGAACTGATTCCCCGAGCGGCCAGTGAGCCCGTTGATGAACTGATTCCCCGAGCGGCCAGTGAGCCCGTTGATGAACTGTTTCCCCGAGCGGCCAGTGAGCCCGTTGATGAACTGTTTCCCCGAGCGGCCGAGCATCTCCCGTGGCCCGACCCGCCTCCGGAATTCCAGGACCACCCAGAACCTCCTGCAGACACCTGGGACCTCCCAGAGCCGCCGCTGGAGTTCCAGGACCTCCCAGGGCCAGAGCCGGCACTCCAGCCGGCCACACCTGAACCGCCGCCGGCACTCCAGCCGGTCCAGCCGGCCCCGCCTGAACCACTGCTGGCACTCCAGCCGGTTCAGCCGGTCCCGCCAGAGCCACCGCCCGGTCGTCCAGCCTGTCCCCCAGAGCCACTAGTGTCGCCCTGGATGCTTCGGGCTCCAGGGGGGGGTGTAATGTCACGTTTATGTTATGTTAGTTTCACTTTACTCTGGACTCTTTTGCCTTGTCTGTGTCACATGTTCCCCGTTCCTTATCTCACCGTCACTCATTAGTTCCCATCTTCACTTATTAGTCATAGGTGTTTTGTGTTCCAGTTTATCATAGTCAGTATTTAGTTCTCCATGTTCACTCCCCAGTTGTCAGTTGTTAACGTTATGTGGTGGTTTATGTGGATGTTCCTTTCTGATTCTCCGAGTTCCCTGAGTTTTTGCACCCTCGAGTGCTGTTTTCTTTCTAGTTTTCAATAAAAGTGTTTTCTGTTTGAAGCTCCATGTCTCCGCGTCAGCTCCGCATCGCACACCGCACTTCAGCTACAGACTTAAAACAGATACACAGCTTCTCCAAGGCTGAACTCGGCTCAGGCTCCAACTATCAACAGAAAGACTTCTCAAAACTTTTTGATAACATGTTCTATCTGGTGAGAATAGTTTACTCTATGGAAAAATACAGAAAAGCAAAGAAAGGCTTTAAGTAATAATTGGTTACATAGGTGATAGACTGAAGTGTACAAATAAGAAAAAGAAAAGAGTAAATAAATACAAAATAAGAAATATATACAATTGTAAAAATGTTCAGGGAGGAAGGAGGCGGGAACCGGCAGACATTCAAAGACTTTAATGATGAAAATAAAACATAAATACAAAATGAAAGTAATGGCGGCAGTTCCTCATGGACGACTGCCGCCCACACAAAACACAACATAAAGTCCCAGGCCTGGTCCTCTCTCGCTTTCACTGTCGTCGCTCCTCCTTTTATGTCTCCGCTCCTCCGTGAGACTCGAGAGACTGATGGCTCGCAGGTGTCGCTCATTATCCAATATTTACAAGTGGCAATGGATTTCCGAATCGTCCCTACAGTATAAAGTACTATATAATTAATGGTGGCTTGACTCGACGTGACAATCCATTTCTACGTTAACATCTTGAAATGGAGCTTGTGAAGGGCATGGTTCAAAACTTGCAGATCCAAGATTGTTTGTAACCCACTGCCTTTCTTGAGTACGACCCTGATCTCGGCTGGAGCGACAGGCTCGGTTGCAGGCTGCATAACAGCAGATGGGACTTTTGCCTTCATGAGGAAGGAGAGTTGCAACCGCAATGCTGTCATTTTCATGCTTTCGCAGAGAGAGAATGAACCATCCACAAACACCATCTTAGGATGTTTGCCGCCAGACATGCAAGACAGAGATCGTAGCCATTAGATGAAGACTGGAAATGACCACATCCAAAAACACAGGGTCAGAAAGCCCTGTTAAAAAATATGCTCGCCACCCATGGAAGCTCTTTTAGGGAAATATGCTGTTATGCACCAAAGCGCCCATGGGGAAATCGCTGCACTTAACTGTGCAAATGCTCTTTGTTGAATGGTGAAACACTGCTGAATGTGCCCTTTCCAGCAAGAAAGACCTCCTCTGTTGCATGCTCTTTCTGAGAGGGGTCTTCTTTACAGTTGACTGGAAAGAGTGATCATTGCAAGAAGCCAAAATCTGATCGAGTGAATGCGTGCCACCATGTAATGCCTGTATGTACAGGGAAATGGCTTGGCATGCAAATTCCATTTACATTTATACATTTGGCAGACGCTTTTATCCAAAGCGACTTACATTGTATTCTAGGAACACATTGAATCAGTTCTTGCTTTCCCTGGGATCGAACCCGTGACCTTGGCATTGTAAAAACCAATGAGATTATGGGAGGCACTTCTGGTTTAGGGAAGTACCACTCTTAAGTAATCCTTATCTTACTGAATGAGCGGACTGAATGTTATATTTTCAGATGTCAAGGGAATAACGCAATGCTTGGTATTTTAATGTGACTCGGTATAACAAGAATACCTGTAGCAAGAGCTCTTTTCCTCCTGATTATCTTTCTTCTTTTCCTTCTTTTTATTCCGCTGTAATAGTATAAAAAAGACATCATATACCGCGCATTTGTGTCTGCACACCTGACTTACTTGGATTGGATTGCACTAAGAATCTCAAGTTTTTCTCCCTAAATCCTGACGTCTCTTTCCAGTTTTTTTTTTGTTCCTTTTTCACACAGATGCTTTAAAATGTAATTGTCTCCCCTTTTTACTTATAATACCTATTAGCAACTGAAATGTTTCTAAAGCAGGCAAATTTAATATTTATAGTGTGTCAAAATGACGGAAAGCATTTTGAAATATTAACACTCAATGTTGCAGTTAATGAACATTTTTGATTAAGGTAAGATATGTTACATAACACAAACATATGTTACAACAAACAGCGCACGTTCCTATTATTTTATGCATGGTCTGCTGTAGTTAATTGTTAATGCTTTCATACTTTTCCTTTTGCTTTTAATGTTTGATGGTAGAAGGGTGAGTAGAATAAATGCCATCTCATTGTATCCAGTTTTCTTTTACAGTTTAACAGAAGTGGCACCCATGATTCGCACAAAGCGTCATATTGTGTAAGAAAAAGGTGGATACTTTTAATATAATAGAGTGAATTTTATGTGTGTGTGTGTGTGTGTGTGTGTGTATATATATATATATATATATATATATATATAATATACACATGCATGTATATGAATAGATTATTCCTTTAACTGTTTAACCTGAAAGTGATCAAATCCAATGTTACTATACTGATAGATAGATAGATAGATAGATAGATAGATAGATAGATAGATAGATAGATAGATAGATAGATAGATAGATAGATTCTTCAGACTAACTGACCTTACATAAACAACCTTCTAGACTAACATCATCACACTGACAGAGAAATAGCTTGTATAGTGTTTAAAATCAATTTTTGTTCTAAAGCTCTGGCTTTTCCCTCAGAAAGCCTGTCCCCATGAGTCTCTATGACAACCATATTCTCACATCCAGTGCTAATACTCATGCAGACACACTGTGAGCATGTAATGAAGTGAGCTTTAGTACAATGATTTTTATTTCTTTTATATGTTATAAAAGATGTATATTTATATGTATATTTCTTTTCAATGATCTTTTTCTTTTATACATTGTGTGTATATACATTTTATATATGTTACACTCCGTGGTGCTGACAGTACCAGATTGCGAAAAAAAGAATTCAAACCCAACATGGGTTCAAGGCACAGTCATAAATACCTGATATCTATAATGAAAATGAGCTGGCAGGTCAAATTCTGACAAAAAAAGAAAAAAAAATCATCCTGTGAGCTCTTTTGTCCGGGCTATGTGGCTTTTTCTCTAGCCCAATTTCCTATTGAAAGAGAGCATTTCAGATCCACTTTAGAGAAAACTGTATTCATCTTTTATCAATGGTCTCTGCGGCAGTCACAGCACAGCATATTTCCCCTGCCCTGCTCTGCAAGGACAATCTGACAAACTTTCTTGACATTCTTTTTTATTTTCATCTCTTTCAGATGCTTTATGGCAAATGCTGGCATGTATCACCATGGTCAAGATCCTCGAACACAATGCTGTGATAACCTGCAGTTCCTTTAATGCACATAAACAGAAGCAGTTAGATGAATAAGCAGCACTTCTACAGGTATGAACACTGATGTTTCAATAGAGCAAACCAAACCAAAAACTGAACTCAAGAGGCCACAATCAGGAAATGTCCACCTTATTTAATGCTCATAAAGGCCACTTTAAGTGATTCTTCTTATATGACTCACATAGCTGAACTGTAACAGTTCTCAGTTCATTTCTGATGACTTGGTGAGTCAGACGTTTGTTAGAATGATTAAAAGTGAAATCTTAAGAGCTGGTGAGTCATTAAAAGTAATTTGCGATTGCATGCAGAGTGAACACAATGCAAAAGAAATATGTGCTGTCTTTGTTTTATTTCACACTTCCATTCGAAACATTTAATTGAAGGCTCACAACTTAAACTAGATAGAGGAAGTTTATGATATAAACTTCAGTTGGCTTGAGAAAGCCTATCCTGAAAGTTAAATTTATTTGTAAAAGCTTAAAAAGTTGTTTAAGTTTACAGATAGATAGATGGAAAGAATTAGATCTTGAGCATATATACACTTGTTAGTTATTGCTTTGCGTTGTTTCTAGGCAGTTACTAAGGTGTCGTTATGTTCTTTGATCATAATTTAATCTTTAATCAATTGATAATCAATTTTGCTAGCAAGATTTAATGTTAATTATCTTGTTGCTAGCAAGATTTAGTATGAGTTCCGAAGTCATTAGCAACATTTAACATAAATAAGCATGTTGCTGGCAAGAATTCGCTGAATTAGCATATTGGTAGCAAGATTTATTGTTAATTAACAAGTTGCTATCAAGATTTAGCATGATCTAGCATGTCACTAGTGAGAATTTGCGTGATCTAGCATGTTGCTAGCAAGATTTAACGTTAATTAACAAGACACTATTGACATTTAGTGTGAACTAACATGTCGCTAGTGAGATTTGTTAATTCGTAGGTCGCTTGTGAGATTTAACATGAGTTAACATGTCACTGACGAGAATGAATGTTATTTAACAAGTCACTAGTGAGATTTAATGTTTTAAAGAACACAAGAGTCAGTTGACGCAGAGACTGGAGGTTATTGATGATTCAGCTGAACAGTGAGTGGTCTGAAATATCAAAGAATAATAATGAATATTAAATATAAATCTAAAATAAACAACATTTACATTGATAATAAACATGAGTAAATTATTAATTGATTACAGAAGTGTTGCAATACTTGGTTAGTGCACAAAATGGCATCTAGGGTACATACATGGAGTTTTTTCATCAAGAGGGATCATCGGTGTTGTAACGAAATACCAAAAAATAAATAACAATGCTTTTTGATCCCCAAAGTGTTGGAAAATTGCAGTTAGTTTATAAAAATGTTTACGGTTTAATTACATCCTTGGCTTTTAACGGTCAGTTTTCACTAATGTGAATAATACTTTGTTTTATTTCTATTTTAAAGATGTAATTAAGCATTATTAATATAGTCTTGCCACTTTCAAAACAGACTGCAGTTACACTACATGTATATGGAGCCCTTTATACATTTATTTACTATATAAATGTGTGTATAGATAGATAGATAGATATGTATGTGTATATATATATATATATATATATATATATATATATATATATATATATGTGTGTGTGTGTGTGTGTGTGTGTGTGTATAAAGCCTTTCTTCATGTGAAATAAAATAACTTAAATATTAGTATTTCTTAAATCATTCCTGCACAATTACAATGGGGATAGTAATGCTGTTTTTTTCTAATCTCAAGCAGTTTTCAGATTGAATCGATCTGCCATGTCAGACTTCAGTTCAACACGGCAATTATAGCAGATAAAGGAATCAAGGCAATGTAATATTTACTCAGGCATAAGTTATAAATAAACTTAAGTGCTTTGACGCGAGTGCGCGAGGACGCGCGTTTGAAGTTCATTGAGAGTTGCCGTTCCCATAGTAATCTACTCAGCGGGCGAAAGCCTTTGCCGAGTAAACACGAATGAGAGTCAGAATTTGGCCATATAAGTACATAAATCTTCAAGGAAACACGCTGCAGCGGTTACTTGATAATCGGAAACAATTTCCGTTTGATCATAAACTCTCTCACATAAATCTATTTTAGGAGATTATGATCTCTCTCTCCAGCAGTAATGGCGTCTTTGAAAAGCTTTGAGGCTTTGAATTGCAGCGCTCTGATTCGTTCAAACGTCAGTGCTCTCACTGACAGGGGTGTAATTTTGTGATATTATGTATGTAAAATAGAGAGATTTAACTTACTAATTAAAGTAAAAAATCGATTGTAGACCTGCAAGTTTTTTTTTCAGGATTTAAAAAAATAAAATGCATGCCCATTGGAATGGACATGTTCACACATACTGTATTGAAATGTATTATATATCAGGTGTAATGTTGTGATGTTACCAACAGATGGAGTGGACGCTCTATCTAAAATTCAGTTTTCACTTCATTAGTGAAAGTCTATGGAGATTTTATGACTTTAATCTTCAGTTTTATCAAAAATCATAAGTCTGATCAGTCTGAAAAGGGATAGCAACTCAAGTCAGAACAGGTCTGAAGTCTGAGCAGAGTTTAGTGGTTGTAGCTTTAAAGCTCTAGGAGGAGATGCTCTGAGAATTTTAGGTAAGAAGAATAATAATAATAACTAGATAGAGGAAGTTTATGATATAAACTTCAGTTGGCTTGAGAAAGCCTATCCTGAAAGTTAAATTTATTTGTAAAAGCTTAAAAAGTTGTTTAAGTTTACAGATAGATAGATGGAAAGAATTAGATCTTGAGCATATATACACTTGTTAGTTATTGCCTTGCGTTGTTTCTAGGCAGTTACTAAGGTGTCGTTATGTTCTTTGATCATAATTTAATCTTTAATCAATTGATGATCAATTTTGCTAGCAAGATTTAATGTTAATTATCTTGTTGCTAGCAAGATTTAGAATGAATTCCGAAGTCATTAGCAACATTTAACATAAATAAGCATGTTGCTGGCAAGAATTCGCTGAATTAGCATATTGGTAGCAAGATTTATTGTTAATTAACAAGTTGCTATCAAGATTTAGCATGATCTAGCATGTCACTAGTGAGAATTTGCGTGATCTAGCATGTTGCTAGCAAGATTTAACGTTAATTAACAAGACGCTATTGACATTTAGTGTGAACTAACATGTCGCTAGTGAGATTTGTTAATTCGTAGGTCGCTTGTGAGATTTAACATGAGTTAACATGTCACTGACGAGAATGAATGTTATTTAACAAGTCACTAGTGAGATTTAATGTTTTAAAGAACACAAGAGTCAGTTGACGCAGAGACTGGAGGTTATTGATGATTCAGCTGAACAGTGAGTGGTCTGAAATATCAAAGAATAATAATGAATATTAAATATAAATCTAAAATAAACAACATTTACATTGGTAATAAACATGAGTAAATAATTAATTGATTACAGAAGTGTTGCAATACTTGGTTAGTGCACAAAATGGCATCTAGGGAACATACATGGAGTTTTTTCATCATGAGGGATCATCGGTGTTGTAACGAAATACCAAAAAATAAATAACAATGCTTTTTGATCCCCAAAGTGTTGAAAATTGCAATTAGTTTATAAAAATGTTTACGGTTTAATTACATCCTTGGCTTTTAACGGTCAGTTTTCACTAATGTGAATAATACTTTGTTTTATTTCTATTTTAAAGATGTAATTAAGCATTATTAATATAGTCTCCAATGAGGAGAGTAATGCTGTTTTTTCTAATCTCAAGCAGTTTTCAGATTGACTCGATCTGCCATGTCAGACTTCAGTTCAACACGGAACACAGTTCAACATTATAGCAGATAAAGGAATCAACGCAATGTAATATTTGTATAAAGCCTTCCTCCATGGGAAACAAAATAACTTAAATATTAGTATTTTTAAAATAATTCCTGCTCATGTAATGCAGCAGAGTAATGCAGTTTTTTTTAACTCAAGCAGTTTACAGTTTGAAGCGATCTGCCATCGTTTTTGCATCCTTTTAAATACCTTATTTCATTTATTGTTTAAGTGTTCACAAAACATCGATCTATCAGCGAATCTGCTCAGGAAACGCGTTTGAACTCGAGAACAGGAGTCAGACTTTAGTTAAAAGCAGATAAAAGAATTAACACAATGTAACTATATACTCAAGAATTAGTTATAAATAACTTTGACTGTTAGACGCTGCATTTGAAGAGAGTCAGCGCGTGCTGCTCAGGGAAGCCGTTTACATGTGTCTTCCCCGTGCAAACACGAGCGAGAGTCAGAATTCGGCAATAAAGTACATAAATGAGCGCTATAAATAAACGTAGGCGCTTAGACGGTTATGCTTTGGCGCGAGTCCAGGAGGACGCGCGTTTAAACTTCACTTACCTTTCCTATAGTATCATAGTGCTCAACAGCGAAAATCCGTCGCCATGTAAAGACGAATGAGAGTCAGAATTTGGCCATATAAGTACATAAATCTTCAAGGAAACACGCTGCAGCGGTTACTTGATAATCGGAAACAATTTCCGTTTGATCATAAACTCTCTCACATAAATCTATTTTAGGAGATTATGATCTCTCTCTCCAGCAGTAATGGCGTCTTTGAAAAGCTTTGAGGCTTTGAATTGCAGCGCTCTGATTCGTTCAAACGTCAGTGCTCTCACTGACAGGGGTGTAATTTTGTGATATTATGTATGTAAAATAGAGAGATTTAACTTACTAATTAAAGTAAAAAATCGATTGTAGACCTGCAAGTTTTTTTTTCAGGATTTAAAAAAATAAAATGCATGCCCATTGGAATGGACATGTTCACACATACTGTATTGAAATGTATTATATATCAGGTGTAATGTTGTGATGTTACCAACAGATGGAGTGGACGCTCTATCTAAAATTCAGTTTTCACTTCATTAGTGAAAGTCTATGGAGATTTTATGACTTTAATCTTCAGTTTTATAAAAAATCATAAGTCTGATCAGTCTGAAAAGGGATAGCAACTCAAGTCAGAACAGGTCTGAAGTCTGAGCAGAGTTTAGTGGTTGTAGCTTTAAAGCTCTAGGAGGAGATGCTCTGAGAATTTTAGGTAAGAAGAATAATAATAACTAGATAGAGGAAGTTTATGATATAAACTTCAGTTGGCTTGAGAAAGCCTAGCCTGAAAGTTAAATTTATTTGTAAAAGCTTAAAAAGTTTTGAAAGTTTACAGATGGATAGATGGAAAGAATTAGATCTTGAGCATATATACTCTTGTTAGTTATTGCCTTGCGTTGTTTCTAGGCAGTTACTAAGGTGTCGTTATGTTCTTTGATCATAATTTAATCTTTAATCAATTGATGATCAATTTTGCTAGCAAGATTTAATGTTAATTATCTTGTTGCTAGCAAGATTTAGTATGAATTCCGAAGTCATTAGCAACATTTAACATAAATAAGCATGTTGCTGGCAAGAATTTGCTGAATTAGCATATTGTTAGCAAGATTTATCGTTAATTAGCTTGAAAAGTTTTGAGAGTTTAAACTTAAAAATAAGTTATAATTATGCTTTTTGATCCTCAAAGTGTTGGAAAATTGTAATTAGTTTATAAAAATGTTTACGGTTTAATTACATCCTTGGCTTTTAACGGTCAGTTTTCACTAATGCAAAAAATACTTTGTTTAATTTCTATTTTAAAGCTGTAATTAAGCATTATTAGTATAGGCTAATCACTTTCAAAAGAGACTGCAGTTACACTGCATGTATATGTAGCCTTTTATATATACTAAATAGATGTGTATGTGTATATATATATATATATATATATATATAATATGTATAGAGGTGTGTGTGTGTGTATATATATATATATATATATATATATATATATATATATATATATATATATGATACTGTGAATAATACTTTGTTTTATTTCTATTTTAAAGCTGTAATTAAGCATTATTAATATAGGCTAATCACTTTCAAAAGAGACTGCAGTTACACCACAGTTACACTATATGTAGCCTTTTATATATACGAAATAGATGTGTGTGTATGTGTGTATATATATAAATATATATATATATATATATATATATATATATATATATATATATATAAATAAATGGTACTGTGATACTGTGAATAATACTTTGTTTTATTTCTATTTTAAAGATGTAATTAAGCATTATTTATGTAGTCTTACCACTTTCAAAACAGACAGCAGTTACACTGAATGTATATGGAGCCCTTTATATTTACAATATAAATGTAGATAGATATGCATGTATGTGTGTGAATAGATTTAGGCGCTATAAATAAACGTAGGCGCTTAGGCGTGGACGCGCGAATGCGGGAGGACGCGCGTATATGGAGCCTCTAATACATACTTTTTAGATGTATATGTAAATCCTTCCTTCATGGGAAACAAACTTAAATATTAGTATTTTTAAAATAATTCCTGCTAAAGTACAATGAGGAGAGTAATGCAGTTTTTTCTAATCTCAAGCAGTTTTCAGATTGACTCGATCTGCCATGTCAGACTTCAGTTCAACACGGCAATTATAGCAGATAAAGGAATCAACGCAATGTAATATTTGTATAAAGCCTTCCTCCATGGGAAACAAAATAACTTAAATATTAGTATTTTTTAAATAATTCCTGCTCATGTAATGCAGCAGAGTAATGCAGTTTTTTTTTAATCTCAAGCAGTTTACAGTTTGAATCGATCTGCCATGTTTTTTGCATCCTTTAAAAATCTTATTTCATTTACTGTTTAAGTGTTCACAAAACATCGATCTATCAGCGAATCTGCTCAGGAAGCGCGTTTGAACTCGAGAACAGGAGTCAGACTTTAGTTAAAAGCAGATAAAAGAATTAACACAATGTAACTATATACTCAAGAATTAGTTATAAATAACTTTGACTGTTAGACGCTGCATTTGAAGAGAGTCAGCGCGCGCGCTGCTCAGGGAAGCCTTTTCCAATGTATATTGACTCACGAGCGAGAGTCAGAATTCGGCAATAAAGTACATAAATGAGCGCTATAAATAAACGTAGGTGCTTAGACGGTTATGCTTTGGCGCGAGTCCAGGAGGACGCGCGTTTAAACTTCACCTACCTTCCCCATAGTAATGTACTCCTTTGCCGAGTAAAGACGAATGAGAGTCAGAATTTGGCCATATAAGTGCATAAATCTTCAAGGAAACACGCTGCAGCGGTTACTTGATAATCGGAAACAATTTCCGTTTGATCATAAACTCTCTCACATAAATCTATTTTAGGAGATTATGATCTCTCTCTCCAGCAGTAATGGCGTCTTTGAAAAGCTTTGAGGCTTTGAATTGCAGCGCTCTGATTCGTTCAAACTTCAGTGCTCTCACTGACAGGGGTGTAATTTTGTGATATTATGAATGTAAAATAGAGAGATTTAACTTACTAATTAAAGTAAAAAATCGATTGTAGACCTGCAAGTTTTTTTTCAGGATTTAAAAAAATAAAATGCATGCCCATTGGAATGGACATGTTCACACATACTGTATTGAAATGTTTTATATATCAGGTGTAATGTTGTGATGTTACCAACAGATGGAGTGGACGCTCTATCTAAAATTCAGTTTTCACTTCATTAGTGAAAGTCTATGGAGATTTTATGACTTTAATCTTCAGTTTTATCAAAAATCATAAGTCTGATCAGTCTGAAAAGGGATAGCAACTCAAGTCAGAACAGGTCTGAAGTCTGAGCAGAGTTTAGTGGTTGTAGCTTTAAAGCTCTAGGAGGAGATGCATTGAGAATTTTAGGTAAGAAGAATAATAATAACTAGATAGAGGAAGTTTATGATATAAACTTCAGTTGGCTTGAGAAAGCCTATTGTGAAAGTTAAATTTATTTGTAAAAGCTTAACAAGTTGTTTAAGTTTACAGATAGATAGATGGAAAGAATTAGATCTTGAGCATATATACACTTGTTAGTTATTGCTTTGCGTTGTTTCTAGGCAGTTACTAAGGTGTCGTTATGTTCTTTGATCATAATTTAATCTTTAATCAATTAATGATCAATTTTGCTAGCAAGATTTAATGTTAATTATCTTGTTGATAGCAAGATTTAGTATGAATTCCGAAGTCATTAGCAACATTTAACATAAATAAGCATGTTGCTGGCAAGAATTAGCTGAATTAGCATATTGGTAGCAAGATTTATTGTTAATTAACAAGTTGCTATCAAGATTTAGCATGATCTAGCATGTCACTAGTGAGAATTTGCGTGATCTAGCATGTTGCTAGCAAGATTTAACGTTAATTAACAAGACGCTATTGACATTTATTGTGAACTAACATGTCGCTAGTGAGATTTGTTAATTCGTAGGTCGCTTGTGAGATTTAGGCCACGTCCACACGATGCCGGCGCGTTCCCTATCCGATCTTTTTTTTCCTCGTTCAAAAAAAAATATCAGCGTCCACACGATACCACTGAAACCGACTGAATCCGGTGTAGTTTATATGCCAGACCAGTATGGGGCGCTGTAATTCTGCCACAGATAATACACTATACACAGAGAAGACGACCTTGAGCATGCGCATTGTTGTTGCTGTTCAGTGTTGCCAGATTGCTAGTTACCTTTTTGTCACGTCCGATCGGGAAAAAATGCATTGGGCTGGTTGATCAAATTTGGGATGGTTTTTGATGCATAAAATCGCTCAATATTTTTCATTATTTATAAGAGTACGCACTTTGGGCTGGTATTTTTTTAAATTGGAGGGTTTTAAGCTGTAGCTGCGCTGGAATCTTCAGTACAATCTGGCAACACTGTTGCTGTTACTGTGACGCAGCCGACACGTGATGTGATGACATCATCGGTAAACAAAAAAATATACGGATTGGCCGTCCACACGAGTCCGCAAGGGTGTCGGATTCAGATCTATCCACTTTAGGACCCGGTATCAAAAGAGAGCGGATTCAGTCTCCCAAATCGCCGGATCAGTGTGGACGGAACGCCAATCCGATAAGAAATGTGTGCGGATGCAGTGATCCGCGTCTCCGTGTGGACGGGGCCTTAACATGAGTTAACATGTCACTGACGAGAATGAATGTTATTTAACAAGTCACTAGTGAGATTTAATGTTTTAAAGAACACAAGAGTCAGTTGACGCAGAGACTGGAGGTTATTGATGATTCAGCTGAACAGTGAGTGGTCTGAAATATCAAAGAATAATAATGAATATTAAATATTAATCTAAAATAAACAACATTTACATTGGTAATAAACATGAGTAAATAATTAATTGATTACAGAAGTGTTGCAATACTTGGTTAGTGCACAAAATGGCATCTAGGGAACATACATGGAGTTTTTTCATCATGAGGGATCATCGGTGTTGTAACGAAATACCAAAAAATAAATAACAATGCTTTTTGATCCCCAAAGTGTTGAAAATTGCAATTAGTTTATAAAAATGTTTACGGTTTAATTACAACCTTGGCTTTTAACGGTCAGTTTTCACTAATGTGAATACTTTGTTTTATTTCTATTTTAAAGATGTAATTAAGCATTATTAATATAGTCTTACCACTTTCTAAACAGACTGCAGTTCCACTGCATATATATGGAGCCCTTTATACATTTATTTACTATATAAATGTGTGTATAGATAGATATGTATGTGTGTGTATATATATATATATATATATATATATGTATATGTATATATATATATATATATATATATATATATGTATGTGTGTGTGTGTGTATAAAGCCTTTCTTCATGTGAAATAAAATAACTTAAATATTAGTATTTCTTAAATAATTCCTGCTAAAGTACAATGAGGAGAGTAATGCTGTTTTTTCTAATCTCAAGCAGTTTTCAGATTGAATTGATCTGCCATGTCAGACTTCAGTTCAACACGGCAATTATAGCAGATAAATGAATCAACGCAATGTAATATTTGTATAAAGCCTTCCTCCATGGGAAACAAAATAACTTAAATATTAGTATTTTTAAAATAATTCCTGCTCATGTAATGCAGCAGAGTAATGCAGTTTTTTTGAACTCAAGCAGTTTACATTTTGAAGCGATCTGCCATCGTTTTTGCATCCTTTTAAATACCTTATTTCATTTATTGTTTAAGTGTTCACAAAACATCGATCTATCAGCGAATCTGCTCAGGAAACGCGTTTGAACTCGAGAACAGGAGTCAGACTTTAGTTAAAAGCAGATAAAAGAATTAACACAATGTAACTATATACTCGAGAATTAGTTATAAATAACTTTGACTGTTAGACGCTGCATTTGAAGAGAGTCAGCGCGCTCTGCTCAGGGAAGCCGTTTACATGTGTCTTCCCCATGACAACACGAGCGAGAGTCAGAATTCGGCAATAAAGTACATAAATGAGCGCTATAAATAAACTTAGGCGATTAGACGGTTATGCTTTGGCGCGAGTCCAGGAGGACGCGCGTTTAAACTTCACTTACCTTTCCTATAGTATCATAGTGCTCAACAGCGAAAATCCTTTGCCGAGTAAAGACGAATGAGAGTCAGAATTTGGCCATATAAGTGCATAAATCTTCAAGGAAACACGCTGCAGCGGTTACTTGATAATCGGAAACAATTTCCGTTTGATCATAAACTCTCTCACATAAATCTATTTTAGGAGATTATGATCTCTCTCTCCAGCAGTAATGGCGTCTTTGAAAAGCTTTGAGGCTTTGAATTGCAGCGCTCTGATTCGTTCAAACTTCAGTGCTCTCACTGACAGGGGTGTAATTTTGTGATATTATGAATGTAAAATCGAGAGATTTAACTTACTAATTAAAGTAAAAAATCGATTGTAGACCTGCAAGTTTTTTTTCAGGATTTAAAAAAATAAAATGCATGCCCATTGGAATGGACATGTTCACACATACTGTATTGAAATGTATTATATATCAGGTGTAATGTTGTGATGTTACCAACAGATGGAGTGGACGCTCTATCTAAAATTCAGTTTTCACTTCATTAGTGAAAGTCTATGGAGATTTTATGACTTTAATCTTCAGTTTTATCAAAAATCATAAGTCTGATCAGTCTGAAAAGGGATAGCAACTCAAGTCAGAACAGGTCTGAAGTCTGAGCAGAGTTTAGTGGTTGTAGCTTTAAAGCTCTAGGAGGAGATGCATTGAGAATTTTAGGTAAGAAGAATAATAATAATAATAATAATAATAATAATAAGTTTAGATACAATATCACTAAGTTGGCTTTCTCAAGCCAACTTAACTAGATAGAGGAAGTTTATGATATAAACTTCAGTTGGCTTGAGAAAGCCTAGCCTGAAAGTTAAATTTATTTGTAAAAGCTTAAAAAGTTTTGAAAGTTTACAGATGGATAGATGGAAAGAATTAGATCTTGAGCATATATACTCTTGTTAGTTATTGCCTTGCGTTGTTTCTAGGCAGTTACTAAGGTGTCGTTATGTTCTTTGATCATAATTTAATCTTTAATCAATTGATGATCAATTTTGCTAGCAAGATTTAATGTTAATAATCTTGTTGCTAGCAAGATTTAGTATGAATTCCGAAGTCATTAGCAACATTTAACATAAATAAGCATGTTGCTGGCAAGAATTTGCTGAATTAGCATATTGTTAGCAAGATTTATCGTTAATTAGCTTGAAAAGTTTTGAGAGTTTAAACTTAAAAATAAGTTATAATTATGCTTTTTGATCCTCAAAGTGTTGGAAAATTGTAATTAGTTTATAAAAATGTTTACGGTTTAATTACATCCTTGGCTTTTAACGGTCAGTTTTCACTAATGCAAAAAATACTTTGTTTAATTTCTATTTTAAAGCTGTAATTAAGCATTATTAGTATAGGCTAATCACTTTCAAAAGAGACTGCAGTTACACTGCATGTATATGTAGCCTTTTATATATACTAAATAGATGTGTATGTGTATATATATATATATATATATATATATATATATATATATATAATATGTATAGAGGTGTGTGTGTGTGTGTGTATATATATATATATATATATATATATGATACTGTGAATAATACTTTGTTTTATTTCTATTTTAAAGCTGTAATTAAGCATTATTAATATAGGCTAATCACTTTCAAAAGAGACTGCAGTTACACCACAGTTACACTATATGTAGCCTTTTATATATACGAAATAGATGTGTGTGTATGTGTGTATATATATATATTATATATATATAAATATATATATATATTTTAGTATTTTTAAAATAATTCCTGCTAAAGTACAATGAGGAGAGTAATGCAGTTTTTTCTAATCTCAAGCAGTTTTCAGATTGACTCGATCTGCCATGTCAGACTTCAGTTCAACACGGCAATTATAGCAGATAAAGGAATCAACGCAATGTAATATTTGTATAAAGCCTTCCTCCATGGGAAACAAAATAACTTAAATATTAGTATTTTTTAAATAATTCCTGCTCATGTAATGCAGCAGAGTAATGCAGTTTTTTTTTTTATCTCAAGCAGTTTACAGTTTGAATCGATCTGCCATGTTTTTTGCATCCTTTAAAAATCTTATTTCATTTACTGTTTAAGTGTTCACAAAACATCGATCTATCAGCGAATCAGGAAGCGCGTTTGAACTCGAGAACAGGAGTCAGACTTTAGTTAAAAGCAGATATAAGAATTAACACAATGTAACTATATACTCAAGAATTAGTTATAAATAACTTTGACTGTTAGACGCTGCATTTGAAGAGAGTCAGCGCGCGCGCTGCTCAGGGAAGCCTTTTCCAATGTATATTGACTCACGAGCGAGAGTCAGAATTCGGCAATAAAGTACATAAATGAGCGCTATAAATAAACGTAGGTGCTTAGACGGTTATGCGTTGGCGCGAGTCCAGGAGGACGCGCGTTTAAACTTCACCTACCTTCCCCATAGTAATGTACTCCGTTGCCGAGTAAAGACGAATGAGAGTCAGAATTTGGCCATATAAGTGCATAAATCTTCAAGGAAACACGCTGCAGCGGTTACTTGATAATCGGAAACAATTTCCGTTTGATCATAAACTCTCTCACATAAATCTATTTTAGGAGATTATGATCTCTCTCTCCAGCAGTAATGGCGTCTTTGAAAAGCTTTGAGGCTTTGAATTGCAGCGCTCTGATTCGTTCAAACTTCAGTGCTCTCACTGACAGGGGTGTAATTTTGTGATATTATGAATGTAAAATAGAGAGATTTAACTTACTAATTAAAGTAAAAAATCGATTGTAGACCTGCAAGTTTTTTTTCAGGATTTAAAAAAATAAAATGCATGCCCATTGGAATGGACATGTTCACACATACTGTATTGAAATGTATTATATATCAGGTGTAATGTTGTGATGTTACCAACAGATGGAGTGGACGCTCTATCTAAAATTCAGTTTTCACTTCATTAGTGAAGGAGATTTTATGACTTTAATCTTCAGTTTTATCAAAAATCATAAGTCTGATCAGTCTGAAAAGGGATAGCAACTCAAGTCAGAACAGGTCTGAAGTCTGAGCAGAGTTTAGTGGTTGTAGCTTTAAAGCTCTAGGAGGAGATGCTTTGAGAATTTTAGGTAAGAAGAATAATAATAACTAGATAGAGGAAGTTTATGATATAAACTTCAGTTGGCTTGAGAAAGCCTAGCCTGAAAGTTAAATTTATTTGTAAAAGCTTAAAAAGTTTTGAAAGTTTACAGATGGATAGATGGAAAGAATTAGATCTTGAGCATATATACTCTTGTTAGTTATTGCCTTGCGTTGTTTCTAGGCAGTTACTAAGGTGTCGTTATGTTCTTTGATCATAATTTAATCTTTAATCAATTGATGATCAATTTTGCTAGCAAGATTTAATGTTAATTATCTTGTTGCTAGCAAGATTTAGTATGAATTCCGAAGTCATTAGCAACATTTAACATAAATAAGCATGTTGCTGGCAAGAATTTGCTGAATTAGCATATTGTTAGCAAGATTAATTAATTAGCTTGAAAAGTTTTGAGAGTTTAAACTTAAAAATAAGTTATAATTATGCTTTTTGATCCTCAAAGTGTTGGAAAATTGTAATTAGTTTATAAAAATGTTTACGGTTTAATTACATCCTTGGCTTTTAACGGTCAGTTTTCACTAATGCAAAAAATACTTTGTTTAATTTCTATTTTAAAGCTGTAATTAAGCATTATTAGTATAGGCTAATCACTTTCAAAAGAGACTGCAGTTACACTGCATGTATATGTAGCCTTTTATATATACTAAATAGATGTGTATGTGTATATATATATATATAATATGTATAGAGGTGTGTGTGTGTGTGTATATATATATATATATATATATATATATATATATGATACTGTGAATAATACTTTGTTTTATTTCTATTTTAAAGCTGTAATTAAGCATTATTAATATAGGCTAATCACTTTCAAAAGAGACTGCAGTTACACCACAGTTACACTATATGTAGCCTTTTATATATACGAAATAGATGTGTGTGTATGTGTGTGTATATATATATATATATATATAAATAAATGGTACTGTGATACTGTGAATAATACTTTGTTTTATTTCTATTTTAAAGATGTAATTAAGCATTATTTATGTAGTCTTACCACTTTCAAAACAGACAGCAGTTACACTGAATGTATATGGAGCCCTTTATATTTACAATATAAATGTAGATAGATATGCATGTATGTGTGTGAATAGATTTAGGCGCTATAAATAAACGTAGGCGCTTAGGCGTGGACGCGCGAATGCGGGAGGAAGTTTTCAGATTGAATTGATCTGCCATGTCAGACTTCAGTTCAACACGGCAATTATAGCAGATAAAGGAATCAACGCAATGTAATATTTGTATAAAGCCTTCCTCCATGGGAAACAAAATAACTTAAATATTAGTATTTTTTAAATAATTCCTGCTCATGTAATGCAGCAGAGTAATGCAGTTTTTTTTAATCTCAAGCAGTTTACAGTTTGAATCGATCTGCCATGTTTTTTGCATCCTTTAAAAATCTTATTTCATTTACTGTTTAAGTGTTCACAAAACATCGATCTATCAGCGAATCTGCTCAGGAAGCGCGTTTGAACTCGAGAACAGGAGTCAGACTTTAGTTAAAAGCAGATAAAAGAATTAACACAATGTAACTATATACTCAAGAATTAGTTATAAATAACTTTGACTGTTAGACGCTGCATTTGAAGAGAGTCAGCGCGCGCGCTGCTCAGGGAAGCCTTTTCCAATGTATATTGACTCACGAGCGAGAGTCAGAATTCGGCAATAAAGTACATAAATGAGCGCTATAAATAAACGTAGGTGCTTAGACGGTTATGCGTTGGCGCGAGTCCAGGAGGACGCGCGTTTAAACTTCACCTACCTTCCCCATAGTAATGTACTCCTTTGCCGAGTAAAGACGAATGAGAGTCAGAATTTGGCCATATAAGTGCATAAATCTTCAAGGAAACACGCTGCAGCGGTTACTTGATAATCGGAAACAATTTCCGTTTGATCATAAACTCTCTCACATAAATCTATTTTAGGAGATTATGATCTCTCTCTCCAGCAGTAATGGCGTCTTTGAAAAGCTTTGAGGCTTTGAATTGCAGCGCTCTGATTCGTTCAAACTTCAGTGCTCTCACTGACAGGGGTGTAATTTTGTGATATTATGAATGTAAAATAGAGAGATTTAACTTACTAATTAAAGTAAAAAATCGATTGTAGACCTGCAAGTTTTTTTTCAGGATTTAAAAAAATAAAATGCATGCCCATTGGAATGGACATGTTCACACATACTGTATTGAAATGTATTATATATCAGGTGTAATGTTGTGATGTTACCAACAGATGGAGTGGACGCTCTATCTAAAATTCAGTTTTCACTTCATTAGTGAAAGTCTATGGAGATTTTATGACTTTAATCTTCAGTTTTATCAAAAATCATAAGTCTGATCAGTCTGAAAAGGGATAGCAACTCAAGTCAGAACAGGTCTGAAGTCTGAGCAGAGTTTAGTGGTTGTAGCTTTAAAGCTCTAGGAGGAGATGCATTGAGAATTTTAGGTAAGAAGAATAATAATAATAACTAGATAGAGGAAGTTTATGATATAAACTTCAGTTGGCTTGAGAAAGCCTAGCCTGAAAGTTAAATTTATTTGTAAAAGCTTAAAAAGTTTTGAAAGTTTACAGATGGATAGATGGAAAGAATTAGATCTTGAGCATATATACTCTTGTTAGTTATTGCCTTGCGTTGTTTCTAGGCAGTTACTAAGGTGTCGTTATGTTCTTTGATCATAATTTAATCTTTAATCAATTGATGATCAATTTTTCTAGCAAGATTTAATGTTAATTATCTTGTTGCTAGCAAGATTTAGTATGAATTCCGAAGTCATTAGCAACATTTAACATAAATAAGCATGTTGCTGGCAAGAATTTGCTGAATTAGCATATTGTTAGCAAGATTTATCGTTAATTAGCTTGAAAAGTTTTGAGAGTTTAAACTTAAAAATAAGTTATAATTATGCTTTTTGATCCTCAAAGTGTTGGAAAATTGTAATTAGTTTATAAAAATGTTTACGGTTTAATTACATCCTTGGCTTTTAACGGTCAGTTTTCACTAATGCAAAAAATACTTTGTTTAATTTCTATTTTAAAGCTGTAATTAAGCATTATTAGTATAGGCTAATCACTTTCAAAAGAGACTGCAGTTACACTGCATGTATATGTAGCCTTTTATATATACTAAATAGATGTGTATGTGTATATATATATATATATATATATATAATATGTATAGAGGTGTGTGTGTGTGTGTATATATATATATATATATATATATATATATGATACTGTGAATAATACTTTGTTTTATTTCTATTTTAAAGCTGTAATTAAGCATTATTAATATAGGCTAATCACTTTCAAAAGAGACTGCAGTTACACCACAGTTACACTATATGTAGCCTTTTATATATACGAAATAGATGTGTGTGTATGTGTGTATATATATATATATAAATAAATGGTACTGTGATACTGTGAATAATACTTTGTTTTATTTCTATTTTAAAGATGTAATTAAGCATTATTTATGTAGTCTTACCACTTTCAAAACAGACAGCAGTTACACTGAATGTATATGGAGCCCTTTATATTTACAATATAAATGTAGATAGATATGCATGTATGTGTGTGAATAGATTTAGGCGCTATAAATAAACGTAGCCGCTTAGGCGTGGACGCGCGAATGCGGGAGGACGCGCGTATATGGAGCCTCTAATACATACTTTTTAGATGTATATGTAAATCCTTCCTTCATGGGAAACAAACTTAAATATTAGTATTTTTAAAATAATTCCTGCTAAAGTACAATGAGGAGAGTAATGCAGTTTTTTCTAATCTCAAGCAGTTTTCAGATTGACTCGATCTGCCATGTCAGACTTCAGTTCAACACGGCAATTATAGCAGATAAAGGAATCAACGCAATGTAATATTTGTATAAAGCCTTCCTCCATGGGAAACAAAATAACTTAAATATTAGTATTTTTTAAATAATTCCTGCTCATGTAATGCAGCAGAGTAATGCAGTTTTTTTTAATCTCAAGCAGTTTACAGTTTGAATCGATCTGCCATGTTTTTTGCATCCTTTAAAAATCTTATTTCATTTACTGTTTAAGTGTTCACAAAACATCGATCTATCAGCGAATCTGCTCAGGAAGCGCGTTTGAACTCGAGAACAGGAGTCAGACTTTAGATAAAAGCAGATAAAAGAATTAACACAATGTAACTATATACTCAAGAATTAGTTATAAATAACTTTGACTGTTAGACGCTGCATTTGAAGAGAGTCAGCGCGCGCGCTGCTCAGGGAAGCCTTTTCCAATGTATATTGACTCACGAGCGAGAGTCAGAATTCGGCAATAAAGTACATAAATGAGCGCTATAAATAAACGTAGGTGCTTAGACGGTTATGCTTTGGCGCGAGTCCAGGAGGACGCGCGTTTAAACTTCACCTACCTTCCCCATAGTAATGTACTCCGTTGCCGAGTAAAGACGAATGAGAGTCAGAATTTGGCCATATAAGTGCATAAATCTTCAAGGAAACACGCTGCAGCGGTTACTTGATAATCGGAAACAATTTCCGTTTGATCATAAACTCTCTCACATAAATCTATTTTAGGAGATTATGATCTCTCTCTCCAGCAGTAATGGCGTCTTTGAAAAGCTTTGAGGCTTTGAATTGCAGCGCTCTGATTCGTTCAAACTTCAGTGCTCTCACTGACAGGGGTGTAATTTTGTGATATTATGAATGTAAAATAGAGAGATTTAACTTACTAATTAAAGTAAAAAATCGATTGTAGACCTGCAAGTTTTTTTTCAGGATTTAAAAAAATAAAATGCATGCCCATTGGAATGGACATGTTCACACATACTGTATTGAAATGTATTATATATCAGGTGTAATGTTGTGATGTTACCAACAGATGGAGTGGACGCTCTATCTAAAATTCAGTTTTCACTTCATTAGTGAAAGTCTATGGAGATTTTATGACTTTAATCTTCAGTTTTATCAAAAATCATAAGTCTGATCAGTCTGAAAAGGGATAGCAACTCAAGTCAGAACAGGTCTGAAGTCTGAGCAGAGTTTAGTGGTTGTAGCTTTAAAGCTCTAGGAGGAGATGCATTGAGAATTTTAGGTAAGAAGAATAATAATAATAACTAGATAGAGGAAGTTTATGATATAAACTTCAGTTGGCTTGAGAAAGCCTAGCCTGAAAGTTAAATTTATTTGTAAAAGCTTAAAAAGTTTTGAAAGTTTACAGATGGATAGATGGAAAGAATTAGATCTTGAGCATATATACTCTTGTTAGTTATTGCCTTGCGTTGTTTCTAGGCAGTTACTAAGGTGTCGTTATGTTCTTTGATCATAATTTAATCTTTAATCAATTGATGATCAATTTTGCTAGCAAGATTTAATGTTAATTATCTTGTTGCTAGCAAGATTTAGTATGAATTCCGAAGTCATTAGCAACATTTAACATAAATAAGCATGTTGCTGGCAAGAATTTGCTGAATTAGCATATTGTTAGCAAGATTTATCGTTAATTAGCTTGAAAAGTTTTGAGAGTTTAAACTTAAAAATAAGTTATAATTATGCTTTTTGATCCTCAAAGTGTTGGAAAATTGTAATTAGTTTATAAAAATGTTTACGGTTTAATTACATCCTTGGCTTTTAACGGTCAGTTTTCACTAATGCAAAAAATACTTTGTTTAATTTCTATTTTAAAGCTGTAATTAAGCATTATTAGTATAGGCTAATCACTTTCAAAAGAGACTGCAGTTACACTGCATGTATATGTAGCCTTTTATATATACTAAATAGATGTGTATGTGTATATATATATATATATATATAATATGTATAGAGGTGTGTGTGTGTGTGTATATATATATATATATATATATATATGATACTGTGAATAATACTTTGTTTTATTTCTATTTTAAAGCTGTAATTAAGCATTATTAATATAGGCTAATCACTTTCAAAAGAGACTGCAGTTACACCACAGTTACACTATATGTAGCCTTTTATATATACGAAATAGATGTGTGTGTATGTGTGTATATAAGTCTGATCAGTCTGAATCATAAGTCTGATCAGTCTGAAAAGGGATAGCAACTCAAGTCAGAACAGGTCTGAAGTCTGAGCAGAGTTTAGTGGTTGTAGCTTTAAAGCTCTAGGAGGAGATGCATTGAGAATTTTAGGTAAGAAGAATAATAATAATTTCAATAATAATAATAATAATAATAATATATAATAATATATATTTAATAATATAATAATAATAATATATATTTATTTATATATATATATATATATATAAATAAATGGTACTGTGATACTGTGAATAATACTTTGTTTTATTTCTATTTTAAAGATGTAATTAAGCATTATTTATGTAGTCTTACCACTTTCAAAACAGACAGCAGTTACACTGAATGTATATGGAGCCCTTTATATTTACAATATAAATGTAGATAGATATGCATGTATGTGTGTGAATAGATTTAGGCGCTATAAATAAACGTAGGCGCTTAGGCGTGGACGCGCGAATGCGGGAGGACGCGCGTATATGGAGCCTCTAATACATACTTTTTAGATGTATATGTAAATCCTTCCTTCATGGGAAACAAACTTAAATATTAGTATTTTTAAAATAATTCCTGCTAAAGTACAATGAGGAGAGTAATGCAGTTTTTTCTAATCTCAAGCAGTTTTCAGATTGACTCGATCTGCCATGTCAGACTTCAGTTCAACACGGCAATTATAGCAGATAAAGGAATCAACGCAATGTAATATTTGTATAAAGCCTTCCTCCATGGGAAACAAAATAACTTAAATATTAGTATTTTTTAAATAATTCCTGCTCATGTAATGCAGCAGAGTAATGCAGTTTTTTTTAATCTCAAGCAGTTTACAGTTTGAATCGATCTGCCATCGTTTTTGCATCCTTTTAAATACCTTATTTCATTTATTGTTTAAGTGTTCACAAAACATCGATCTATCAGCGAATCTGCTCAGGAAGCGCGTTTGAACTCGAGAACAGGAGTCAGACTTTAGTTAAAAGCAGATAAAAGAATTAACACAATGTAACTATATACTCAAGAATTAGTTATAAATAACTTTGACTGTTAGACGCTGCATTTGAAGAGAGTCAGCGCGCGCGCTGCTCAGGGAAGCCTTTTCCAATGTATATTGACTCACGAGCGAGAGTCAGAATTCGGCAATAAAGTACATAAATGAGCGCTATAAATAAACGTAGGTGCTTAGACGGTTATGCTTTGGCGCGAGTCCAGGAGAGGACGCGCGTTTAAACTTCACCTACCTTCCCCATAGTAATGTACTCCTTTGCCGAGTAAAGACGAATGAGAGTCAGAATTTGGCCATATAAGTGCATAAATCTTCAAGGAAACACGCTGCAGCGGTTACTTGATAATCGGAAACAATTTCCGTTTGATCATAAACTCTCTCACATAAATCTATTTTAGGAGATTATGATCTCTCTCTCCAGCAGTAATGGCGTCTTTGAAAAGCTTTGAGGCTTTGAATTGCAGCGCTCTGATTCGTTCAAACTTCAGTGCTCTAACTGACAGGGGTGTAATTTTGTGATATTATGAATGTAAAATAGAGAGATTTAACTTACTAATTAAAGTAAAAAATCGATTGTAGACCTGCAAGTTTTTTTTCAGGATTTAAAAAAATAAAATGCATGCCCATTGGAATGGACATGTTCACACATACTGTATTGAAATGTATTATATATCAGGTGTAATGTTGTGATGTTACCAACAGATGGAGTGGACGCTTTATCTAAAATTCAGTTTTCACTTCATTAGTGAAAGTCTATGGAGATTTTATGACTTTAATCTTCAGTTTTATCAAAAATCATAAGTCTGATCAGTCTGAAAAGGGATAGCAACTCAAGTCAGAACAGGTCTGAAGTCTGAGCAGAGTTTAGTGGTTGTAGCTTTAAAGCTCTAGGAGGAGATGCATTGAGAATTTTAGGTAAGAAGAATAATAATAATAATAATAATAAGTTTAGATACAATATCACTAAGTTGGCTTTCTCAAGCCAACTTAATAATAATAATAATAATAAGTTTAGATACAATATCACTAAGTTGGCTTTCTCAAGCCAACTTAACTAGATAGAGGAAGTTTATGATATAAACTTCAGTTGGCTTGAGAAAGCCTATTGTGAAAGTTAAATTTATTTGTAAAAGCTTAACAAGTTGTTTAAGTTTACAGATAGATAGATGGAAAGAATTAGATCTTGAGCATATATACACTTGTTAGTTATTGCTGTGCGTTGTTTCTAGGCAGTTACTAAGGTGTCGTTATGTTCTTTGATCATAATTTAATCTTTAATCAATTAATGATCAATTTTGCTAGCAAGATTTAATGTTAATTATCTTGTTGATAGCAAGATTTAGTATGAATTCCGAAGTCATTAGCAACATTTAACATAAATAAGCATGTTGCTGGCAAGAATTAGCTGAATTAGCATATTGGTAGCAAGATTTATTGTTAATTAACAAGTTGCTATCAAGATTTAGCATGATCTAGCATGTCACTAGTGAGAATTTGCGTGATCTAGCATGTTGCTAGCAAGATTTAACGTTAATTAACAAGACGCTATTGACATTTATTGTGAACTAACATGTCGCTAGTGAGATTTGTTAATTCGTAGGTCGCTTGTGAGATTTAGGCCACGTCCACACGATGCCGGCGCGTTCCCTATCCGATCTTTTTTTTCCTCGTTCAAAAAAAAATATCAGCGTCCACACGATACCACTGAAACCGACTGAATCCGGTGTAGTTTATATGCCAGACCAGTATGGGGCGCTGTAATTCTGCCACAGATAATACACTATACACAGAGAAGACGACCTTGAGCATGCGCATTGTTGTTGCTGTTCAGTGTTGCCAGATTGCTAGTTACCTTTTTGTCACGTCCGATCGGGAAAAAATGCATTGGGCTGGTTGATCAAATTTGGGATGGTTTTTGATGCATAAAATCGCTCAATATTTTTCATTATTTATAAGAGTACGCACTTTGGGCTGGTATTTTTTTAAATTGGAGGGTTTTAAGCTGTAGCTGCGCTGGAATCTTCAGTACAATCTGGCAACACTGTTGCTGTTACTGTGACGCAGCCGACACGTGATGTGATGACATCATCGGTAAACAAAAAAATATACGGATTGGCCGTCCACACGAGTCCGCAAGGGTGTCGGATTCAGATCTATCCACTTTAGGACCCGGTATCAAAAGAGAGCGGATTCAGTCTCCCAAATCGCCGGATCAGTGTGGACGGAACGCCAATCCGATAAGAAATGTGTGCGGATGCAGTGATCCGCGTCTCCGTGTGGACGGGGCCTTAACATGAGTTAACATGTCACTGACGAGAATGAATGTTATTTAACAAGTCACTAGTGAGATTTAACGTTTTAAAGAACACAAGAGTCAGTTGACGCAGAGACTGGAGGTTATTGATGATTCAGCTGAACAGTGAGTGGTCTGAAATATCAAAGAATAATAATGAATATTAAATATTAATCTAAAATAAACAACATTTACATTGGTAATAAACATGAGTAAATAATTAATTGATTACAGAAGTGTTGCAATACTTGGTTAGTGCACAAAATGGCATCTAGGGAACATACATGGAGTTTTTTCATCATGAGGGATCATCGGTGTTGTAACGAAATACCAAAAAATAAATAACAATGCTTTTTGATCCCCAAAGTGTTGAAAATTGCAATTAGTTTATAAAAATGTTTACGGTTTAATTACAACCTTGGCTTTTAACGGTCAGTTTTCACTAATGTGAATACTTTGTTTTATTTCTATTTTAAAGATGTAATTAAGCATTATTAATATAGTCTTACCACTTTCTAAACAGACTGCAGTTCCACTGCATATATATGGAGCCCTTTATACATTTATTTACTATATAAATGTGTGTATAGATAGATATGTATGTGTGTATATATATATATATATATATATATGTATATGTATATATATATATATATATATATATGTATGTGTGTGTGTGTGTATAAAGCCTTTCTTCATGTGAAATAAAATAACTTAAATATTAGTATTTCTTAAATCATTCCTGCTAAAGTACAATGAGGAGAGTAATGCTGTTTTTTCTAATCTCAAGCAGTTTTCAGATTGAATTGATCTGCCATGTCAGACTTCAGTTCAACACGGCAATTATAGCAGATAAATGAATCAACGCAATGTAATATTTGTATAAAGCCTTCCTCCATGGGAAACAAAATAACTTAAATATTAGTATTTTTAAAATAATTCCTGCTCATGTAATGCAGCAGAGTAATGCAGTTTTTTGAACTCAAGCAGTTTACAGTTTGAAGCGATCTGCCATCGTTTTTGCATCCTTTTAAATACCTTATTTCATTTATTGTTTAAGTGTTCACAAAACATCGATCTATCAGCGAATCTGCTCAGGAAACGCGTTTGAACTCGAGAACAGGAGTCAGACTTTAGTTAAAAGCAGATAAAAGAATTAACACAATGTAACTATATACTCGAGAATTAGTTATAAATAACTTTGACTGTTAGACGCTGCATTTGAAGAAAGTCAGCGCGCGCTGCTCAGGGAAGCCATTTACATGCGTCTTCCCCGTGCAAACACGAGCGAGAGTCAGAATTCGGCAATAAAGTACATAAATGAGCGCTATAAATAAACTTAGGCGATTAGACGGTTATGCTTTGGCGCGAGTCCAGGAGGACGCGCGTTTAATCTTCACTTACCTTTCCTATAGTATCATAGTGCTCAACAGCGAAAATCCTTTGCCGAGTAAAGACGAATGAGAGTCAGAATTTGGCCATATAAGTGCATAAATCTTCAAGGAAACACGCTGCAGCGGTTACTTGATAATCGGAAACAATTTCCGTTTGATCATAAACTCTCTCACATAAATCTATTTTAGGAGATTATGATCTCTCTCTCCAGCAGTAATGGCGTCTTTGAAAAGCTTTGAGGCTTTGAATTGCAGCGCTCTGATTCGTTCAAACTTCAGTGCTCTCACTGACAGGGGTGTAATTTTGTGATATTATGAATGTAAAATAGAGAGATTTAACTTACTAATTAAAGTAAAAAATCGATTGTAGACCTGCAAGTTTTTTTTCAGGATTTAAAAAAATAAAATGCATGCCCATTGGAATGGACATGTTCACACATACTGTATTGAAATGTATTATATATCAGGTGTAATGTTGTGATGTTACCAACAGATGGAGTGGACGCTCTATCTAAAATTCAGTTTTCACTTCATTAGTGAAAGTCTATGGAGATTTTATGACTTTAATCTTCAGTTTTATCAAAAATCATAAGTCTGATCAGTCTGAAAAGGGATAGCAACTCAAGTCAGAACAGGTCTGAAGTCTGAGCAGAGTTTAGTGGTTGTAGCTTTAAAGCTCTAGGAGGAGATGCATTGAGAATTTTAGGTAAGAAGAATAATAATAATAACTAGATAGAGGAAGTTTATGATATAAACTTCAGTTGGCTTGAGAAAGCCTAGCCTGAAAGTTTAAATTAGTTGTAAAAGCTTCAAGCTTAAAGTTTTGAGAGTTTGTCGCTAACAAGATTTATTTGGAGATTACTGATGATTCAGTTGGTCAGTGAGTGGCGCTGTTTCCCACACACAGAAGCAGCATTTTCTACAGTTATATTTGCAATCTTTGATATGTTTGCCAGTATTTCATAGTTAGTATGTAAAATAGAGAGATTTAACTTACTAATTAAAGTTAAAAAGTCTTTTTTCAGGATTTAAAAAAAATGTATATCCATTGCAATGGACATTGGGTTCCAATGACTGCTACTCAATGCACATGCTGATTGAAATGTATTATATATCCTCTTGAGTCCCACAAGTTTGCCTGATGTGCATTTTGTAATTTTTCTTGCTATTTGAGATATGTAGGACCTAATAAATACAATACCCCCCCCCCCCCCCGAAATGTGTACAGGTATTGTACAGATGTCTTCATGTGGTATCATAATGCTATTTGCTGTTATGGCCAGTAGGGTAATAATTAGTCAAAATTCAAATCTCATTCTAAAATGTCAAATTTTAAGAAGAAATTGAGAAAATCTCATATGCAGAATATACAATTATTTATTTAATGTGATTAGTGCAAAGTGCACTACTGCTCTGTGCCACTGGGGAATACCTTGAAAGATACACACAGGAAATGTGTGTGTGTAAAGTGACTGCACTGACTCTAATGCATTTTCTATTAGAGGTTTATTTTATTAAATGTGCAATTTGTAAAACAAAAACCTCAAAATTAGTTGAAATGTTATATTGTTCAAGCTCTTGACCTTGGGATTTTTTTATGTTTAATTTTGTTTTATATTGGTTTATATTAGTTTGACATTCACAGCTGTTAAGACCAAATGTCCACTGCAATTGACAACAAAAATTGCTATGAAGGAGTTATGATTTTTTTTCTTACTCATTAATAGATGCCTAATTTAATGGGATATTATTATTATTATTTTTTTTTTTTTCAGAAACCTGGAACCTAATTCTGGGGCATATTCTTCGTACGTCGCTTACTACATCCAAGATCAGTTGACACATCCGGGATGACATAATCGCGCTAACTATGAGCTGGATGATTCGGTTCTTTAAACGCACCTGTTGTTGACGATTAGTATAGCTGGATTGAGTTATCTGAGATCATTGCGCGTTCATGTGCTGGCTTAAAAGGGGATATGTATCGATAGTAGAAACACTGATCAGCAACATTTTGATTGGTCAGTGAGCATGCTGAAAGAGCGCGCACAGTATTTCTCGGCGGCGCGTCGCTGAATTTCAGTGTTTAATTAAAACACAAGGAAACACTTTAAAGCTGCAAATGCAGGAGAGAGGACTGGCAAAAAGTTGCAGACAAATTAAATTTGTGAGAAGCCTAGTGATCGTGTGTGTAATTATATTGACTCATATTAATTGTACTCTATTTCATAATCATCTTTTATATTAGAGCCACCACAGGACCCACTAGAACTTGGGAACAAGTAAAAGTAAAATGCAAAAATGTTCTGCAAAATAGTATCTTTACTACTTGCGCTGTGCTGCAAAAAAAAAAAGAGTCAATTAATGAAATAGAATTGCAAAAACTAATAAAGCAAAAAGTCAGACTTGAGATTGATTTGCTTCAAGAGGAACTTCAAAGTTAATAAAATACACGAATAAACACACTGTACTATTGAGGACCTTGCATGATTTATTTATTTCATTCCACAGGCAAGAGATGATCAGCTGGATTTTTTTAAATAAATAAAATAAACTGTAAACTAACTGTGTGCAAAGTTCCCTTTTTTCAAAAATGACTGCTTGAGTGCTGGTAACTTTGCGAATGGCACGACAGACAGCACTTTCACAATGTTCTCCGTATACCAACAGTGTAAATGAACGTGCCGCTCGCAAAGTAGCGCAAGGCAATACACACAGTTTGAGCTGTAGCTAACGCCCGACTACGACTAATTGTATCTAAATTAACTAGATACATTATACCCTCACGTGAAAAACGAAATATAATATACATATATATATAATTATTATATTAAATATATTATATTGCACCTTCAGCAACAGGTTTCTCTCGTAAAAACGGACAGGACATGTTGCGACAAACTTCCCATATCACCTCCGCTTGCGTGAACTAATCCTGCTAACTTGAAGTAAGCCTGCTCCGAGCAGGTTCACTTCAGCGGACCTGTTACTATGACAACAAGTCCCGGATGAGCGTCGAAGAACCGAACAATCCAAGATCATGCGAAATCGTCAACAATCTAATCCAGCTAAGTGAGTTAGCAAGGTACGAAGAATATGCCCCAGGTCTGAAGGAGATATATGTATATATAAATTGTTTCTTCCTGTGAAATAAAATAACTTAAATATTAGTATTTTTTTTAAATCATTCCTGCCAAGTACAATGGGGAAAGTAATGCAGTTTTTTCTAATCTCAAGCAGTTTTCAGATTGAATTGATCTGCCATGTCAGACTTCAGTTCAACACGGCAATTATAGCAGATAAAGGAATCAACGCAATGTAATATTTGTATAAAGCCTTCCTCCATGGGAAACAAAATAACTTAAATATTAGTATTTTTAAAATAATTCCTGCTCAAGTAATGCAGCAGAGTAATGCAGTTTTTTTTTTAATCTCAAGCAGTTTACAGTTTGAATCGATCTGCCATGTTTTTTGCATCCTTTAAAAATCGTATTTCATTTACTGTTTAAGTGTTCACAAAACATCGATCTATCAGCGAATCTGCTCAGGAAGCGCGTTTGAACTCGAGAACAGGAGTCAGACTTTAGTTAAAAGCAGATAAAAGAATTAACACAATGTAACTATATACTCAAGAATTAGTTATAAATAACTTTGACTGTTAGACGCTGCATTTGAAGAGAGTCAGCGCGCGCTGCTCAGGGAAGCCGTTTACATGCGTCTTCCCCGTGCAAACACGAGCGAGAGTCAGAATTCGGCAATAAAGTACATAAATGAGCGCTATAAATAAACTTAGGCGATTAGACGGTTATGCTTTGGCGCGAGTCCAGGAGGACGTGCGTTTAAACTTCACTTACCTTTCCTATAGTATCATAGTGCTCAACAGCGAAAATTCGTCGCCATGTAAAGACGAATGAGAGTCAGAATTTGGCCATATAAGTACATAAATCTTCAAGGAAACACGCTGCAGCGGTTACTTGATAATCGGAAACAATTTCCGTTTGATCATAAACTATCTCACATAAATCTATTTTAGGAGATTATGATCTCTCTCTCTCCAGCAGTAATGGCGTCTTTGAAAAGCTTTGAGGCTTTGAATTGCAGCGCTCTGATTCGTTCAAACTTCAGTGCTCTCACTGACAGGGGTGTAATTTTGTGATATGTATGTAAAATAGAGAGATTTAACTTACTAATTAAAGTAAAAAATCGATTGTAGACCTGCAAGTTTTTTTTTTCAGGATTTAAAAAAATAAAATGCATGCCCATTGGAATGGACATGTTCACACATACTGTTTTGAAATGTATTATATATCAGGTGTAATGTTGTGATGTTACCAACAGATGGAGTGGACGCTCTATCTAAAATTCAGTTTTTACTTCATTAGTGAAAGTCTATGGAGATTTTATGACTTTAATCTTCAGTTTTATCAAAAATCATAAGTCTGATCAGTCTGAAAAGGGATAGCAACTCAAGTCAGAACAGGTCTGAAGTCTGAGCAGAGTTTAGTGGTTGTAGCTTTAAAGCTCTAGGAGGAGATGCATTGAGAATTTTAGGTAAGAAGAAGAATAATAATAATAATAATAATAATAATAAGTTTAGATACAATATCACTAAGTTGGCTTTCTCAAGCCAACTTAATAATAAGTTTAGATACAATATCACTAAGTTGGCTTTCTCAAGCCAACTTAACTAGATAGAGGAAGTTTATGATATAAACTTCAGTTGGCTTGAGAAAGCCTAGCCTGAAAGTTAAATTTATTTGTAAAAGCTTAAAAAGTTTTGAAAGTTTACAGATGGATAGATGGAAAGAATTAGATCTTGAGCATATATACTCTTGTTAGTTATTGCCTTGCGTTGTTTCTAGGCAGTTACTAAGGTGTCGTTATGTTCTTTGATCATAATTTAATCTTTAATCAATTGATGATCAATTTTGCTAGCAAGATTTAATGTTAATTATCTTGTTGCTAGCAAGATTTAGTATGAATTCCGAAGTCATTAGCAACATTTAACATAAATAAGCATGTTGCTGGCAAGAATTTGCTGAATTAGCATATTGTTAGCAAGATTTATCGTTAATTAGCTTGAAAAGTTTTGAGAGTTTAAACTTAAAAATAAGTTATAATTATGCTTTTTGATCCTCAAAGTGTTGGAAAATTGTAATTAGTTTATAAAAATGTTTACGGTTTAATTACATCCTTGGCTTTTAACGGTCAGTTTTCACTAATGCAAAAAACTACTTTGTTTAATTTCTATTTTAAAGCTGTAATTAAGCATTATTAGTATAGGCTAATCACTTTCAAAAGAGACTGCAGTTACACTGCATGTATATGTAGCCTTTTATATATACTAAATAGATGTGTATGTGTATATATATATATATATATATATAATATGTATAAAGGGGAAAGGAGGAGAGTAGACACGAGAAGTGCGTTCAACCCGGAGGGTGAGTTTATTTACACATTAAGAGATGCACAGAGAGTAAACCAGTAGACCCTTGACTGTTGTCCTTCAACCGTTCCTCTGTGCTTCTCAAGTGCTCCCCAAAAGTGAGCCTTTGTGGTCTCAAGGCATGAAGGTGAGAGTTGAGTGTACAATGCTGAAGTTCAGGCTGTGTAGAGAGTCTTTACCACAGTTCTCCTGTTAATCACTCTCTGTGGGGAAACTAAAACAACAACATAACCATTAGTCTCCTTTGAGAGAATCTTCTCTACCTCTTCTGTTTCAAACAGGGCATTTATCCCTGTCTAGATGATTGCCTGAACTTCATCAGCTGGGCTTCATGATTGCTTTCCAGCTGGTGTGTGTGTGTTGCCAGGGGCGACGCTTGACGAGCTGCTGGTGACTCGCCACATTCCCCCCCCCTTTTTTCTCTCCGTTGTGGATCCTGTTGACCAAAGCGAGAGCCGTTAATGGGGAAGGGGTGGGGGTGGGAATGACCCTTACCAGACCTGACCAACTGGAGAACATCCTGGACAACCCATCTGCATTTCCGTTGGAGACTCCGGCCCGATGCTTAACCACAAAATGGAAATCCTGCAGAGCTAGAAACCATCTGGTGACTCTGGCATTGGTGTCTTTTGCTTTGGCCATCCACTGAAGGGGGGCATGGTCAGTCACCAGGGTGAAGGACCTCCCCAAGAGGTAATAGCGCAATTCGAGGACTGCCCACTTTATGGCGAGGGCTTCCTTCTCGACTGCAGCATACCGTGTTTCTGGTGGGGTGAGTTTCCGACTAATGTATGTGACTGGATGTTCTTCCCCCTTGATGGTTTGTGACAGAACTGCTCCCAGACCGATATCCGAGGCATCTGTCTGGAGGGTGAAGGGCTGGGAAAAGTCTGGGGCGTGTAGAACTGGGGATGAAGAGAGTGCCATCTTGAGACGCTGGAATGCCTCTTCAGCTGCAGGGTTCCACTTTACTTTGTCTGGTTGGCCCTTTTTGGTCAGGTCTGTAAGGGGACAAGCCAGAGAGGAGAAGGACTGGATGAAACAACGATAATAGCCCGCTAAGCCCAGGAAAGCCCGTACCTGTTTCTTTGTAGTTGGCCGGGGACAGTCCCGTATTGCTGCCACCTTTTCATTTTGGGGAAGGATAAGGCCACGGCCTATGCGGTAGCCCAAGTAGCGTGCTTCGTCTAGTCCCAGATGGCACTTGCGGGGATTAGCAGTTAGTCCAGCCTGTCGTAACGCAGATAGTACCTCCCGTAACCTGGTTAAGTGGTCTTCCCAACTCTCAGAGTGGATCACCACATCATCAAGATAGGCAGCGGCATACTCCTGATGGGGTCGCAGAACAATATCCATGAGCCGTTGGAAAGTGGCTGGAGCCCCATGAAGGCCAAAAGGAAGGACCCGGTACTGCCAGTGACCTGAGGGTGTACTAAATGCTGTTTTCTGCTTGTCCTGAGGGCTCAAGGGTACTTGCCAATAGCCCTTGGTGAGATCTAGTGTGGAAATGTAACGTGCCCTACCGAGTCGTTCGATGAGTTCATCCACTCTGGGCATTGGGTAACTGTCAAATTGTGAGACTTCATTTAGCTTCCTGAAGTCGTTACAGAAACGGAAAGTGCCATCAGGTTTAGGGACCATGACGATCGGACTTGACCAAGGGCTATTGGACGGCTCAATCACTTGCAGTTGGATCATTTTCTTCACCTCCTCCTCAATGGCCTGCCGGCGAGATTCCGGGACTCTGTAGGGCCTCTGCCGAACGAGGACCTGGGGAGGGGTCCGTATTTGATGAGTGAGGATGGTGGTGCGTCCAGGAAGTTCAGAGAAGACGTCCTTAAAGCTGTAGACCAGGGAATCCAGCTCCTTACGCTGGGGTCCTGTGAGATGAACCCCAAAATCTACTATGGGGTCAGCAATGTCAGCTATCAGGACAGTCGGCGGAGCTTCCCCCACCCAACGCTTTAAGAGGTTGATGTGATATATTTGTTCTTTCTTTCGCCTCCCGGGCTGGCGCAGCCGATAATTGACAGGTCCCACCCGTTCGACAACAGAGTTCTTATCCCAGTCACGCCCATCCTCAGCGACGACCCTCTTTAGCATCTGCTTCAAAGTTTTGTTAAAACGTTCAACTAGCCCATCAGTCTGAGGGTGGTAGACAGAGGTTCGAAGATGTTTTACCTTTAACAGACGGCATAGATCAGCCAAGATCCGGGAAACGAAAGGCGTCCCCTGGTCGGTGAGTATCTCCGCCGGAATTCCCACCCTGCTGCAGAGTAGAAACAGTTCCTGAGCTATGGCTGCCGAGGTTGCTCGCCGAAGGGGGATGGCCTCAGGATAGCGGGTGGCGTAGTCCACGATGACTAGGATATGTTCGTGTCCCCGGGCAGATTTAGGCAGGGGCCCTACCAAGTCCAAGCCAATGCGGGTGAATGGCACCTCAATGACTGGCAGCGGTATCAGTGGGGCAGGAGCTGGTTTCTTTGGGGCGGTTCTTTGACAGACCTCGCAGGCTTGGCAAAAGCGCCGAACGTCCATATTCATCCCTGGCCAGTGGAATCGGTCTCGGAGACGTTGGAGGGTATTTTCTGAGGCTAGATGTCCAGCCATGGGATGGGAGTGGGCAAGTGTCATCACCAGGTCTGTTTTCACTCTTGGCAAGACCAGTAACTCCTTTTCTTCACCCCGCCTGACTGCCACACAGTACAGCAAACCGTTTTTGATCAAAAAGTGCGGGGAGGGATGAGGGGGTGGTAGGCGTTCATCCCCCTCTACTATTCTGACCTGGTTCCAGCAGTGTTTTAGGCGGTCATCTTCTCGCTGCTCCCTACCTAGAGTTCCTCCTGAGGTAACCTGCTGGAAGAGATCAGAGTAGACATCAAGATTAGCACTAGCTGACTCACCCGCTCTTTCGCTCTCGGAAGCAAGGTAAGCCTGGCGACTGCGTCTTCCCCTCAGCTCAGCAGGTTTTTTCCGGTGCTTGGGCTCTTCTGCCCGGCGGAGGAGTTGGTCCAACCCAGGCCAGTCTCTCCCTAACAGCAAGGGCACTGGGAGATCGGGGAGAATGCCCACTTCCACTGACCATGTACCTGGAGCGGCAGAAATTGTTACAGTTTGAGCCGGGACATACCTGGTGTCCCCATGGACACAGGTGATGGGGAGACGAGATCTGCCAAACTTGGTTGTTCCCAGAAGCTGAGGGCGGACCAAACTGACACTGCTTCCTGTGTCCAAGACTGCTCGGACTCGGCGACCATTGATCCGTACTTCTTGTTCGGGGGCGCCATCTGGTATCGTCTGATGGACGATGCAGCCCGCTAACCAAGTTCGCCCCGCTGGAGGTACAGGATCGGTAGGCATAGGTTCATCTTGGGGTGTGCCTCGGGGAGCCGCCAGGCTTACAGGCTTGCGGGTGCCATCTATCCCTTGTCGCTCTCTGTTTGTGCCCCTCCGGGTGAACGGGACAGCTCTTTCCCCTACGTCTCTTGCAAGTGACGCTTCAGAAAGTTCCGCCGCCTCCACAAGTTCAGTCAACGTGGTGGGATTGGTGAGTCCCACAGCTCGGCGGTGGGGTCGGGGAAGGGAACGCAACAACCTATCGACCGTGACTCTTTCCACAACTTCCGCTGCTGTAGCTTGCTCGGGCAATAGCCAATGTTTCACCAGTCGAGCCAGCTGTGTGGCCTGAATCCGCACCGGAATACTAGGGTCAAACGTCCACTCATGCACTTTCTGTGCTGCACACACTGAAGAGAGCCCCACGCAGCCAAGAATTTCCTTCTTAAGCACAGCATAATCATTTGCTTGGTCTACTGGAAGTGAAAAATAGATCCGCTGCGGCTCTCCCACGAGTAGAGGGGCAAGAAGTTGGGCCCACTCGGATTGATCCCAACCTTCTCGGGTAGCTATTACCTCAAACATATGGAGAAACGCCTCAACATCATCTTGAGGTGTCATCTTAGGGAGGCTTTGCCTTGCTGCTGTACATCTCTCAAGGCGTGTTGTGGAAGCCACTGTGTCTGTTTGCAAGTGCAATAACTCTTCAGCGATGCGTGTCTGGCTTGCCACCATCGCTTCAGACAACTGCTGCTGTCGGACTGATACCTCTGTAAGATGACGGATGATATCTCTCACGCTGGGGGAAAGAGCTTCCTCAGGGGAGGCTTCATGTCGCTGATCTCCTGCCCGCATTCTCCACCAATGTAGCGGGTTCCTAAAGGGGAAAGGAGGAGAGTAGACACGAGAAGTGCGTTCAACCCGGAGGGTGAGTTTATTTACACATTAAGAGATGCACAGAGAGTAAACCAGTAGACCCTTGACTGTTGTCCTTCAACCGTTCCTCTGTGCTTCTCAAGTGCTCCCCAAAAGTGAGCCTTTGTGGTCTCAAGGCATGAAGGTGAGAGTTGAGTGTACAATGCTGAAGTTCAGGCTGTGTAGAGAGTCTTTACCACAGTTCTCCTGTTAATCACTCTCTGTGGGGAAACTAAAACAACAACATAACCATTAGTCTCCTTTGAGAGAATCTTCTCTACCTCTTCTGTTTCAAACAGGGCATTTATCCCTGTCTAGATGATTGCCTGAACTTCATCAGCTGGGCTTCATGATTGCTTTCCAGCTGGTGTGTGTGTGTTGCCAGGGGCGACGCTTGACGAGCTGCTGGTGACTCGCCACAATATATATATATATATATATATATATATATATATATATATATATATATATATATATGATACTGTGAATAATACTTTGTTTTATTTCTATTTTAAAGCTGTAATTAAGCATTATTAATATAGGCTAATCACTTTCAAAAGAGACTGCAGTTACACCACAGTTACACTATATGTAGCCTTTTATATATACAAAATAGATGTGTGTATATATATATATATATATATATATAAATAAATGGTACTGTGATACTGTGAATAATACTTTGTTTTATTTCTATTTTAAAGATGTAATTAAGCATTATTTATGTAGTCTTACCACTTTCAAAACAGACAGCAGTTACACTGAATGTATATGGAGCCCTTTATATTTACAATATAAATGTAGATAGATATGCATGTATGTGTGTGAATAGATTTAGGCGCTATAAATAAACGTAGGCGCTTAGGCGTGGACGCGCGAATGCGGGAGGACGCGCGTATATGGAGCCTCTAATACATACTTTTTAGATGTATATGTAAATCCTTCCTTCATGGGAAACAAACTTAAATATTAGTATTTTAAAATAATTCCTGCTAAAGTACAATGAGGAGAGTAATGCAGTTTTTTCTAATCTCAAGCAGTTTTCAGATTGACTCGATCTGCCATGTCAGACTTCAGTTCAACACGGCAATTATAGCAGATAAAGGAATCAACGCAATGTAATATTTGTATAAAGCCTTCCTCCATGGGAAACAAAATAACTTAAATATTAGTATTTTTTAAATAATTCCTGCTCATGTAATGCAGCAGAGTAATGCAGTTTTTTTTAATCTCAAGGAGTTTACAGTTTGAATCGATCTGCCATGTTTTTTTGCATCCTTTAAAAATCTTATTTCATTTACTGTTTAAGTGTTCACAAAACATCGATCTATCAGCGAATCTGCTCAGGAAGCGCGTTTGAACTCGAGAACAGGAGTCAGACTTTAGTTAAAAGCAGATATACGAATTAACACAATGTAACTATATACTCAAGAATTAGTTATAAATAACTTTGACTGTTAGACGCTGCATTTGAAGAGAGTCAGCGCGCGCGCTGCTCAGGGAAGCCTTTTCCAATGTATATTGACTCACGAGCGAGAGTCAGAATTCGGCAATAAAGTACATAAATGAGCGCTATAAATAAACGTAGGTGCTTAGACGGTTATGCTTTGGCGCGAGTCCAGGAGGACGCGCGTTTAAACTTCACTTACCTTCTCCATAGTAATGTACTCCGTTGCCGAGTAAAGACGAATGAGAGTCAGAATTTGGCCATATAAGTGCATAAATCTTCAAGGAAACACGCTGCAGCGGTTACTTGATAATCGGAAACAATTTCCGTTTGATCACAAACTCTCTCACATAAATCTATTTTAGGAGATTATGATCTCTCTCTCCAGCAGTAATGGCGTCTTTGAAAAGCTTTGAGGCTTTGAATTGCAGCGCTCTGATTCGTTCAAACTTCAGTGCTCTCACTGACAGGGGTGTAATTTTGTGATATTATGAATGTAAAATAGAGAGATTTAACTTACTAATTAAAGTAAAAAATCGATTGTAGACCTGCAAGTTTTTTTTCAGGATTTAAAAAAATAAAATGCATGCCCATTGGAATGGACATGTTCACACATACTGTATTGAAATGTATTATATATCAGGTGTAATGTTGTGATGTTACCAACAGATGGAGTGGACGCTCTATCTAAAATTCAGTTTTCACTTCATTAGTGAAAGTCTATGGAGATTTTATGACTTTAATCTTCAGTTTTATCAAAAATCATAAGTCTGATCAGTCTGAAAAGGGATAGCAACTCAAGTCAGAACAGGTCTGAAGTCTGAGCAGAGTTTAGTGGTTGTAGCTTTAAAGCTCTAAGAGGAGATGCATTGAGAATTTTAGGTAAGAAGAATAATAATAATAACTAGATAGAGGAAGTTTATGATATAAACTTCAGTTGGCTTGAGAAAGCCTAGCCTGAAAGTTAAATTTATTTGTAAAAGCTTAAAAAGTTTTGAAAGTTTACAGATGGATAGATGGAAAGAATTAGATCTTGAGCATATATACTCTTGTTAGTTATTGCCTTGCGTTGTTTCTAGGCAGTTACTAAGGTGTCGTTATGTTCTTTGATCATAATTTAATCTTTAATCAATTGATGATCAATTTTGCTAGCAAGATTTAATGTTAATTATCTTGTTGCTAGCAAGATTTAGTATGAATTCCGAAGTCATTAGCAACATTTAACATAAATAAGCATGTTGCTGGCAAGAATTTGCTGAATTAGCATATTGTTAGCAAGATTTATCGTTAATTAGCTTGAAAAGTTTTGAGAGTTTAAACTTAAAAATAAGTTATAATTATGCTTTTTGATCCTCAAAGTATTGGAAAATTGTAATTAGTTTATAAAAATGTTTACGGTTTAATTACATCCTTGGCTTTTAACGGTCAGTTTTCACTAATGCAAAAAATACTTTGTTTAATTTCTATTTTAAAGCTGTAATTAGGCATTATTAGTATAGGCTAATCACTTTCAAAAGAGACTGCAGTTACACTGCATGTATATGTAGCCTTTTATATATACTAAATAGATGTGTATGTGTATATATATATATATATATATATATAATATGTATAGAGGTGTGTGTGTGTGTGTATATATATATATATATATATATATATATATATATATGATACTGTGAATAATACTTTGTTTTATTTCTATTTTAAAGCTGTAATTAAGCATTATTAATATAGGCTAATCACTTTCAAAAGAGACTGCAGTTACACCACAGTTACACTATATGTAGCCTTTTATATATACGAAATAGATGTGTGTGTATGTGTGTATATATATATATATATATATATATATATATATATAAATAAATGGTACTGTGATACTGTGAATAATACTTTGTTTTATTTCTATTTTAAAGATGTAATTAAGCATTATTTATGTAGTCTTACCACTTTCAAAACAGACAGCAGTTACACTGAATGTATATGGAGCCCTTTATATTTACAATATAAATGTAGATAGATATGCATGTATGTGTGTGAATAGATTTAGGCGCTATAAATAAACGTAGGCGCTTAGGCGTGGACGCGCGAATGCGGGAGGACGCGCGTATATGGAGCCTCTAATACATACTTTTTAGATGTATATGTAAATCCTTCCTTCATGGGAAACAAACTTAAATATTAGTATTTTTAAAATAATTCCTGCTAAAGTACAATGAGGAGAGTAATGCAGTTTTTTCTAATCTCAAGCAGTTTTCAGATTGACTCGATCTGCCATGTCAGACTTCAGTTCAACACGGCAATTATAGCAGATAAAGGAATCAACGCAATGTAATATTTGTATAAAGCCTTCCTCCATGGGAAACAAAATAACTTAAATATTAGTATTTTTTAAATAATTCCTGCTCATGTAATGCAGCAGAGTAATGCAGTTTTTTTTAACTCAAGCAGTTTACAGTTTGAATCGATCTGCCATGTTTTTTGCATCCTTTAAAAATCTTATTTCATTTACTGTTTAAGTGTTCACAAAACATCGATCTATCAGCGAATCTGCTCAGGAAGCGCGTTTGAACTCGAGAACAGGAGTCAGACTTTAGTTAAAAGCAGATATAAGAATTAACACAATGTAACTATATACTCAAGAATTAGTTATAAATAACTTTGACTGTTAGACGCTGCATTTGAAGAGAGTCAGCGCGCGCGCTGCTCAGAGAAGAATTTTCCAATGTATATTGACTCACGAGCGAGAGTCAGAATTCGGCAATAAAGTACATAAATGAGCGCTATAAATAAACGTAGGCGCTTAGACGGTTATGCTTTGGCGCGAGTCCAGGAGGACGCGCGTTTAAACTTCACTTACCTTCCCCATAGTAATGTACTCCGTTGCCGAGTAAAGACGAATGAGAGTCAGAATTTGGCCATATAAGTGCATAAATCTTCAAGGAAACACGCTGCAGCGGTTACTTGATAATCGGAAACAATTTCCGTTTGATCATAAACTCTCTCACATAAATCTATTTTAGGAGATTATGATCTCTCTCTCCAGCAGTAATGGCGTCTTTGAAAAGCTTTGAGGCTTTGAATTGCAGCGCTCTGATTCGTTCAAACTTCAGTGCTGTCACTGACAGGGGTGTAATTTTGTGATATTATGAATGTAAAATAGAGAGATTTAACTTACTAATTAAAGTAAAAAATCGATTGTAGACCTGCAAGTTTTTTTTCAGGATTTAAAAAAATAAAATGCATGCCCATTGGAATGGACATGTTCACACATACTGTATTGAAATGTATTATATATCAGGTGTAATGTTGTGATGTTACCAACAGATGGAGTGGACGCTCTATCTAAAATTCAGTTTTCACTTCATTAGTGAAAGTCTATGGAGATTTTATGACTTTAATCTTCAGTTTTATCAAAAATCATAAGTCTGATCAGTCTGAAAAGGGATAGCAACTCAAGTCAGAACAGGTCTGAAGTCTGAGCAGAGTTTAGTGGTTGTAGCTTTAAAGCTCTAGGAGGAGATGCATTGAGAATTTTAGGTAAGAAGAATAATAATAATAATAATAATAACTAGAGAGGATAAAGTTCGTCGAGACAAACTTTAGAAGTTGGCTGAGAAGGACGCACCGGAAACGTTAATTTCGCATGTTGGTAGCACAATTTAACATTAACTACGAAGTACGTTACAAAACCAGAAATGAACAGGTTGCTAAGGTGTTCTGGGTGGTTGCTAGGGTGTTGCTAGGCAGTTGCTAGGGTATCCGGGGTGGTTGCTAGGGTGTTGCTAGTTGGTTGCTAGGGTATCTGGGGTGGTTGCTAGGGTGTTGCTAGGCGGTTGCTAGGGTAACCAGGGTGGTTGCTAGGATGTTACTAGGTAGTTGTGAGGTCTTCTGGGTAGTTACTATGGCATTCCTAGCACAATTTAACACTTAGCTAATCACTATTAGCATGTAGCTATTCACTGCTAGCATGTGTAACATGTTGACAGTCCTGTTTGCTGGCATGAGTCAATAGAATCAACCGCCATGTCTCTACGACACTCAGATCCAGAGATAAAGGTCTGGCTAAACGGTTGCTAGGGTACTCTGTTTGGTTGTTAGGGAGTGCCTTCATAGTGATCCTGAGACACTCATTGGTTACCTGATTAAAAAGAGCCCTCCCCCTTGAGTCTATGATATTGTGATGCAGAGTTATGTTTAATACAAAATCCCTATGTAAATTACCATGAAACATGAAGGGAATGAAACAGGAAACAGGAAGTGCAAGCACTTCCTGTTTCCTGTCCAGGATTAGAAATATTAGGGTAGAATGGCAGCATCACTGATTCTCATTGGATTAGAAACTGTTGATAGAAGCGCCCCTGCACTGATACTGTGTTTAGATTTGAATTTTGACAGTTGGTCTTTGAAAGCTCTTGGCTCATTCTGAACATTCCGCAATGAAAGTCAATGGGAATTTTCCGTTTTTTGGGCTGCATTTTTAGGAAAACCGTAGGTCCGATCCCTTAGAAAAGATATAGCAACTCGAGTCAGAACAGGCCTCTGGCCTGTTCTGAATTTGGGGTCTGTAGCACTAAAGCTGTAGGAGGAGATACGTTGTAAATTTTTGTCCGTAGCATTTCAATATGTTGGCTGCTTCTCAGCCAACTTAATAATAATAAGTTTAGATACAATATCACTAAGTTGGCTTTCTCAAGCCAACTTAATAATAATAATAATAATAATAATAATAATAAGTTTAGATACAATATCACTAAGTTGGCTTTCTCAAGCCAACTTAATAATAATAATAATAATAATAAGTTTAGATACAATATCACTAAGTTGGCTTTCTCAAGCCAACTTAATAATAATAATAATAATAATAAGTTTAGATACAATATCACTAAGTTGGCTTTCTCAAGCCAACTTAAATATATTATAAAATAATGTGCGAGAATCAGACCTTATTCTTGCTACATCAATGCATTTCAAACTTAGGAACTAGTTTGAATATAACTCTGTAATTAATTTAGTTGGACCATTAGTTTATAATCATAAGGCAAGTTTTATCCAGTAGGTTGTAAATCCTCTGTTGCATAATGACAGCCACCGTTTCTCGTGGATCTCGTTTAAGTTGATGTTTAAATGTTCTTTTGATAAGTGTACATTTTATATATTAGACATAAATGAATACTCTATAATAAATACTCTATGATGAAAAATGAATAAATATATTCTAATAAGGTATTATCAACATAAAACTAACTCATCAAATATGTAAATAATAAATATCTACAAACTCTAAGAGAATAAATACTTATACACTCTACTTTTGTCAGTCATGTTGTGTCTCGACACTTCCTATTTCATCCCGTGTGATCCTTTGTGCTTCTGTCTCATTTGCCACTCCCATTGGTAATAGAGTCAGGTGTGTCTCATTATTCCTATGTGTACTTATACCCTCATGTTCTCCCTTGTCTTCATCGATTTTTAACGATCCCATGTCCGTGTCTGTTTCTGAGTTCCAAGCCCTTCCGAGTTTCTGTTTGTTTTCTGCACAAGTGTGCCATATGAGTTTGTATTTAAAGTGTTTTTCGTTTTACGTTGATCCCTTATTCCCTAGCCTTCGTCATTTCCACTCATCGCATCCGTTACAACTTTAACATAATAATATAATTTTAGTAATATATTAAAATTAAACATTTTTACAAAACTTACACGGTCAATCAATTTTCTAAGAAATTCAATTTTCTAATTTTATTAAGCAAGGCAAAAGGAGGCATTAATTTGATCGGAAGTGACAGTAAAGACATTTACATTGTTACAGCAACATTTGCAACACTAAAACTGTTATTGAACTAAATTGTGTTGAATAATTAGGCTATTTTTGACACAATCTGAATTTTAAGTCATGTAATAAATGAAGCAACATTAACACTGTCATTTTCCTGTTTATTACTGTTGAAATTGTTAGGCGCTTGTGTTGGAGGATGAGGAAGGCCAGAACAAGGAGTAAACTGACATTCACTTTAATTAGAAACTCAGAACTAAAACTTTTCAAAATGCAAAACAGAAAGGCACATCTTGCGCAAACCAGTTCCAACTGAACTGAAACAGCTGAAAACCTTAACATAGACATCAACGGATGAAGACAGAGGGAAACACAAGGGAATATATACACAAGGGATTGATTAGACACAGGTGACAAGACTGACGAGGTGATTGATTACAAGACAGGTGGATGGAAAAACACTGGAAGAATCACAGAGACATGACAGAACTGTGACAATAACGTGCTGTATAAAAGGAATATGACTTGACTTGCTACAAAAGATTTCTATTTCAGTTATTTTGAACTTCCTACATAGCAGTTATTTTGTCATTAAGTTATTTTGAACTACCCTAAATATTAAGCAGCACAATTGTTTACAAGTTTATTAATAATAATAATAATAATAAATTGTCACAATTTATTAAATGGGGAGGACTCAAATGCAGGGAAAGTGGGTTTATTAAGAATAACAAAATAAACATAAACCCAGGGGAGGGGGATAAACATAACATAGACAAGATCCAAAACTATACCGTAACCCAAACCAGGACCATTGCCGGAAACATGAACAACATCAAGACCACGACGGACTGCAAACACAAGGGCTATATATAGGGAACAACAAGATGAGAACAGCTGACAACAATCAAGGGAAACGAGGTAACAAGGTGGGAGGGGTTGCACAATGACAAGACACAATAAAGGGGCAGTGTCAGGGCTCTGTCAACAGACACTCAAAAAGACCAAACTGGAATGACAGAGCCGTGACAGAAATGTTTCTTGAGTAGCAAATCAGATCATATTAGAATGGTTTCCGTGTGACCCTGAAGGCTGGAGTAATGATGCAGAAAATTCAGCTTTGATCACAGGAATAAGATACAAGTTATTTTAATTTGTAATAATATTTCACAATATCGCTATCTTTATTATTATTTTAACATAAAGGCAACTTTGGCATAAGTCACTTCTTTAAAAAAGTATTTTTCAAAATTCAACGCTAAGCTTTTGAATGGTTACGAATAAATTTAAAAGAATTAGTATATCATGTAAATCATAATATAATTCTCATACTAATCCAATTAATTCCTGGTTGGAGACTTCTGTAAATATTTAGTTTATAATCTGGATCATGTCTCAGCTAAGCATATTAGTACAACGCTCAAACACTAATTCAGGATAGTGTAAAAGACATAGGCCAGTAAGAGTCTGCAGCATGTCTGCCTCCCACGCCAGAGACCGCAGTTTGAATCCCGCTTGGAATAGGACTGATTACATTTAAGTGTAACGTAGACCAGTAAGAGCTGTGAGTGTAAACCACACTCAAGAGGCGTACTAGCGACTGACACTAGATTATTTATTTATTTGAGGGGGCCCAGCTTAAAATGAGGCTAACGTAGTCGGCAGGATTCGAACCTGCACGGGGAAACCCCAATGGTTTTCTAGTCCATCACCTTAACCTCTCAGCCAAGACTGATTTCATCACATATCGAAACATGTAAATGAGGGGGCCCAGGCCCACCCAGGCCCCCCCGTGGCTACGCCACTGATTTAGCGTCCTTGTCAATCCTGCTCGGGTGAGGTTGTGTTGGACCGCTTACGTTATTATACACAAAGCTGCAACAACTGGCCCGATATGAACACATCAGCAGATGTTTTTTTTCCCATCTTAGTGATTCTTCCTGTGTTCTGTCCTAGGCATGGCATCAAACAGCACGTATGGACCCAGCCCTGCAGACGGTCCCAGCAAAAACACATGGAACGAGATTCTACTCTCCCTCACACTTTCGCTTGTGGCTGTACTGACCACGACAATGAACTGCTTGGTCATCACAGCCATCATCGTCACACGCAAGCTGCACCATCCCGCAAACTATCTCATCTGCTCTCTAGCCGTGACCGACCTTTTGGTGGCCATATTAGTCATGCCCTTCAGCATTGTCTACATAGTGAAGGACACGTGGATCATGGGTCAAGTGATGTGCAACATCTGGTTAAGCGTGGACATAACCTGCTGCACATGCTCCATTCTGCACCTGGCGGCCATCGCCGTGGACCGTTACCGCGCCATCACGGACGCAGTGGCATATTCGAGAAAGAGGACATCCCTACAGGCCGCCGTCATGATCAGCGTGGTGTGGCTCCTCGCTATACTCGTCACTCTGCCTCCAATGCTGTGGAGACGTCAAGAGGAAAACAGCTGCATCATTAAGCATGACAATGTCGTCTTTACAATTTACTCCACATTTGGGGCTTTTTACATCCCTCTAATACTCATTCTTATTCTTTACTATAAGATCTACAGAGCAGCAAAGACTCTTTACCAAAGGAGAGGGGCCAGTTGCCTCAACAAGTCAGAGATGAACGGACACATGCTTCCCAAGTACGGTGACAGGGAGCCAACGAGCCCAGACACCCTGAGCCCTCCGGAGAAATCTGTGTCTGAACCCTCCACCGAAGGCGACAGAGTGCGCATTGCTGTGAAAAGCCCAAAGTCTCAATCTCGCAGAGAGCGGTCCATCAGGAGACATCGCATCTCAAGTACGCGTGAAAAGAAGGCCGCCACCACTCTCGGACTCATACTAGGGGCTTTTGTCATCTGCTGGCTGCCGTTCTTCATCCATGAGGTGATTATTAACATCTGTTCGTCCTGCGCTCTCCCTCCTGAAATGACCAACTTTCTGACTTGGCTGGGATATCTGAACTCTCTTATCAATCCCCTGATTTACACCATCTTTAATGAGGATTTCAAAAGGGCTTTTCAGAAGTTAATCAAGTGCAAGAATCACTTCTAAGTCCAATGAAGGAATTACATCACGTGAGCTGAAACGATTACACACACAAAAATACCAAGATTGAAGAACTTAATTGAGTCATTTTTCTGCACAATTAAATTTTGTATTTTGAATTAAATGTATTTTACTTGTTGTTGAGACAATAAGATTATAAAAGCAAAGAATAGTTGGAATGGTTCTAGTCTTGTCAAACAAGTCATTTTGTTACTAGAAAATGAATAGGCTGGGGTGGGTTTCTCAAAAGCATTGTTAGCCAACTACGGTTTCAAGTACTGTCATTACGAAAATAATTTAACGGTTTGGCTTTTCCTGAAACCATAGATCCAAAAAACATTTGCAAACAGCATTGCAAACGTAAGTGGTTAGAGTTACAGCTCTTGAGCTCCACCAGTTCCACCATTGGGACAAAATGTTCTCGTTGCTTAAAGAGTTAGTTCACCCAAAGATTCAATTACTCTCCCTCATGTCGTTCCAAAGCTGTAAGGCTTACGTTCATCTTCTGAACACAAATGGAGGTCTTTTTAAATGAAATCGGAGAGATTTTGATCTCCATTGACAGCTACGTAACTTCCACTTTGACTCTTCAAAACGTTCATAAAGAGATAGAAAAATGAATCGATATGAATTGAGTGATTTAGTCCAAATTGTTCGCTTTATATGATGAACAGAGTACAAAATTACTTGCATGGAGAGATTATAGGCTAATTAAAATTATTCATGTAGTTTCAATTCAAATATTGAAGAATTGTGTTAAATTAACTCTTTTTTTAATTAACCAAAATTGAACAAAAGTAAACAAAATATTTTTTTGAGTGTAAAATGAAATGCCTACAATTTCATGAATGTCTTATTTAAATATTCAACATATGCAACTAGACTAGTTAGAGCTGAATTATATTTTTGTGGGATTTAACATTGTAGATTTCAAACAAACCTTGAAAATCTTGATATTTTTCATATGAGGAAAAAAATCAGGGTGACACTTTAAAATAAGGTTCCATAGTTCACTTTATTTAACGCATTAATAGTAAGAAATACATTTGTTATAGAATGTATTAATCCTTGTTAATAGAATATCTGTAAATATTGACATGAACAAGGTTAATAGGTTAGTACTTACATTTTAATTGTAGTATTTAATTGAAGTGCCACTGTTAACAAATGGACCCTTATTGTAAAGTGTTACCAAAGTCAGTTTACAGCCCATCAGCATAAATATTGAGCCATGAATTTCTGAAAGGAGGCAAGGACAAAGTTTAGATACTAAATATGACATGTAATATACGTAGATGGAATATAGCACATGCATTGGCTAAAATTAGAGTTATGCTACCAGTAAAACATTTAGACGCATTTGACTGATTATGTTTCATGAAAATGAGTGTCTTGACTTTTCACTGGTACTGTACATTACACAAACAATGCATTGTTTATTACTGCATACCTTATGCGTTTGGGCATCTGAGGTCAATTTGTTAGGCAAATATGTTGTGCATTTGTTTATTTCTTAGTTACTGTTGCTTTATCTGATAAGACTTGTTTGTTTCCTGAAGTTATAGTGAAACCAAAGATGTGAACAGAGAACTTAGTTTCACTAAAGTAATTCATATAGAAACTGATGATCTGATAAGGGACCATGAGGTACTAAATATTTGTATTGATATTCATAGTGTATCTATTTGTTGTTCATGTTAATAAATGTTTTGCGCAATATACAACATATATTGATTTTACTGATTATTATATTATGTGACATTCCACATCCTGAATTTTAACAAATTATAATTAGCACAAATGTAACCGGTTACAATTTATTTTAAGGTGATGTTGTTACAGTGTAATTACACAATAAGTAAATACTGAGAAATATTTATTAACTACATGTACTTACAACAGGGTGACTTGTAATTATGCATAATTTACTGTAAGTATAGGTAACATAACTGTCACCTTAAAATATATATAATGTTTCAGTCTGAAAATTGTTGACTCAAAACTTTAAGCAAATGAAAGGAAGTTGAACAAGATTTTTGGCAAATGTTGTAGCATGAAATGTTAAACAATTTTATAAATGTTTTTATACTCATATTTTTCTTGTATTCAATTAAAACTGATGCCGTAACATCATGTCGTCAATTTTTACCTCCGTATCTTCATGAAATCTTTATTTTTTTAAAGGGCAATTCACTCCATAATGTAATAATTCCATTAATAATAAAACAATGCAATATACGCATATAGAGTGCCTTATATTCAGTTCATAGTCATTGCCTTTTTTATGTCCCACTAAATGATACCAATTCACTGTGTTGAGCTGCAAGTCAGAATCATTTCAGAGAACTGGCAGGTTCATTAAACAGATTCACTGTTTTGTTTGTATCATCACTCAAAAGTATTCCCAGAAGCCCCCAAATCACATTTGATACCCTTATTTACATTCTACTGTTATCTAATAATAATCAAGTAAAAAAAAAAATCAAAGTGCATCTTGCTACTTTATCAAAAGAGTATTTTTTATTTTATCAATAAGAGTACTAAAACTACTACAAATTGAGATAAAGCTGAAATAAAATAAAATATAGCCTAAATATTAGTTGAAAAACATAAACTTAAAAATGAGAAATGCTGTTTTGAAATAAACTGAAGTTTATGTTGAAGCTCTAAAATTATTAACTGTAAATAAATAGATAAAACTAGATAAGTAATGTTTGATGACAAACTTTGATTTTGGCTTGACAAGTTTGAATGCCTTAAAAAGCTTGAGGTTTGAAGATTTTACTAACAGAAGTCAATAAAGTATTAAGATGTTCTAGCTAACATGTTTTAGGAAGTTGCTAGCATATTTTAATATATTGGTAACTTGTATTAAGTTGCTGTTTTAACACATTGTTAACAAGTTGCTAACATTTTAGCATGATTTGCTGTAGTATGTTGCAGGCATGTTATTAGCATGAATTAGCACATTGCTAGCAGGATTTTAACACGATCTTATCACATTACAAGCATGTTTCTAACAAACTTACAATCCTAACATGTGATAACATAAAATGATAACACATGGCTGTCATGTTTACTTTTAGCAAATTGCTAGCATTTCCTAGGCTAGTTGCTCCAACTATTTAGAACAAATAGATGTTTTGTTTCTCTGTGTTTTACACCAGCCATTTCCCTTGTATTTTAACAAGATGATTTTCTACTGATGAAAAGCAGACCCACAGCATGAAGCTGTCTACCACCACCATACTTCAATATTATCGATGTGCTTTTTGAGGTCTAGGAAGTGTCAGATTTGCACATATGACTTTGAATTTGGGATTAACAAGCTCTATCTCAGTCCCATCTGACCATAGTATCTTTTCCCACATTGCAGCTAGGCTACTATTAATGTTTGTCCCTCTTGGTTGTTCGGAGAAATGGCTTTCTTGTGCCGCCCTCCATTATAGGCCAGTGTTATTCAAAGCTCAGGCAGTTTTGCTCGTCCTGATAACTCCTGATCGTAATACTACCCACTGCGACTTTCAAACATTGGATACTGTTTTGTTGGCCACATTATCCAAAAATATAATGATTTTATCTGACTATATCTATTTTTATTTTATCATGCTCTTTATTTTCATATTTTCCTCCCTGAACAATGAGCCCCTTATCTATCTAGGTTTTTTTTTTTACATAGAAACATGGTAGTTACTTTAATTATTCACAGGAGAGGAAAGTGTTAGGCAGCTGTGTCCTCATTAGAGCCATTTATTTTTCATATGTGAGTGTGTGTGTGTGTGTGTGTGTGTAGAGCTCCTGTATCACTGGAGTTGAATATTTTAACACGTCAAGGTTTTTTGAAGAAAAAAAAAAGTTCTCCAATAAAACACCACATTACAATAATTTGCGTTTCAGGGCTTAGAAATAACATCCGAGAGAGCTACAGGGGTTGTAATAGTATAACATGACATGATTAGAGACTTGCAATATTTTACTGTGCACCAACCTGATCTCACAGGAAAACATACGTTTTTATGAGGTAGCAATTTCGTATGAATTTTTATGTGAATAATATGAAAATCTATTTTTTTCTTTAAAAGTGAGAATCACTGCATTAGTTCTCAGAAAATGGTGACCTTGGTTCTCTGTTAACAAAGGACACAAAACGACATGACAGTCTCTATCACACCTCAACATTCATATAAAACAAATTTTTGAAAAATCAGATTGCGTACAATAGGCTCACCAGCAACCTAAACAACAATCTCCCAGTTACAGGTGCAAAGTGCACAATACATAGTTATTGTCTCCCAAGGAAAGAATGATTTTGAACTCCTGAAACAAGAACTCACAGTTTTACTTACGTAACATTCATATGTAACAATATAACACATTTGCATAATGGGTGTACTCTTTGATACTAATCTTTCATTTGAAAGTCACGTTTCTAGCATCTGTAAAACCGCATTCTTCCATCTTAAAAATTGATCTAAATTACGACTTGTGCTCTCAATGACAAATGCAGAAAAGTTAGTTCATGCGTTCATGAGTTCAAGGCTAGATTATTGTAATGCTTTACTAGGTGGTTGCCCTGCACGCTTAATAAACAAATTCCAGCTGGTCCAAAATGCAGCAGCTCGAGTTCTTACTAGAACCAGGAAGTATGAGCATATTAGCCCAGTTCTGTCAAACCTGCACTGGCTTCCTATTAAACACCGAATACATTTTAAAATCTTGCTAATTACTTCCAAAGCATTAAATGGTTTAGCTCCACATTACTTGAGCTATGTTTATTCTGAGGTTACCATGGTCAGCCGGATCCGGGCCGTATCCAGATCAGATGAAGAACCTGCACATCGACACGAGCACAGCACTGCCCTGAAGTGTCTGCAGAGTCCATGACTCTACTAGACCCTTCCCTGTGAAGATCATGAACCCATCTCTAACCGGACCAAACTGGATTTCATGTTTGAATTGAATTGTTGTCAATATAATAATCATACACTGTTTGGCTGGTGGCCAGAGGAGAACTGGTCCCCCGACTAATTCTGGTTTCTCCCAAGGTTTTTTTCTCCATTCTGTTCTTCATTCATTCCGTCACCTGCTGGAGTTTTGGTTCCTTGCCACTGTCGCCTCTGGCTTGCTCAGTTGGGGAAACTTAACGCTTAATATTTATCAATTTTATTGATTTGCCTGCTCTTTTAGAGCTGCTGTTCAGCCAAACTGTGATTTTATTGTTTTCATGTGACCACTGTAAAGCTGCTTTTAAACAATATGTGTTGTAAAAAGTGCTATATAAATAAAGGTGACTTGACTTAATGCCCACCTATGGTCTTCATTGGCTGCCGGTGAACGTCTTCTTTGAACCGCTTTCAAACATTGCGTTGTGTATATGTCGATTTTTATGCTCTGCAAAAATCTCTTCTGAGGATGTGAAGAGCAGAGCACAGCGCAGCGTTTCAACAGCAGCATAACCATTTATCTAATATATATATATATATATATAGTACCCACTTTATTTGTACCACCTTGCTCCCTTGAATCACAATGTGCAAGTTTGAATAATTATTGATGCATATCAATAATTATTCAATTGGGAGTTTGAAATTTGTAGTGTTTCATAACATGCAAGTTTCTGTAAGTATGTCTAATAACTCACATTATTACTGAAACAGTTCTGCAAATCAGTTGTGGGCCACTATTACCTATAACTGTGTTGTTTATTTTCATCCTTGCAAGTAATTATGTTTTTGAAAACAAATAAAACTATATGATAATATTAATATGATAATAAAATGTCATTGCTTAGACCGTGAACACGTTTTCATCAAGCCAGTGTTCTCTAAATGCAAATGGAAATGCAAAGTCCAAGAACATAATACTATCTTTGTCTTTCTCAGAATGAAATGAGCTGATTGAGGTAAAAAAAAGTGGCAAAATTGTTACACTTTCAGCTGTACTCTACCTTCCTCATAACACATAATACATTTCTTAACCTACATACGGTTGAGCCTATTGTACTAAAAAAAAAAAAAAAAAAAAATAATTCCCCACAGGCACTTCTGTTGAATGCAGATAAAAGCACATTTGTTTTTCCATAAGACCCAAAATAGTTGTGCACATCTTGCTGTGCCTCAGGTCAATCCATGTTGAACAGAATGACTTCCCAGTGTTAGACTCTTGGCATTTGGATGAAAAACATTTTGAATGGTGCCTTTTTTATGAACGAAAAGACAAAAGGTAAAGATAAAAAGGTAAAGGCAAGAAAAAAAGAGCATGCTATATGTATACATATCTATACATCCACACATACATACACATACATGCATGCATACATATATCTATATGAAAGTTATGGATGGTAAACCAGTGTTTTGAAAGTAATTTCAGTGATGTTCAACTAAACTATTTATATACTTGTAAATTATATATACTTGTTACTTGTAAAATTTGAGTCCTATGTGGCTCTTCTCTGAGTCCTACGTCTTCTATTATAGTTTCTTAAACTTCTCGTATAACATCAAAGAGGCTTTTGCTCAGTATTTGACAACAACAGGCATTTGAATTTTCTAGATTTATTTATCACGTCAGTGCGCAATGTGGCGAGGCGAGCTCATCAACTGTGGTTAATAAGTTGTGCGATTGGACACGTATAGTGAGAAACGACAGTGCTGCGGTTGGTGGGCTGAAGAATTAGCTTCTTGCTAGACTCACAGTAACGAACCCAAATGATACTCAAGGCAATAGCGTCACAAAAATCTTCTCAGCAGTCTTATAACATTCAAACCTAAGACTGTGATAGTGTAACAGTGACACTCGTTTCAAACAGACTGTCTGAACCACTGTGCATACATGACAGTCATGCCTAATAACCAGAATTTAATATAAAGTGGTGTCCAAAGGTTTGAGACCAAATTGAGAACTGAAGGAAAAAACTTCAAAGTGTAAAAGTGCACTAAAAGTCATTGTCTCAAGATGCACACCTGTAATGTATGTTTTTTTTTCTAAAGCAAATTTAACAAAGCTACTTAAATGTCCTAATTTAACAAAGGCGTAATCCTGGCTTAATCTAAGCCCTGTCCATGAAACCGGGCCATGGAGTTTAAGTGCTCTTAACACCAAAGCAACAGAGCGACAAACTTCAGAAAATAAATTCATGATATTTTCCACTTCCATGCTTTACTTGGAAGCATAAAGCAACACTGCCTCCCTCTGAATATTACACACACTGCAACAGGTCTATTAGATCAGTCACTGACTTTCAAACAGGTTCGCTTCAGAAACCCTGACTACATTTGGAAATCAATTGGTGTCCCAAAATTGTTCACTGTAAAAAAGTAAGCATACTAAATGTATTAATATTACCATGCACTGCATAGGAAAATCAATATTTGAAAAGTTGTTTTGCATATTGTTTGTTAATTTTTTTGTTTAGTTTCATGCTCTCAGCAGTCAATAATCCAGTGGAACAAATATGTATCAATTAGGCTGCTTTTGCAAAGTGATTTTTTCAACCTTTTTCAACAATTCTCCTTCATTGAAAGACACATGGTTACATAATAAGTTGCATGTTGTTATTTACAACAATAAATCACTGTTGGGGAAAGTTACTTAAAAGCAATGGATTTCAATATTGCGTTTCTCTCTATAGAGTTAACCAATTCCATGATTTAGTTAACTTTTAATGGAAAGTATGTCTTGCGTTAAATTTGCGTTACTTTTTCTGATCTGGGGTGGGGATGCTTTTTGTTTGAAATGACTATGCATTCTGCTTGATTGCAGAAGAATAAGAGACAGGAGGAGAAAGTTCAAAATTCTTATGTTAGCAATAAAAACTATAGAATTAAACAAATATGATGTAGTCTTTTTTGCACATTAATAATCGGATCATCAAAGGTCAACATTGGTTAATAAAGTGAGATTAAATGCATAAAGTATATTAGAGTTGACATTTAACCGTTTCCACTTTTTTTATTAATTTTAAGGAACACTAAATCTGTGTTTGTGCAAGTGAGATGTGTAAAAGCACGTTCTCATTTAGTTTAGAACTACAGTATCCATGTTCAAACACTTTCTCCTGATTTTTCTCAACATACGTGACATGAAAGCTTTCAGTCAATAAATGGGAAAAAACAAAATAACTTGCAACTCAGATATTTTGTTGTAATCTGTAACCCCCAACACCATTTGCCATCTTTTCATTTCAACAAAAAATAAAGGCAAGGCAAATATACTTTATTTTAACATGGTAATTTATTTATAAAAGACAGCATTGCAGTATTGCTCTAGATTCAATTATATAAATCATTTCCATGCATACGAGTCTAATCTGACATTTTGTTCAAGGTAATTGCATTGCAGTAATATCCTTCCTTACAGTGAAAGAGATAAGGATGAGATAACTCTAGGACTTTATTTCCAAGGGTGAGCTATGATTCACCAATCTCTCTGGTTGTAGATGAAAGTTTCAAATGAACTGATTTCCTGAAGCAATGGGGATGTGCAGTCAAGTGTAATAATACAAGTATATTAATCTCATGCAGAGGTGAAAAGGCACTGGTTGAAACAGGAGGTACCGAACCTCTTTTCACTCGTGCATCTGATAAGATCAGACTTTGCAGTACTATTCTATGGTATCACATGCAATAAAGGATCAATTACATGCCTATAGTGCATCACAGTAAATCAACATCTATTAAAATGGCATTTGTCCATGTTGCTCACAGACTCAAAAAAGGATTCCATTTTCATGAGGATTTTCACTGCCTTAAGTTTTAGTCTGGATCTCATATTCTATAAAAATATTATGCGATTTCTTGTTAACCCTTGATCAAATCAGGCACTGAGTCACATCACACGAAACATGCACTGTTTATGAGATTCTATCAGCCCTGGTGCTCTTTCAATAATTTATCAAATAACACATCACGCATTACAAAAAGTACCGAATGCTACTGGGTGGTCTCATTCTGATCAACTGATATGCATGCTGCACGGTTCTCTGCTGAACACATCCGTCTTTCAGGCAGAGTCAGAGAGTCAAAAGTACGACAAACAGCGTGAAAGATCCACAAACTACACCATGCCTCAAAAGCATTTCCCTACAGATCTTTCCTGAAGAAACATATCCAGATATAAAACAGTGAACACCACTCAGTGTGCAGTAAATTAAAAAACACCAGTAAATCATTTTGATCCAGTCCTCACAAATATATGGCTTTTTGAAGACACTTATGATGCGTTTTTTTTTCCCTTTGTGGTGGAGTACAAATTAAATTGCTATTCACTTTCCCTTTTATTTCATAAAAGAAAAGAAAAATAAGAGTAAATCAAGACAAAAATATTATTTTCTGGGTGAAATTGACAATAGACAGACAATTGATATATATATATATATATATATATATATATATATATATATATATATATATATATATATATATATGAACTTGGACAGATATTTTAATAGCATCTCTTAATATGCACCATCTGTGCAAATCTTTCATATATTTAAATGCTTTTCATAGAAATTGATGTATGGCTGTTTCTTGCTGTGTATTATTAAATTGGTGCATATATATAAAAAAAAATTACTCCTTGAGGTCATTTAGCAAAAGATTGTATATTATAACCAATATGCACCATTGCTCAGTCTGTGCAAAGTTCTTTTCAAAGTTGTTTCATTATGATTCATGAGCTCTTTTTTGCTTTTCATAGTGTTGCTAGAAACTCTAAATTAAATACATGTAAAATAAAAATAAATTAAATTTCCATAGATACAATTTATAGGATAATGTGGATAAATTAAATTAAATAATATTTGTTTAAAAAGACATTGTAGGAGAATATATAAAACACGCAGCAGCATAATAATCAGTGCAAAATGCCGCAATACAATTTGGAAAATTATAGGTATAAAATTTTGTTAGAAATATTCAGCTACACGTTGCCTTTTGGGAGGTGAAGGAACAAGGTAAAGGGATCTAAATGCATAGTTGTCATTTCAGGGTACAGTTTTGTTCTGAATTGCTAGTCTCCGCTGCATGTGTTCAATAGAAACACACTGCCCACAATGATGAGTCAGTGATAGAGTGATAATGTGCATGAGTGCAATGTGGAGTTCATTCTGTGCTGTTCATGGACCAGTCATAGGGCAGATAGCTCACTTTGACCTTTCCTGCCGACAGCAGAGACTGTAGATTCCTCCTCTTCTCTGATGCTCCCATATGATCAAACACCCAGTTCAGCAGCTGAAAAAGAAAACATTACAAGCTGATCGAGTGCATCATTAAGGAGGACCAATTATGCTTTTTAAAATATCTAAAGTGAGTAATGTTGCAGTTTAAGCATGAAAAAGGTCATGCTCTACAAAGCAAATTCCAAAGGGAGTTATTCTTTATTTGAGTAAGCACTGTTTCTGAATACCCTGAAACGCCTCGAGCCTTCCTCTGGAAACACACATCATATTATTACTCATTTAAATAATTCAAATAAATAATTAAAGTAAAAAGGGGACGAGGCCAGTTTTTTATTTTATTTATTTATATTATATAGCGTATGTATATATTTGTATGTATATATACATACACACACACACAAAAAAATGTGGCAATAATAATTGGTTAAAATAAAGTCAACACTGTCAAAAATCAACACTTTCAAAATGCATAGTATAATATACGTAACATTTTCAACTTGTGTGATAGAAATCAACTTATTAATCGTAAGCATGTACATGAATTGAGAGTGATGGTATATTTTAGTTATACCTTCTCATCAGTGCCTCCAAAGTCTTCCTTGTACCACTTAAAGATCTGGCTGAGTTTCACCTCTCGTCCTGCGCTGTCAATCACACAGCTGTCGTCGTTCTCAAAGAACGCTTCCGCTGCAGCACGCAACTGACCATCAATGTCCTGATGCGAGACACACATGGACATTTAAACACAATATGCTTTTAACACAGTCAGAAATGTACAGACATTTAAAGAGCGAATTGTAAACGAGCATATTAATTCCGGGTATTAACCTGCGGTGTGTATGTCTTAATTGGAGGGCAGCCCTTTGCGCCGCAGTTCAGTGCAAAATGAATGAGAGGCTCAACTTCAGGAAGCGCCACCTAAAGGATGAAGACTCACATTATTACTGTTAATAGCATTCTCAGATTTTCTTCACTCCAGTGTTTCCCAGGATTTTTCGTACTATGTACCCCCACAGTTTTAGCACAGGTCAGGTCCTGCAGCTGAAACAGTAGAGTGTGGTGCTTGCAATGCCAAGGTCATGGGTTCGATTCCCAGGGAAAGCAAGAACTGATTAGAATGCTAATGTGTTCCTTAAATGCAATGTATATCATTTATTTGCTCAAAATACAATGAAAATATATCTAAGAATAACAATAAAATATCAGTTAACTTAAACTTTAACAATCTCTTTAACAATTTAACAGCCCTAATATCTAGCTTGTAATGTCTGTTTAACTATAATTTAATTTTGGTTTAATAATGAAAAACCTAGAAACCTGCTTAAGTAAATCCCTGAAAATGGTGCTGTTGTTAAAAAAGCCACATTACTAAAAAAAGTACATTTTTGCAATAAATTAGAATTGCCCCTTACCAATGTGAAATATGGCAACATTAATCATATTAACAGTCATATTGAGGAATGAGCTTATCCTGTACAAACTGCTCATCCTCTTCCTGAGATACCTTCAGTCGAGGGTCGTTCCTGGAAAAGGGCTTCAGGATTTGTGCCACACCTTTTCGATTTCCTCGAAGCACTCCGTTTTCAATATCCTGCAGTGTGAACACCTCCCCGCCAATGACGTAGCTCACATAGTTGAAGAACTGGAAAACAAGACAACAAATAAGCACTGAAAGCATTTAACTTTTTTCCACTTCACAATCCATTTTTTTCTCCACTTCTCTTACCCGATACCTTTGCCATATGTTTTTGGGAAAGCCCAGACGCAGGTTCCCGTGGATGACGAGGGCGTTGTAGATGTTGATAAAGAAGGCCAGTCTTTCATCACGACTCAAGGACAGCAGATCCACGCGCTGAAGCTGGACGGCTAGATCACAGTACTGCTCGAAGTACAGACTCCGGGACATGGACTTGTAATCAACTGTCTGGTCAAAAGTGGAGACCCAGACGGTCACAATGACACATACCTTTCTTATTTAAAACAGTGCATGTAGAGCTCATATCTGTGGCGAATCCATTGAACAGGACCTTGCAGCTATTTGATATGCAGCCCGTGATGAGATGTGATGAAACGGTGTGTTACCTTGCCATCTTCAGAGAGGTGATCAGAGTAGAGTTTGAGGATCAGATTCCTCAGTGCCACTGAGAGATCCCACGCTGCTTAGGGCAAGTGCCATAAAAAAAGAGAATAAAAATGACTGAAACAACCAAACATAACAGACCATAGTCAATACAGTAATACCTCGAGATACAAGCATCCCTACATACGAGTATTCCAAGATATGAGTAAGCCTTCCGGCAGATTTTTGCTTCTAGATACGAGGAAATATTCACGATACGAGCATGTGTACTGACAGCGATGCCGACGCAGGTTCACTTCACGCGTTCGCTGACTTCTGTACACATTGCCTGCGAGTAGCTGATTTTCTGTCTATTTTGTGCATTATTCTTCATAATAGCGATGATTTCTAAGAAAGTGAGTGGTAAAGATGGTAGTGAGAAGAAGAAACGCATGATGACCATGGAAATGAAGCATGAAATTGTGGATAAATATGAGCGTGGTGCCCGTGAGTGATCAGGAGCATCAGGAGGAACTGTTGACTGAGGAGTTGATCGAGCTGCAGATGATGAACATACGCAGGTGTTGCAACTCGCAAGACTCAGCAGTGGCGAGGAGGAGGAGGGTGAACCGGAGGAAAACATTTCTACAAGTGAAATTAAGGAAGTGATGGCTGTGGCAGAAGGTTTCTGATTTCATTGAAAAGAAACAGCCTGATAAATCGTCTACTGGTCGTGCTTCGGCGCTTTTTGACGACACATATCTTACTTATTTTTAAAGTGAGACAGAAACCAATCTCCCTCGATAGGTATTTTATTAAAAGGTCTGCGCCAAGTGAAAGTGAGGGTAGTCAGGCGAAAAAAGGTAAGAAAACAAATAGAAAAAAGCAAAACAATAATATAGAAACGATTTTTTTTTTAAATACATAAACTAACTTCATTTATGTTAATTTAAGTTTACATAAATTACGTAGTGTTCGTGTAAGATACGACACTGAAACAAGTGTCTGCCTACCAACCTCCTTCCTCCGCACCTGCCGCTACTGTCTGTAAAAACTTATTAATACCACATTTTATTTGATATCAATAGAAATACGAATCCTTATACTGTAGACGTACTATAATTGTGTGTGTGTGTGTGTGTCTGTCTAAACCAATTAAGAACATGTTTTTGTCCCCATTGTTACGGATCTGGAACGGATTAATTTGTTTTCTATTATTTCTTATGGGAAAACATGATTCTAGATATGAGCAATTCGAGTTACGAGCTCTGCCCAGGAATGGATTATGCTCGTATCTCGAGGTATGACTGTATATACATTATTTACATTTATGCATTTGGCAGACGCTTTTATCCAAAGCGACTTACATTCAATACATTCTTGCATTCAAGAAACACATTGACATTCTAATCAGTTCTTGCTTTTCCCTGGGAATCGAGCCCATGACCTTGGCATTGCAAAAACCAAAGCTCTACTGTTTGGGCTACAGGAAAGCATTATTGTTATTTTAAACTCGATTTGAGATTCCTGAAGGAAATAGAAAAGCTTGCAAGGCAGCAAAAGAACAGCATTAAAGATATAGATGAATCCGTTTTTTTTTTTTTTTTTTACTGTTGTTATGAGCATCTCACAACAATTTTCAAAAATGTTTAAAAAAATTGTGAAGCCAGCCTGATTTTGACACGGCACAAAATCACTATTGCCAAATCATTCACAATCACGTCACATAGGCCGCTAGACCTATGAATATTATTATTGCCCAGTGGCTGCAATGCAACATTATGCATACAAAACACTCAACACAACACTCTCTAGTTGTTTTTGTTGAAAGGAACGGCTGTTGCTCTCTGCTATTCACCAAATCATTTGCATATTCATTTTGAAATTTTTCTTTCTTTTCTCCATCTGAAGCCATAGTAACAACATTAAAAGTTTAAGTCTCTGTGAGCGTGGAAACTCCTGTGATTGCCGGCTCGCAGTGCAATAGAGTCGTGCCGTGTACCAGCGGTTTCAGTGCGGTAACTGACTCGTAACGCTTGCATGGGTGATCAAACTCACATAGTGAATGCATTAAGCATTAAGTTTAGGCTTTGGTCTAAATGCAATGTAGCATCAGAGACAGTTTGCTGCTTTGGCGGCACTATGGATTAAATTATTAAATATATGCAAGAAAGACTAAATCAATAAAAGTATGCAAACAGACTTAAAAAAGGACTGACTAAAATTCGGTTATTGTTGTCGGTGAATGCCGAACAATCAAATTCTATCATTTTCAGCAGTAAAACATCAAAAAAAAAAAAATAGCTTAAAATAAAATTTATAAAACACAATATAGCTTTTTTATAACTTTTTTTATAAGTTAAAAAAAGAAGAGTTTGGGGTCCGTTTTGTTTTTAAATTCAAACTTTCATTCAGGAGGATGAATTAAACTTACAGAAAATACAAATTTCAGGAAAAATCCTGAAAAAATGTGTCATGGTTTCCACAAAAATATTAAGCAGCACAACTTTTATCAACATTGGATATAATAATACGCTTTTTTTAAAGCAGCAAATCATCATATTAGAATGATTTGTGAAGGATCATGTGACTCTGAAGACTGGCGTAATGATGCTGAGAATCTTACAGTCTAACATACATTAAATCTGATTTACATTGTGTTTGTGCAACAGTGATGTTGCTTAGCATCTGCAAAAACATATCCCTCGTTTAGTAGCACATTTTGATGCCAAGCGCATAGACTTTAATGCAATGCTGTAACTGGCACCGGTCATGATTAATTCATTGCCACACCTGTAACCGTAATTTAAATAACCAAGGCCTGATTACAAAACTAAAAATAGATAGCACTGACTGAGACCAAGAGCATCAATTAAAAATAGATCATATTTTTTACATAGATGAGCACAGAGTACAACAACATAGGATTCCCAAAGAGAAAGATGAAACCCTTGTACAGGCAGATAGAATAATCTACAAAAGCCTATTTGAGAGAAGGCACCACCAGACTATTGATTGTGAGTCTAGTGGCAATGGGCCTTTTCCTCAAGGGGCCACGGGAACATGGCAGCCACAGAATTCAAATGCTTCCTCACCGTCAAACTCCGGGCAATTTTACCTGCTTCTTTCCTCCCTACAAAGTGCAAACATGTCTGAACATTCTTGGAGAGCCAACACCAACGGCAAATAGTTCAACAAACCAATATTACTGGGGTTTTTCACAGTAAGTAAACACAAAAATGTCTCTGGACTGTGTCTGAAAGCTGAAAAATGCTAGTCCGAGGTTTTATAAACATTTTCATTACCTTTTTGTAATATAATTTAATTTTGATAGGTCCTTTTATCTTAATTTTATTAGTATTGCTATTTAAACAGTTATTTATATATTTACCTTTAAATTGTAGTACTTGAAATTAGACCAATATTAGAAATACTGTTTTGGCAAATAACTGAAATAAATAGGTTTACGTTTCTTTCCATCTAATATATGCATTTTATTTTCCTTAAGCTTTTTTTCCAATTACCAAAAATTTGTTTTAATAGTGTTAAGCTCTATTCGGACGGGACAAGTTTTCTTATTAACGTTAGAGTTACAATTCTTATCACTCAACGTCTGTGATTTTATGTACCGATTCGGACGGGTTATCATCTCCATGTTTATTACGGAGATGGGAGTGTGTGTGATGATGCAAATGTCTTTTCATTTATTATTTGTTAATATAATTTTAATGAATCCTAAAAACCCTACATAAGTAAACTTTATATATTCATAGCAGTGGCTGTTCATAATAAACTTGTATCTTACTCTCACTGACATTAAAACGGAGAGTCTTTGCCGTTTCCGTGAATTGGGTCTATTTATTATTGATTGTAATATATGTTGTTTTTTTTTTTGTCAGACACCAACCATATTGAAGTGCGCAAACATTAGCTCAGGTAGGTCAAAAACACACGAGACGAAGCGTTCAAATAATACAACATCAGGAATCAGAGGCATTCTCATTCGGACGGAATATGATTTCTTTTGGGTTTGCTGAACAGCAGTAGGTGATTTCCAAAACACTGGAATTTTTACAGAGGCTGTTTGAGGAAAAACACGGACTTGACAGACCAGATTAAAATCACATAGTACGTATGTAAAACATGAATTTCTCAAATCCCTGGAAAACTAGTCTCCTCTGAATTTCTAAAGGTCACTTGAAATCCTATTAGATCATTAGAGAAGCCAGTCACTCTTCCTGTTTCCATACATACAATGCTGTCTGTTTAGTCACCATTGACAGGGCAGGAAGGTTTTACAGGTTCCACAGGAAGTAACAATTAGACTTTTACAGGTTTCACAGAAAGCCACAACTAGTCCCACACAAATGTTGTGTTCTTCTGACTTCTCCTAGTCATTACTAACCTGTTTGTGGCATGATAACAATGGAATTTATTACACCCAAATAAATTCCTTCAGTGTTTTGTACCATTGTTTTAGTCCTGAAGGAACCCACCGCACAGTCAGCCCAGGAAAAGCTGTTCCTGTACGCCCAGTGTTATCTACATTTAGACTGCAAGGATTTTTGCCATTATCCTTGGAGAAGCAGCTAGTGATATGGAAAAGGGTGGTTGATATGCAGCCATGAAAAAAATTAAAATAATAATGAATTGTTGCTCAGTCACCCACATTTAGTTTTCAACCATTAAAAAATGGGTAAAGATCACAAAAAAGAGCTTTTTCCCATTTTTAAACAGTCACCTTGGCAAATAATACAACAAGGATTGCTTAAGTCAACAGATTTTACTAACAGGCTTACATATCTATGTGGAAAAATAGAATATTAATACTGCCATCTTTCTAAAGTCATTTTCGGCTACCTGTAATTTGGCTTCAAGTCTCAGGTGAAAATAGTCATTTTGACCCCAACACAAAATAGTGAATTACTCAGTAAATATTAAGTATCTCTTCAGAATTTTTTTTAACAAAATGAACACAGAATGAAACAATAATTCATAAAAACAACACAAATAGCAATCATTCTTTCAAAACTCCAGCAACAAGTATAGAGAAGAACTAAAGGAAAACACACAAGCAAACAGAATCCCACGGTTTTCCTGTCAAACGCTGAAACTATTGTTTACATAAAACAATCGGCGCTTCCGTGACTGTCAAAAACACATGAATATGGGCACACGTTTGGCTGTTTGTCACTAAGCAGTCAAACACCACATCATATCACAATGCAGGGTTTAAGTTGGGGTTGTATTTCATCTGTGACGCGTTCAGACCAGGCCACACTGTTCAGCATGCATGTGATATGCAGATTAATTGCATGTTTACCCACCATAGAGTGAATGTTTACAGTATAATTTGCATGTGTTCGGTCTTGTCAGTTTACATATTCAATAGATTTTAAACCATTCCAGCGCTAGAAGCAGCAAAAGAGAACTTAATTTCATAGTCGCACACTTCATCTGCACACTCACGAAGTGCGCACACATAGAGAGATACACGTTTCAGAACTGATTCCTCTTTTCTGCCTCCTTGCACTTTGCAGAAACACACAAAACTTTGTCAAAATACCAAACACGGCAAGTACAGTGGTACCTCAAGATATGAAATGAATCCGTTCCGAGGCGGCCTTCGTATAATGAGTTTTTCGTATCTTGGAAAACATTTTACATGTAAAATGGCTAATCCGTTCCAAGCCCTCCAAAAACACCCCATTAAATTTCATAATAAAGCTAAATTGACCTATAAACAATGAAATAACGTAAAATGTCGAAGCTTACCTTTCGAGTGAGGATATCTCCGAAAGTGGCGGCAGAGGAGGAGGAGGACAAACGTCAGATAACGTACGTACGTACACTTAACTTTACGAAAACACATAAAAAATTTAAAGTTTCGGGTGCGGAGTGGCTGAGCTAAAGAACGCCAGCACGTACGTATAGAAGATGCATGATGGGAGGGATGCTGTCCAATTAGAGAGAAGGATCTCATGGCTTGGCTAGCATCAGGAACCAATGGGAGAGCAGGAGGATGGTGGCGAGTCTACTATAACTAAGATGGTGGCGTGCGGCGCGAGTTTCAAAATTGTTATGGGGCGAATCTCGGACTTTCAGACACCTTTCATATTTTGAAAACTTTTCGTATGTAGAGCAGTAAAAATTTTCATCTTTGCTTTCGTAACTTGGATTTTTCGTAAGTTGAGCCTTTCGTATCTTGAGGTACTACTGTATTCTCTTAAACAGTGGGTCTTAAGTGAACATAAACAGTTGAGAAAGAAATCGGGTTTGTGTCATCATATTGGATCCATGCATTAGCTCTTAAAGTGACAGCAGCCTTTAAATACCTGCTGCTGTCTATGTCATTAATGTTAATCAAACAACAAAACACAGCTTTAACAAAGATTAAGCTTAATATCAAGTATAAGGAAGAACTATAATAAGAAAACACCCAAGTAAACAGAATCCCTTGTTTATATTATTAGAATTTATTTTATTATTTAAATTTATCATTTAATTATTAAATTTTTGTACCTGAAATTAACGGTACAGTTAGACCTCGCTTTATTTGTAACCTTGTTATATTGTATTTATCTATGCTTGTAATAAGTGAGACTTTGCCTTTAAAAATGTTTGGATTTGATTACTTAGGCAAGTAGTTTTAGCTGTGGTATCAGAGTATTTAAAGTGTGCTTTAAGTGATGGATTTTTTTTTCTTTTTCTCGAAATATGATCCAAACTGTGAGTTTTGTGATCCGTTGAACCACTAGTTAAAAGTGGGGTTGAGTGCAACAATAACCCGGGGTTAAGCGCAGTGTGAAAAGCCCTATTCAGTACTAACCTCCATCAATCTCAGTGCCATTTTCCACAGGCACGGGTGGAGCGTCCAGCGGCACGGGTTCCTCTCTTATCGACAGGACAAGACGTTTCAGCCGCTCAGGATTCTAAACACACACAAATAAACATATTTTCCTGAGGTTCGCTCTCATTTCCTAGAAGCAAAATATAAAGCCAGAGGCTAGTCAATAATGAAATCACTAGTGATGAGTCGATCATGAACAAATCTTCAATATGACTCATTTCAGAGAGTGATTCGTTCATCTTAGCACACGCACAGTATCCATAGGTTCTATACAGGGAAAATAAATGTTTAGTTCACCTCCTGAGTCTTCAGGTCCAAGTCCTTCTGTCTTTTGTCATGTGGCATGACAGAAATTTCTTACAATTAATACATTTGTGAATTTCTGTCATGACGGTTCTATGAACTGATCGTTTCTGTTTCCGCTATAGAGAGCATAGCTTCATCCTATGGGGATTTGACTTGGAAAAATAAAATAAAACGTGATTTGCCTTGACTGTATTTTAATTGTTTCTTATTCTAAATGTGATCAACGTTTGTGAAAGTTAATGTGTTGTGGAATTTGGTAAAAAGATCCAACCTTCCCATCACTAGAAATCACACATCAGTTACTGGTTCTTATCTCACCAAGTTCTGGAGGTCCTCGTTGTTCCCAACATAAAGATTATTGAAATATATCTGGGGTACGGCACTGTGACCCGTGAGCTCCTTCACTCGCGCTCTTATTTCTCTGTGTTTGTTCACATCCACGTCACACACGGGAACACCTAATGAATGCAAAGTAGCTTTGGCCTGTATGCAGTGTGGACAGCCCGGCACAGAGTACACCGTTACCCGTCCCTTCATAATGGGCCGGTCCTCCACCATCACAGCACCTGAAAAATCAGAGTGAAAGCAATGATCCCAAAATTTGAAGAAAAAAAAAATAATAATTAGAATTCCCTGAGCATGCGTAAAACAAATATTTGGTGTCTTTCTCACTAACCTGAACAGTAAAATTGAGCATTAAAGGCATATATTATATAAAATGAACTAATATAATACACACTAATATATAATGAACCTAATTTGAATTGCAAAAATATCACATTTAGCTGTCTATATTTTGTGTGCATCATTACTAGAAATATATAAAACCACACATCTTTTAGTGGGCCAATTATTGTTATAAAATCTATAAATATATATTTCTACTCAGCTTAAATTATTATTTTTATTTTTCAGCTTTTAGCCTACTAACGAATAGCAAAAAATAGCAAAGGAGTAGAATATGAGCAGAGGGAACAGCTCATGTTGGAGCTCCTCAGGTTGACAAATCATTTCTGATTTTCTGGGACATTCAGTTCCAAAATATGTTGTTTCCCATTTATAGAAAGTGGTAAAATGTGCTTTCTTTCACACACAAAAATTGCATATTAAGCATGCTTTCCGCCCGAATACCTTATTGCCCCTCCTGTAAATCCATAATAAAGTACAGTCCACGCACTTTTAAACTACACAGTGATGGCGAACTATAACAGAACAGTGGCTGTGCATCGTGAAGAAAACTGAAAGATTAGAAACATCTGAGCATCCCCAGCAATACTAACCCATCCGTTCAGAGCAGGAAGCCAAGTCTGCACTGTCCCGGGACTAACGACAAACCTGAAGCTAAAAAACACAGACCTTTCTGTGTTTCAGGACGCGCACCTCTCTTCTGCTCAGTCGCTTCAACTCGAATCAAGACTTTGATTTTGTAAACGCTTACAGGTAACCGGTTTGCGGAGTTGACAAATTTTGACTTGGAGTATCAAATAAACGATTGAACATTGCTATGCAAAGTCACTGCGCGTTTTAATGTTATTCATAATAACCCACACAATTACACATTCACCTACAGCTGCACAATTCTCAAATAACCGAGTAAAGAAGGACAGCAGAGGCAAGCATGTGAAGTCAGCACTCAGCAACCACAACCCATGATAATATATACTCTCTAATTTTGTGTTAATTATTTAATTTTTTTTGTATATTCGGTAGCATTATCTCATTATAGTTTTGAATCCATGAATGTTTTAAATGCATTTAATTTAGTAACAGACTTCATGTAAATCAGTCTTTTATTTTGTACTCTGCCGGTTCTCGTCGCTCCTCGTGTGACGTCGCTCGTGTTCGTCATCGTAGTTCAGCGTGTGACGTTGCTCGTATCCGTCATCGCCGCTCCGGACAGACCGCGGAAGCGCGAGAGATACGCTCGCTGATCATAACGCCGGACGCGGTAAGACCTCCAGCTGCTGGTTTACATGACATTAACCACATGTGCGTTTATATCTGCGACAGATCTGATTAGTAAACGTGCTCTCCCAGAACCTGTAAGGAGCGCGTGCTGTGGTCATGGAGTCAGACTCTAGTTTGAGTGTTTATGAGCAGGTGTAGTTGTAGTTCAGCTTTAACAGCTCAGACACTCGTGTCAGATGAAAGAGCTGATGATGTGCTGTGAACGAGCAGTACGATGAACATGTTTTTGTGTAACGAAATAATAGTTTGTTCACTCATTTCTTAATTTTTTAGGATATAAAGAGACGGACGCGACTCTTCATAATGGATTCTTGTGTCTTTCTGATCACATCACAAGCTCCCTTTGCTCAGAGATGGATCTTGTGACCACATATATTCAGGCATCCTGCCTAACAACTTTATGAGATTTCCTAAGCAGCTGTATTTCTCTCTTACTCACTCACACACATACACTCTCTGTCTCTCTCTCACACAAATACACTTACTCACATTCTTTCTCTCGGTCACACACACACACACACACACACACACACACACACAAGTATGGCACCAGTCCCACCTGGTATCCGCTACCTGGCATCCTTCAACAGGGACCAGTGGTGAGTTTGTCTCTTTTATACATATATATTTGCATGTGTGTTTAGGATTGATGATCAGCGGGTCCAGTTTCAACTTATGTTCCGTTCTTTGCATGTTTGTTTATTACACATGAAACCTAAGTTGCAATAGTTTTTCCTTCCCTATTTTGATGGGTTATGTATCTGAGTGAAACAACTTTTCGAACTAGAAGAAATGTTTGCTAGAATAAACGTAGCTTTCCTGTAATTCCAACAGTAGAGCGTGCCGCTTGTATTGCCAAGGTCATTGGTTCGATTTCCGGGGAAAGCAAGAACTGATTAGAATGTCAGTGTATATCTTGAATGTAATGCAAGTCACTTTGATTAAAGATTATGAGGACAAATGCATTTTCACAAAGCATTACATGCATTAATAAATAAGAATAGTCAGATTTGATTTCATGGTGACTATAAATACTTTGGCAAATTTTACTAATTTAATCATTCAATAAAAGTATTTAAGTTGAAGATGTTTTAGTATCAATTTGTCCACAAAAATGTGGACAGAATCTGCAGATTGTCTCTGGGCCTGCTAGACAGATATTAATATAGCTAGTATGTGCTGGAGAATACAATGGAGAAGAATATAATATATTCTGTATTTAATTAACGATGAGCATCAATATTGCACCCTGTACCAACGTAAGAAGTCTGTCTTTCTGTTCATAATGCTGATAACATGTATGTTCATATATACTTGTGCTCTGTATTTGATCATGTCTTATTGTATTGCATACCTGCGTCATCAACAATATTTCAGGATTGATTGTTAAAAATCCGGTTTAGTGAGTTATATATAAAGGACACGCAGGGTAGACTAGGCGTGTTTACATTCCTGTGTATAAAATTAAAAAGTAGAAGTCTTTTCCAAAGCTCCCATATAATTACATATGATTATATTTTATATAAATAGTGCTATTTTTTTTTCATGTTTTAGTCACTGCATTTTAAGCTAAAAAAGCTTAACATTACATAAAGAAATAAATAGTTATAAGTTGTAAAATATACAGGCATCCTCTAAAAACAGAAACATTGTCACAGTATTTTTTATATGTATTTTTATATTTTTGGTTTAACCATAATTCAGCAGGATTTTTTTTTTTATTGTGTATTTAAAGTTCTAATTATCTTCAAACCGTTTTTATACCGATATCACTTTCATATCCTAATGTGAGGCGTTATAATTCCATCAACAAACTGCTCATTTTGCAAATATGCTGTTATTTGTCATTTTGTATCATTCATTTACATTTATTAATTTAGCAGATGCTTTTATCCAAAGTGACTTACAATTTGAGGAATACAGAAAAGAGATTCATCCTGAAAATGCAAAAGTACACAAGTGCTCACAGTACAAAGTTTCAAACATAAAACATACAAGTAGAGCAAGCCCAATTCGAAAAGATTTCTCCTTGCTAACAATTACTGCGATGCAAAAATGAACAGAACCAAGTATTTACAACAGAAACAAGACTTATGTGCTTTCAAGCTCCAATGATGAAAAGAGATTTTTTTATTTATTTAATCATTAACTCCATTTCGATGGTTCGCTTTAAATGTTTTACTTCAACTATAATTAGCTTTGTCTTTAAAGCAGGGGTCTCAAACTCAATTGACCTGGGGGCCGCAGGAGGCAGAGTTTGGGTGAGGCAGGAAAATAAAAAAATATTTTTTCAAACGTCATTACTGACAGTTCTTTAACTTCATTGGGTTCTTCTGAGCATGAACTGTCCTGAACATAAACAGAATTTTGAAGAACATGAACGGTTCTTCTGAAAATGACTTGAGACCTGCAGCGCTTCCTCTCGCACAGCTGAGCCTCATTTGACTTGAGGGAGGAAACAGTTGAGACTCTCAGTATAGCTTGAAGATGATCGTCAGTAAGTAGACCTGAACTTGGACTTACTGAAGTTCAAGGTTGAGAAAAAGTTTCTCATTATTTTGAGATACTAAGTCATTATTGTGAGAGTTTCTCATTATTTTGAGATACTAAGTCATTGTTATGAGAGAGTTTCTCATTATTTTGAGATACTAAGTCATTATTGTGAGAGTTTCTCATTATTTTGAGATACTAAGTCATTATTGTGAGAGTTTCTCATTATTTTGAGATACTAAGTCATTGTTATGAGAGAGTTTCTCATTATTTTGAGATACTAAGTCATTGTTATGAGAGAGTTTCTCATTATTTTGAGATACTAAGTCATTATTGTGAGAGTTTCTCATTATTTTGAGATACTAAGTCATTATTGTGAGAGTTTCTCATTATTTTGAGATACTAAGTCGTTATTATGAGAGAGTTTCTCATTATTTTGAGATACTAAGTCATTGTTATGAGAGAGTTTCTCATTATTTTGAGATACTAAGTCGTTATTATGAAAGAGTTTCTCATTATTTTGAGATACTAAGTCGTTGTCATGAGAGAGTTTCTCATTATTTTGAGATACTAAGTCGTTATTATGAAAGAGTTTCTCATTATTTTGAGATACTAAGTCGTTATTATGAGTTTCTCATTATTTTGAGATACTAAGTCGTTATTATGAGGGAGTTTCTCATTATTTTGAGATACTAAGTCGTTATTATGAGGGAGTTTCTCATTATTTTGAGATACTAAGTCGTTATTATGAGGGAGTTTCTCATTATTTTGAGATACTAAGTCGTTATTATGAGGGAGTTTCTCATTATTTTGAGATACTAAGTCGTTATTATGAGGGAGTTTCTCATTATTTTGAGATACTAAGTCGTTATTATGAGGGAGTTTCTCATTATTTTGAGATACTAAGTCGTTATTATGAGGGAGTTTCTCATTATTTTGAGATACTAAGTCGTTATTATGAGAGAGTTTCTCATTATTTTGAGATACTAAGTCGTTATTATGAGAGAGTTTCTCATTATTTCAAGATACTAAGTTGTTATTATGAGAAAGTTTCTTACACCTAATCGTAACTACGTCTGTGAAGCTCCAGAAATGAACAAAAAGCTAAATAAAAGCACTATTTCAAGTCTTCTGAATCTATACAATAGCTTTGCTTGATGAACAGATCAATTAAAACAATAGTAAGTATCAGTAGTATGATGGTCTCTCTTTAACTTCTGATTTGTTTGCTAGTTTAACAGTTGTTTGCGTAACTGAACAGAGGGGGGGGATGTCATTAGCCACTCACACAATTTAATGTCAGCTGTAATTTGTGCTCAAATCATCTGAGCTGTTACAGAGCATAGCAAGGAAAAAAATTCACTGTAAATGTTGCACTTTTCTCATCCTTATTGACCTTTGCTGTGTTTTCTATACGCAGGTACAAGGCCTTCACGTTTGCTCTCACTTTCCTGCTCTACACAAGCTTCCATCTGTCCAGGAAGCCCATCAGCATTGTCAAGGTAGCACGACCCCGTCACATTGAACAAACTCTTTACAAGGTCACGCGCTGGAGGAAACATGCGCTTTCACTGACACATCTGTTTATATAATTGTTTCCAGGGTGTGAATCGAAACCAAAGTGTTGTGAGCTTGCCGTTTGAATTTGAATGTGAGGAGACTATATTATCGCACGGCACTTTATATGTAAAGTTGGATGTATTAATATGTCCAAACTTTATCTGCTTGCATTCTCTCATATGTATTTTATTTTATATATACACTTTATAGCATATCTTAACTACTTGATTGCTTGTATGTTGCATAATATCATTGTAAATTATTATTATTGCATTTTTTAATTAAAGTTTATATTATTATTGTATATTAATATGCTATCTAAACTGTTAAATGCGACAAGGCATGAAGCAGGGTTAATATAGTTAACTAAAACTAGTAAAACGTCTGTTAACTGAAATAGATCAAAAACAAAAGAGTCCCACACACTATCAGTAGTTGTAAAAGTATCAAAATTGCTTTATTTCCCACAGCCTTTGAAATTTTGGGACAAATAAAGCAATTTTGATACTTTTGAAACTACTGATAGTGTGTGGGACTTTTTGTTCTTGATTTGACTTTTTAAACATTATTTCTCCTACACACCTATCAATTACCTACACGTGTTCATTACAATATCTGGATTACAATAAACTTAACACAAATTTGAATTATTGGCTTGAGTTTAATTATTAATTGTAAATAAATAAAATCTGAAATTAAAAACATTAAACCTAAAAACTAATATTTAAAAAAATATAATAGACAAAAGCGCATAACACAATTCAAACTATTACTACAGCTAAAATAGCACTGACAAGAAGAAAATATTATAAACAATAAAATCATGATTTTCTATTAAGCTGCTTTGAAACATTATGTATTGTGAATAGCGCTATACAGACCCCCGCAAAAAAACTTGTTTACATTTTAGGTTTTTTTTACATTTAAGCATTTGGCAGGCGCTTTTATCCAAAGTGACACAATATAATGTTTGAGCTAGATTTATTTTTTAGCAATGTATTTTTATAATTGCTAGAAATATGTATATTTTTAATTACATTTTATATATTTTTCTTCACACACATATTTAATTATTTTTTTTGTTAAGGAAAGTTAAAGATTATATGGTAGTTAAAGGAATGTAAAATTTGGAATGTAGCCTATAGTGTACATAATAGAACAGAACTGGAATTATTTTTCTTTTTTTTCTCGTCTCTGCATAAAACATTCGGACAACATTATATTGCTCTGAGATCTAAATTTGTACGAGCTGTTATCGGGAGTCCTTGTGCTTACTGGAACTCAAAAGGTTATTTTGCCGTTTTCTGTTACATATTAACTCATTTATCTGAGTGTAATCCAGAAGTGAATGGCATGCAGCCATCTAAATATGTTGTCATATTCACTGTCAACTGTATGCACTGTCAGAGTTGAGTTTGTGTTGTGTGTGTCTGTATAGAGCGAGCTGCATAAGAACTGCTCTCACGTCATGGAGGTTTCTACAGAGAGCATCCGACAGCCTAGACTTCACTCAGATCTAGACTGCAGCTGGAAACCATTCGGTAACATTATATTACAGTGTATAACAGCGATATCAGTTTCTATCATTTTCAGTCCGTGCTTGAAATCTCTGTGTTTTGATCCCTATAGACAAAAAAAACTATAAGCAGTTGCTCGGAGCAATGGATTATTCTTTCCTGTGTGCTTATGCCATAGGCATGTATCTCAGGTAAGAACAGAAACAAAACATCCCCCCCCCCCCCCCTTCAAAAACATTCACAAAACATTAATTCAATGTCTGTCACTAAAAAGATAATAGTAACAGTCATTGTTCAACTGAAATCAGTTCAATGTTGATTCAGTTTGGTTTAGTAACTGTAAAGTTAATAAATTATGCAGTAAGTTTGATTAATCTTTATAGCTGCTCTGGAGAAAACGGTGATTAACAGAGAAAATAATCATTATCCAGCTCAGTTCAGTTTTCATCCAATAGTGTTCGTACAGTAAAGCCAATACTGTGTAATATTATGAATTATTAACAATAAGTGTCCCCATCTAAGCAGGCCAAAATGTCACAGTGGCATTCTGCCATAAATGGGTTTGAAATTCTTGTCGTTCCAAACCCATAATATTTTTTAAAGGCATTTTTAATGAAACCTGAAAGAAGGCCACTAAAACGAAAACTTCCTCTAAAACTTTAAAAAGTTAATGAAGTCAATGTAAAAGTAATGCGTTTGTATTGAGAGCTTTACTTTAATTTAGGCATATAAACATTGATAAGCGCACATATATAGAGCAAATCAAATATGGTAAACGGCAGCTAAGGCATGTGTGCAATTTCTTTATGAATATTTTGAAGTGTTAAAGTCTTATGTGGTATAAAACAGCATTTTTTAAACCTTTTTAATGGACAACATAAGGAAGAATTATATTTGAATTGTAAGTGTATTTAAAGGTGCAGTAAGCAATTTCTGAGAAACTCTGATATTTGAAATCAGCCCAAACAAACTTAGTGCTCCGTCCCAAATTGCACAGATACCCAATACAAGAGTGGATGTCTCTTTATCATAGCTGAAGCAAAGCAGTGAAACTAAACGAAGAGGCAGAGGGAATGACAAGAAAGAACATAAAATGAACAATACACAAGAGTTTAATACAAGCAAGAGTTGATTGTTGGTCACCAGCAGCTCCAGGCAATGACACTCAAAGTCAATTTAAGAACATTTTACAGATATAGCTTGCAGTTTCATCAGCATCCACTTTAGTATTCGGCAAGGAGTTTGTAAGCCGAAAATTGCTTGAATATACACAAATTATATATTAACATTTCCACAGCAATGTTATACAATCTTGAAGCTGTAATTACTTTCAGGTTGAATAATTCTGATTGGTAAAGAAATAGATCAACTAAAAATCTGAGGAAAATCAACTTGGAAAATAAGACCACTCATGGACTTGTAGGCAAAACCATAACTTAATTGATTACGTGGTTTACAACAAGGACTCTGATTTAGGCACCAAGTGACCTTCCGGATCACAGAACTGCGTTTTTAGGCATCAGATTGTCGAGAAAAACGTCAGATTGTCTCCTTACGGTGCCAGTTGTAGTCTCACCCATACTGATCTGTAACAGAGAATAGTAGCACACATACAGACAGACAGAGTAAACCACTTCAAGGTTGAAGTTGCTCAAGTCCTAACTCTAACAAGAAAGTTTCCCCAAAACATACAGATAATATACAGATGTTCTTTCTCTCGGTTCAGACAATATTCATTGTCATTCTCTTGTGTTTGGATATAGAACAGTAAAGTAAACGCTTCAACTAAGAAATGGTCTCGTACATAATTTTGACGAAGTCATTCAAATAATTTAATATGTAGAAGGATAAATATTGATAAACAACTTGATTATAAATCAAAACAAATCACTCAAAATGATATACAGTAATACCTCGGTTTACGAGTTTATTTTGTTCCAAGAGCGAGCTCGTAACTCAAAATTCTCGTACACCAAAACAATTTTCCCCATAAAAATGCACTAAAAATCACTCTATTTGTTCCACATGATTACATTTTTGTTTTAGCCTATTAATTACAGTTACAATTATAACCATTAAGATCTCGTATAAATACTAATGAATAATTGACAATTAAACTCTAAAAATACTTGACAATTTACTGCATTAAGTTATTGCGCTTTACCTTTAAGTAGCGTCGCTGCTGGCGTGAAGGATTGTTTGAGAGGAGGGGAGAATTTCGTACCTTCTTACTCATCTTGGGGGCCATTGTCTATGTGCTGTTCTGTACGTATATATTTCACTACGTGAACAATTAATGTTAACAACACGAGGTAAAACCGCTGTAAATCACTTATAAAAGTATCACTGTGGTGAATGATGCAACCAAACTGAGCGACGCTGAGAGAATGAACGAGTGAAGGGGTGACAGGCTTTGTGAGAGGCTGTCGTTTAGGATATTTCCAGAAAAAATGTGCGTGAAGATGCTGAGCGTTAGGACTTTTCCACCAAAAAATGCGCATTTGCGAGGGAAAAATTTTCGTATACAAAGTCACTCTTAAACCGAGGTATTATTGTAAATATTGAGGCAGCCCTGGATTCTGGAATCTGAACCTTTTCTGCCGCTCTTACTCTCTCTCTTTCCTCTCACCAACTTGAACACTGTTTTTGTGCCTCAAGTTAAAATCTAAAGATGCTATTATTTAAAACACCCGACCCTAACTCTATGAACTGTTCTAATGACATTGGTCTTTGGTCTCATCTTGAGCAGTTGAACAGTGATATGTTTATTGTTTGTTGATAACATTCTGCCTGCTATGACACTTAATACAATATTTTCAGTGGAATCATTGGAGAGCGTTTGCCCATTCGTCTGTACCTGACCGTGGGCATGTTGACCAGTGGTCTTTTCACCTGTCTGTTTGGACTGGGATACATCTATGACATCCACAGCCTTGGCTTCTATATATTTGTTCAGGTGTGTGTCATACTTGAGGAATCTCTTATGCTCACCAAGGCTGCATTTATTTGTACAGTAAAAACAGCATTATTTTAATATTTATGCAGCAAATAACTTGTATTTTAATACATTCTAAAATAAAATGTATCCTTGTAATGTCAAAGCTTTCAGCTTTCATTACTCCAGTCTTCAGTATCACACGATCCTTCAGAAATCATTCTGATCTCTTGATTATTTGCTGATCCAGAAACATTTATTATTATTATCAGTGTTGAAAAAAGCCATGTAATTTATTTTTTCATCCGTGATAAATTTTGTTTTTATTAGAGAGTTTAACCAAACAGCATTTGTTTGAAAAAATATATATTGTGTAACATTTATAAATGTTTTTTACCATCACTTTTGATCAAATTAATGCATCCTTGCGGAATAATGGAATCGGTTTGTTAATAATATTGGTATTATTATTGTTATTGAATATTGGTATTCATTTCTTTGTTTCTTTGGGATAAAAAAAAACTCTGACCCCAGACTTTGTAGATAAAGCGTAAAACAAAGCGACTTTTTTCAGCTTCACTTAGCATTCTCTCCTTTTTTTTTTTGTAGGTGGCCAATGGATTGGTTCAGACAACTGGTTGGCCAAGTGTCGTGACTTGCATTGGCAATTGGTTTGGCAAGGGCAGGTAAGAGGCATCACGTTTTCCACTAACAATGTAAACTCAATAAATCTGTTTTAACATGAGCTTGCATTGTTTTTATTTATCTCAGACGCTCAAGATGAAGAAATGCTTATCTCTCTTAGCTGCTCTTTAGACACTCCAAAATAGTACCAGATTTACATATGTATTTGGCAGACGCTTTTATCCAAAGAGACTTACATTGCATTCAAGAAACACATTGACATTCTAATCAGTTCTTGCTTTCCCTGGGAATCGAACCCATGACTTTGGCGTTTCAAGTGCCACACTCTACTTTTTGAGCTACAGATCTCTTATTACCACGAAATCGATGTTGTACAATGTGTTTGGTTTTGTTGTGTATCAGGAGAGGCCTCATCATGGGTCTGTGGAACTCTCACACATCAGTGGGCAACATTCTGGGCTCTTTGATTGCTGGATATTATGTCTCCTCTAACTGGGGTCTGTCCTTCATCATCCCTGGAGTTATCATCGCTGTCATGGGGGTCCTCTGCTTCTTCTTTCTAATAGAGCGTAAGTGAAGATGACCTCAGGCTTATTTATTTATGGTTATGTGTTTCTCGGTGCAAATTTGTCACAAAGAACTAGTCAGGATGGTTTATGGGTATTTGATCGAATGCTCCTGTATCTCCAGACCCCAATGATCTGAAGACCGCCAGTGCCCAGAGCTCAGCTCCAAGCAATCAGGTTAGTACACCATTTATTTAGTTTAATTTCCAGTTATATTGACTATCATGACGTTTGGGGTCAGTTTTCTCCGAAACATGTTGACCACAATTGTTGGCACCCCTAGAAATATCTCTCAAGTATATTCTCATTCATTTTTTAAGCCACCCAGAATGACTAGGAGCGTGAAATTTTGAAGCTATGACTTCTTGTTTCACAGGAGTATAAATGTGAGGAAACACAAAGGCCAATGTTAAACAATGAGCAAAACCACATAATTTAGTGCTGATGTGCATCAAAAGGTTTCTGAGCATCACAAAATGAAAAGTGTCTGTAAGAAAATAGCTAACGCATTGAAAATTCCCATTTCCACCATCATGGAAATAATTAAGAAGCTCCCATCAACTAAAGATGTTACAAGTCTGCCTAGAAAAGGACATATGTCTATATTGTCTTAATGCTCAGCGAACAGGAAAATTTGAGTGGTCAAGATTCTCCAAGGATCACAGATTGAGAATTACAGAGATTAGTTCAGTCTTGGGGTCAGAAAGCCTCAAAAAATCAAACAACCCCCTACATCAGCACATGTTGTTTGGGAGGGTTTCAAGATAAATCCTCCTTGCTCATCCAAAAACAAACTCCAGCTTATTTAGTTGTCAGAAACGACTGGAACTTCAAACAGGACTTGTTTCTATGGTCCAGATGAAAGTAAAAAATAGCTTTTTTGAGCAAATCCTCCAGATGGCTTTGGCGCAAACGGGGATAAAAAGTACTCCATTTCCAGGGTTAAATATCCTGCTGGATCTTTAGTGCTGTGAGTCTATTTTTCTCCTGGAGGTCCTGGAGTGCTTGTTCAGAGACATGGCATCATGGATTCTAGCAAGCACATCAAAACCTGACAACCTCTGTTAGATCTCTTATCTTCCATCAGAACAACGATCCAAAACAAACATTAAAATCAACACAAAATGTGTCACTGAGCACAAAATGAAGCTTCTGCCATGACCATCTCAGTCCCCTGAGCTGAACTCTGTAGAAAACGAGTGGCTGAACTGAAGGGGAGGAGCATCAACAAGGAGCTGGGAATCTGAAGGATCTGGAGAGATTCTGTATGGAGGACTGATCTCTAATCTCCAAACTCATCAGGAGAAAAGGAGCTTGCAAAAAGGTTTTTAATAAAAGGGTGCCAATAATTGTGGCCAATGGTTTTGGAGAAAAGTATTTCATAATGTGATTTTTTTTTTTTTTATAAAAATGTTCAATTCTTTTACTTCAAAGTAAAATAATTTTTTTTTTTATGAAAGATCAAAAGAAAAAACGATGTAGATTTATTTTTATATCTCTCCTCATGCTCCAGATGAATATTGTTGCTGTTACAGGGCTTGGATTTATTGGGATTGCATGTGTTGCACTTAATTTTACTCATTCCTGCTGATTTTGTGCTCAATACTAAATTTATTTAATTTCTGATGCTTATTTTGGCGAGTCAAAATGCTGGTCTTGGCGAGTATTCACGCAAACACCATCAGTTGTGTTTTAAGTGAACATAAACATTTGAGAAATAAAATCCATGTATGTAACAGTATGATGGATCTGTGCGTCAGAACTTAAACTGACAGCAGCCTAATATCCCTGCTGCAAAATTATGAGATAATATAAAAAATATCTATATGGCAGTTTTTCCCCATGGTGTTGATGTCAAAATCGTTGCTAGTAATTTTGAAAAACTACTAGACACAGTTTTTTTTTTTTAAATCAAATAAATGTATCTTTGGAGAACATGGGAGACTTCTTTCAATAACATTAAACCCCAAACTTTGGAACAGTACTGTACAAATACAATGTAGGTTTTTGCACCATTTTTTTTTTTGTACCAATATCTGTTTAGAATCATTCCAAAAATAAAATCAGTGAATGGGGTTTATATTGTGTTTATAAATATCAGAATCAATATGTTTGTTGCAGTTCAGTTCAAACCTAATTTGAGTCAGAAATCAAAACCTGGCAAAACAGTCAAACAGACATGTCATCTTCACATAAGTTAATGTCATTTCCCAGCAGTCTGAGGCAAGGTTGGTTAGATAACATGACGCATTCATGCTCAACAGCAGTCGCTATGACAACGGCCCTGCGCTGCGTACACCTGCGAGTCTCAGTAGAGCGAGAGGTGCTCTTCAAGCGTGGAGAGTTCACATTTCTGAAACGCTTCATCAGATTGGTTTTGATTTCGAATGAGACGTTAGGGATGGAGGAAGGGGGTGACAGCAAGAGGAAATGTAGATTGACGCCTCTTTTGCTCATTTTGACTGTGGAGGAGGAATTAATCAGATTCAAGAGCAACTTCAAACACTTTGTTGCTTGCGGCTGCATAATTCTTGAGTCTGTCCTTGTTTACCCTAATGCCTCTTGGTTTGTTTCTAAAGGATTATTACATATTCATAGCGATTAATTAATTACAATTTCGCTATTACACCACAGTATTTTTGTCTGGTCCTCTAGAGTGTACAAAAACAAGAGAAAATACACTGCAAGAGAGAAGTGGGAAAATAATACTAACAGCAGATGCACCGATTGGAAATGTATGCAAATGTTTCGCCTTTTCATATGCAGTTGTTGTGTTTCCAGTTTTCTTCAGGGAGTGACAAATACATATTAAAAAGTAGAAATATTCCTTTTCTTCTATATATTAGGAGCTTGTATCAATATGCCTAATCAAATGTATGAATATCTTTATATTTTAGTTAAATACTTTAGAATTACATTTATATTTTCAGAGCTATAACTTTGTATATTCAGATCTATCTAAATATTCATGAGACATTTACATTGGAAGTTAATTATTAATTATATAATTATTATTAATTATTTTCATTTTTTTTTGTTTACTTTTATATATTCTAACTTCTAACTAATATAATATATACCTTTTATATACCTTATTTTTTTCTTTTGTTTTGAAAAAAATAGGAAAAATCAAGGATAAAATTATTAATTTTATTACATACATTGATCTCAAATTTATAGCAACGCAAAATTACATCACTTACTCTAGCCATGTGTATTGTGTTATTTTATATTAATACAAAATAATTACTATATTCAGAATACACCCAGTCTAGGTGTTATTCCCTTTGTTGTCTTTAGGTGTTTGATCTCCTTGTAAAGAGCGAACAAACACTGAACTATTATTTATGTTTTTCAGAAGTTTCCTAAAAGCTGGAATGGTGTTAATGGACATAAAGACATGTACTTGCAGTACAAGCCAGGAGCTAAAGCACAGGTTAGTCCACCTCATTGTCTCGATGTGTATTTTTGTGTGTTGCTCCTTTAGAAGTATTAATTATGATATGTCATTGTCCAATCCACTTGTTTGTTAGAGCTGGGACACGGAGCTTCTGCTGGGCCAGGAGAGCATTGGCGTGTGTGTTCCTGTGCAGCAGGTGGTGGTGGTCAAGAGTGAGGCAGAACCGTCAGCCATCAGCTTCATGGGAGCTTTACGCATTCCTGTGAGTGCTGCCCCTCCGTCTGGCCATCAGTCAGCGTGTGTCACAGCGTAACTGAACTTTCTCCTGCTGTGTGTTTGCAGGGAGTCGTGGAGTTCTCTCTGTGTCTGCTGTTTGCCAAGTTGGTCAGTTATACCTTCCTCTTCTGGCTGCCCCTCTACATCACTAAAGCAGGTACTCACGCTGACTTAAACACTGCTGACATCCTGTTCTGTTATATTTATTTCTGTGGTTATCTGATGTAGACAAGTTCATGCGGTCTGATGCTTTGTGTATATATGTGCACATTGTTTAGATGTGGTTTATTTTTTTAATTTTAGGTGGTTAATAGATTTTTTTGTAGGCCGACCTGCAAGTTAGAATCACCCTTAACAAAAACCCATTAGGAGTTTTCCATTTGTCTTTGAATCATTGCAGAAAATTAGCTCTGTGACAAAAGGTTTATCATGATAATCTTGAACACAACTTTAATGAATTTTGATACCTGAATACAATTGGCAGAAATGAAGAAAAAAAAACATTCAAAATTGTAATTGCTAACTCGTTTGCATGTTGCATGTTTTGGTCTACTAAAATGCATCATATTAAACGTGTACTTATTTTTCAGCTCACCTAGATGCCAAGAAAGCTGGAGACCTTTCTACTCTATTTGATGTGGGTGGCATTGTTGGTATGTAGAATATTTGTCCTTTTTTGTGTTTAGTATTTGGAGTAGGCATTAATAGCTAATATGCACACATCTGTGAGCACTCAACTGTTGCTTTCTTTAATAATGCAACTAATTGTGATGTCTAACAACAGACCTAACAAGGTCTTGACTGTTTTTGCGACATGAACTGCTTTGTTTTTTTTATAGAACTTCTTTATCACTCAAATATTGTAATGCTGTTAAACAGTCCTGCCCGCTAACCATACAAATAAATCTACCTTTATCGGCTATTCACACAGAGGGTTAGTGGAATGGGGAAAGAGGAGAAAAAACACCAGATCAAACACCAAACGACAGTCAAACTTGTGTCTTCCTCATATTTGCACAGCAAAACTATGGAATAATCAGCACAGAGGAATGCAAAAGCATGCTCTGTAATAACAGCCCCTGAGTGTTTGTGCGTTTGCGTGTGTGTAGGAGGGATCCTGGCCGGAGTGATCTCTGATAAGATGGGAAAGAGGGCCACCACTTGTGCTGTGATGCTTCTGCTTGCAGCGCCCACAGTATGTTGATTAACTACAGGGCCGCTTTTGCATTTAAAGGCTCTTTGTTGCATCACATTTCTCTCAGCATTAACAGTGGTTTGTGTTTTTTTATTGTTTTTTTTTTTTATAGCTGTATGGCTTCTCTATGATCAGTCAGTTTGGTTTGGGTCCCACTATTGGTAAGACTTTAAATCCTTCAAAGTTACATGAGCATTTTACCCTGTGTGCCTTAATTCAAATTAGAGAATTAATGTGATTTAACAGATGATAGCTGATGCCCACTTTGTTGTGTATTTTATATGACGTAATGAATATAAAACATTTAAATAGATTTGTATACACACTACCATTCAAAAGTCTGAGTCTATATTGTTTTTTTTTAATCTCTTATGCTCACCAAGTTTACATTTATTAGATCAAAATTCTGATTCAATTCTGATATATTATTATGCTAGTTTGGATGCCATTTGAATGCCGTCGAACTCTGAATTCCTATTTTGCCCTTCCAAACATTCCCAAATTCAAATTTAGGTGGTCTAAACCTTCATACAATTTTAAACTTTTATAGAGTATTTGCGTATGTAAGATGTTTATCCTAGAATATGCTTAAACATGCTAGCCATGTGTTAAAAAAAAAAAAAAAGGATCATTCTAGCAATGTGATAAAACATGCTAGGATCAAGCTAGCAACGTGGTGTTAAACCAGGGGTGGGCAAACTACGGCCCGCGGGCCATATCCGGCCCGTTGGGCTTTTTAATCCGGCCCGCCGAACTTGTATTAAACCTCCTTCATTTTACATTTCCCTGTAATGTCACTCTGTCGCGGCTGCAAGCGGCAGTGATGCTGAAGCTGTGGTGGAGAGTAGGCGTGTGTCGCAAACCCCTCTACACCCCCCTTTATGGCGTTAATTCCGTGCTAAAAAGGAACGAGCGCAAAACTGATGGACGAACATTCGCCCGCTCTCGACTGCTGTTTTTGCTGTTTCGACTTTTAATTTTGTCAGTCGTGGGGCGGGGCTTAATCTTGTAACAGTAACATCAAACGTCATTGGTTAGTTCCCTTTTTTCCAGAGGTCAGTTGTAATTGGACGCCTGTGATTGTCAATCTAGAGTAGGGGTCGGGAACCTATGGCTCGCGAGCCATATATGGCTCTTTTGATGGCTGCATATGGCTCTTTTGACGCCGCCGCCCGTCGACAGATACTTCCGCGTTCGGAGGACAGGCAGATCGCGCCGCCGCACCCGCGTTACTTTCGCGTTTGGAGGACAGAGACATCGCGCCGCACACCCTAACACCCCCCCCCCCACCCAGTCGACAGATCGATCGCTTCAGACTATGTCTCTTCACAGCTTCATATTTAAAAAAAAAATGGGTATATGGCTCTCTCAGATAAAAAGGTTCCCGAACCCTGATCTAGAGCTAAGGCAAATACAGTAATACCTCGGTTTACGAGCGACTTGGTATACGAGCAAATCGGTGTACGAGCATGGAGGGTCGAATCGGTGTACGAGCATTGTATCGGTGTACGAGAAAACATTTCCCTCACCCATGCGCAGTTTTGCGTCGAAAAGATCCCTTTATCACCCCTTAACTCGTTCATTCTCAGTGTCTCTCAGTTTGGGTGCATCATTCACCACAGTGCATTATTTTATAAGTTGTTGTGAATATGATTACATGTGAATATGATGAAACTTTATTAATGGAGCATGTTACCAACACCACACATTGCATACTAATGAGAATCACGTGTGTTCACAGTCCAACGCACCCAATGACGTTCTTAAAGGGCCATACACTTTTAGAGAACAGCATACTATACAGTTATAACTCTGTACAGATCATATACATAAGTGATTTACAGCGGTTTTACCTCGTGTTGTTGCATTAATTGTGATCGCTATTCTTCACGTTGTAATATCGTTACAAATGTTGAAGGAACTAGTTAATCTGATGTGTTAAGTTAACAGTCTTGTCACTTTAAGAGGGCGGGGTTTCAGTCGGCGCTAGAGAGAGTTGAGTTCTGAGGGATTTGAGAGAGAGCTCCGAAGCAGAGATAGTTTTGATTCTTCTGTTATGTACGGCGTGGGTTGAAGCCAGAACCGCAATCCGATAGTTCTCAATAAAATCTCTGAATGAGGAGGAACCTGTCTGGTTATTAAAAGAAGCAACGCTACAATGTAGTGAAATATATAAGCAGTAAACCCACCCCCCCTCCCCCCTCCTCTCGTCTCGTCTAGATCATGCCAGCAGTGAAGAGGTAAAGTGCATGTTACAGTAAATAGTTAATAATGACAGTTAAACTCTAAAAATACTTAATTAGTATTTATATGAGATCTTAATGGTTATAATTTTAAATGTAATTAATAGGTTAAAACTAAAAAAAATATTTAAAATGGGCATTTATGGTCGTGTGGAACGAATCAAGTGATTTTTAGTGCGTTCTTATGGGGGAAATTGTTTTGGTGTACGAGCATTTTGGTTTACGAGCTCGCTCTTGGAACGAATTAAACTCGTAAACCGAGGTATTACTGTATACGATTCAGTCACATTGCATGTTATGTTTTTTCTGTCGATTAAATTGTATTAATGTTGTTTTGTTGTAATTTCACGTGTCCCAGTCGAGTGATTTAAGACCAAACTATACTTTATACAGGTTTTCTAGGATTTCTTATAAGTAAATGCACAGGTACGACCTTCACCCCGGCCCCTCTGTCAATTTTAAGAAACCAATGTGGCCCGCGAGACAAATAGTTTGCCCACCCCTGTGTTAAACTGTTGTTCGGCTGAATATTTTGTGGAAACAAATTATAATTTTTTTTTTCAGGATTCTTTGAATAGAAAGTTTAGAAAGAACAGCTTTTATTTGAAATGGAAATCTCTTATAGCATAATAATTTACTTTACTGTCACTTGGTCAATTTAGTCTGTCCATGCCTTTTTAAAAAGTACTGCCCTCAAACTTTTGATTTTAAACAATAAAATATGTAAATTAATGCAAAATAGTTTCTTTAAAAAAAAAAACTTACATTTATGTCTCTGTTAAATACCAACCCTTTTACCATCATTTACTCATATTTGTGTTTGTTTATAAGATTAAAAATGTCAACCTTGTTACTGTGATAGTAAACATTTGATAATAGTAGTTTTTTTTGTGGTTGAAAATCGGCATTACATTTTCATATTTTTTTCACATTTTCTAGAGTGCTTAACATTTTTCTGAAAGCATAGTTATATTAAAATGGATACAGTGGTGTGAAAGAGTTTGGCCGCTTCCTGATTTTTTTTTTGCATGTTTGTCACACTTAAATGTTTCAAATCATCAAACCAATTTAAATATTAGTCAATGACAAGTAAACAAATTGAAAGTTGACAGTTTTTAAATGAAAGTTGTTAAGGGAAAATAAAATCCAAACCTACATGGCCCTGTGTGAAAAAGTGTTTGCCCCATAAACCTAATAACTGGTTGGGCCATTTAGCAGCAACAACTGCAATCAAGCGTCTGCGATAACCTGTAGTGAGTCTTTTACAGCTGTGGAGGAATTTTGGCCCACTCGTCTTTGCAGAATTGTTGTAATTCAGCCACATTGGAGGGTTTTCGAGCATGAACTGCCTTTTCAAGGTCATACCACAGCATCTCAATAGGATTCAGGTCAGGACTTTAACTAGGCCACTCCAAAGTCTTCCAGGTCCTAACGCAGCAAAACAGCCCCAGACCATCACACTACCAATACCAATATTTTACTTTTGGTATGATGTTCTTTTTCTGAAATGCGGTGTTACTTTTACGCCACATTTAATGGGATACACCTTCTGAAAAGTTAAACTTTTGTCTCGTCAGTCCACAGAGTATTCTCCCAAAAGATGTTTTGTGGCAAAATGAGACTTTTTGCTTATCAGTGGTTTTCGTCTTAGAACTCTGCCATGCAGGCCATTTTTGCCCAGTCTCTTTCTTATGGTGGAATCATGAACACTGATCTTAACAGAGGCAAGTGGGGCCTGCAATTTTTTGGATGCTGTTGTGTGGTCTTTTCTGACCTCTTGGATGAGTCGTCGCTATGCTCTTGGGGTAATTTTGGTCGGCCGGCCAAAGTTTCACCACTGTTCCATGTTTTGCCATTTGTGGATAATGCTTCTCACTGTGGATCACTGGAGTCCTAAAGCTTTAGATATAATGGCCTTTCACTTTGTCAGGCAGGTCCTATTTAAGTGATTTTTTTTTTTTTAATTGAGAATAGGTGTGGCTAGAGAAATTGAACTCTGGTGTGGTCACAGGAAAACATTATAAACAAAGTTTGGTTGGCTGAACGGCAGCCTTAAAAGAGCAGGTGAATTAATACAATTGATGAATAGGTGGGGTAAACACTTTTTCGCACAGGCCATGTAGGTTTGGAATTTATTTATTTTTAACAGCCATTTAAAAACTGCACTTTGTGTTTACTTCTCTTTGACTAACATTTAAATTTGTTTGTTGATCTGAAACGTTTAAGTGACAAACATGCAAAAAATAAGATCAGAAAGGGGCAAACTTTTTTCACACCAATGTACATTGTAATTTAAGTTCATCTGTGTTCTGTAGGATGACCCATTTTCTGGTGTGTTATTGCATGGTTTAGTGGTCTGATGCATGTTATTTGAAATGGCAGGTATGCTGCTGGTGTGTGGCGGTTTAGTCAACGGTCCGTACGCTCTCATCACAACAGCTGTCTCTGCTGATTTGGTGAGTGTGTGTGTGTGTGTGTGTGTGTGTAGATAGGAAATGCTCTTGCATAATCTTTTGCTTATTCATGTCAGATGCGGGTTTTCTCTAAAGAATTGTTTCATTTAATTTTATAGGGAACACACAAGAGTCTGAAGGGCAATGCCAGGGCTCTCTCTACAGTTACAGCCATTATAGACGGCACTGGATCTGTTGGTAAGAGCCTTAAAACTATCATCTCTCCAGCCACTCAGTTCATATTCATGTTTAATTGTGAAGCTGTCTCATGTAGAGCAGAGAGAGGTCACTCTTGCACCTTTCGTCTTCTGCAGGTGCTGCTGTGGGCCCTTTGCTGGCAGGGCTGTTGTCAGTACAAGGCTGGGATAAGGTCTTTTACATGCTCATGACCGCAGACTTTTTTGCACTTTTGGTGAGTCTAAATAAAAGCTAACTACAAAATGACATTTTTTTAAAGCTCTTTGATTGGTGTGTGATTGCAACATTTTTGAAGAACCTATATTAAAATTGAGTTCATAGAGATCATATCTGAAAGCAGTCTAAAAGCAGTTTGTATGTCCCATGTACATTTCAAGTCTTCTGGAGCCACACAATATGAGAAACGGGCCAAAATTTAAGTTGTCTTCCACAGGTTTTCTCACTTCTGCTCCCATATCTTTTTTTCTCCATCCTACATTTTCAAATGACTTGCATTTTGGTTGTTTTCCCACACAAATGTATTATATTGCTTCAGAACCAGGGACCTGAGACACACTAAGGTTTTTTGGATCCGAGACTCCTATTTGTTCAAGACAATATTGAAATGCATTGAATGTACCTACGGTTTCACAAATAAGGACTAAAAGTCGCAGACTAAAATATATGTTTTGAGCTGTTTTAACTGAAAGCAACTCACACTAACTTATCTTAATTTAAGTCATTGCCATTGTTTTGTATCAAGATGCTCACCAGTAATGTTTTTTTGGGATACATTTTTATAAATGTCATTTAAAAGTCCTAATTAAACCAATCCTAAAGTCTAATCCTGGCTTAGTCAAATCCTTGCCTGTAAAACCGGGCCCTAATGTAATAAAAATCCAAAAACTTTGTAAAGCCACTAGCTACAGTGGCTAGTGAGCAAAAAAGTTTGTCAAGCCCTGTGTATGATTTTACAGGTCATACATTAATCAAAGACCTCACATACAGTTATGACATCCAAAAAAAGAAAAGAAAATTGTTTTATTATAAAAATGTCAGTAGTTGCTACAAATACCAGTCAAATATCACAGTTTTCAGTACCAATTTTGGTACCATAGCAAAACATTTTTTTTAACTTTATTTAGCTATTTGAAATTGAAATGGATTAATTTAAACTAGTTCGTTTTTAATGCCATTAACGATTCAAGTAAATGATGCTTATTTAAACATAAATAAGCATTATTTATTTAAACATTGCATTTAAAAAAAATCTATCAAAAGGTTAGTAATAAAATGAGTCAAAGATATGCTACAAGTAACAGAACTTAATTTAATATAGGTCTATTGCACTTTCATTGCTACACAGATCTATTTTGACTTTATTTTTATTTATTTTACTTTGATTGTCACTCCCGAAAATTTGCGACGTGTACTTACCTGCATGAAAAATAAAACTTTTATTCAAATGATATCAGCTTTATATCAGAAAGGTGTCAAAGCTGAATCTCATACTGAACAAACTCTTGTGTATTTAGTAGATTCTGACTAACCTCTGATTGGCCAATGCATTCACCTGCTCAACTGTAATTGGCTACAATGCTCAATATTGAAAAAACACATTGTAAATGGAATCTTTTGACGCGCTTCACAGAGGCTTTACATAAATACAGATAGGAACGCTTGAAAGCTGATTGACCTGATACTTGATGCTATTGGTACTGTAGAAAGTCTGGGACCAACATGTTTAAAATGTTCATATCAACTTGGTTCCAAATTACCAGTATTTTTGACAACCCTAATTGTTTGTATGTTTTTCAGCTTTTGCTGAGACTTGTAACGAAGGAGCTTCGCTCTCATAGGAGCCGGCCAGGAGTCGCCGTCGAGTGAGTGCTGTTTTGTGCTTGTTCTTTACAGTTGCAAGTCAATGACCAAAACAGTCAGAGGACTTCTTATCTTTGATTGTTTGTTATTTTTTGATAATACATGTCTCTCTTTTCCCCCTGTGTATTTTAGAATGAAGGAACATTGAGTACTTTGCACTAACTGAGCGAGAGAAACGATGAAGGCCAGCACTGGATACTAATGTTTATCTCTCACCAGTTCATCATCTGACCACTTCCTGCCCTGGACCAAAACTTGACTGAAACCTGTGCTCAGTCCTCTGTTTTAGAAAATGGACTATACAAAGAGACATTTTATACCCTTTTTCAGATGAGAAATCATTGGTTTAAAGTGACAGCACACACACAACTTTGAGGAAATATTGTTTTACAGAATATTTTGTCCCTTAAGATCATCATGGACATGCAGTCTGGACCTGCAGCTCTGCTTGCATTTGTGCCCAAACAAATGAACATGACTCAATGTGAGAGCAAGCCTAAAAATCCCTCCAGTTAAATAATGCACAATTGCACAACCAAAAGTAGCCTCCCTTTGTTTCTAACAAGGGGATTTTTAAAATAAATGCAGTGAATAATTTCTTCTTCTAGACCCCTGCCGAGGGGTTTCATTAAACACGCAGAACAAATGTCCCTGTAAACAGTTCATAAATCCATTCTTGCATGAATTGTCACATTGAATTGAACACAATTCATGTAAGAATGGTTTAAGAAATATTTGCACAGAAATTTGTTCTGCTCGTGTTTCATAAGCTGGGCCCATAGTGCGTATAGCTGATTATCAGTTGGTGTGTACGTGTGTGTGTGTGTGTGTGTATATACATCTACACACACACACACACACACATATATATATATATATATATATATATATATATATATATATATATAATGTATGTGTATGTTAAGCCTATAATATATTATTATTCTCATCTGCCTTTCTATGAACCAAAGCCAGTCTTGTTAAAAAATGATTTTATATTTTGACTATCTATAGAACCCCTATACATTGTGGAGGAAGCGTTTTTGTTTTTTTAATGCTTTTGTGTTCTCTCATAAAAGTTTTGCCTGTTCTCGCAAGAGGTTTGCCTTCCTTCAAGAAACATTACATTCCCTCGTAAAAGTTGTTCCCTTGAGAAGCTGCGTTTGCTTGTAAAAGTTTTGCCTTCCCCTCCCAAATTGTTTGCAACTTTTTTTTTAATTTCATCGCCATGTCCCTTAAGAGGTTCTGTAGTTTTCTGTGTCTTACTGTGGTGACATTTAAGGTTTTTATTCTGTGTTTGTATATAGGGGATCCACTAGGTGATTCAGCCATATGACAAATTATTTTCTTTTATTTATTTTATATTTATTTATTTTTTTGTTATTAGAGCAGGTGTGTCCAATCCTGCTCCTGGAGGACCACTGTCTCCAACCTCAAAAAAACACACCTGAACCAGCTAATCAAGGTCACACTAGGCACAGAAACTTCCAGACAGGTGTGCTGAGGCAAGTTGGAGCTGAACTCCGCTGGACACTGGCCCTCCAGGACCGAGTTTGGACACCCCTATATTAGAGACTTTCACTGCTGGCCTGTGACTTAATCAATAATCATTGTTACATTCGTGTACAAAGAAAATTCAAGCTGTTCTATATTAATAATGCAAGATATATCGACATTTTGATTTTTAAAACCACTTCTGTTGCCAGGTTCAAAATGTTCACATCAAGCTCAGTCTGTATGATATTGAAATCAGTGTGAGCGAAACAAGAGTCTACTTGACTATAATTGTATGTGCACTTTTAGGACCCGCACCTGCCTCTGCAGCTATAAATAATTAAAGTGTCTATTTGAATGTTCAGGTTACTGTGGGATTGTGTTGTTCTGCAGAGCTGGAGGCACATGTAGATGTTCGCTATAAAGCTGTGGACTTCTTACATAATCGTACGTTTAGCACGTGCATTTGCCCTTATAGGACATCATACTCTAGGTGATTGAATGTATCTGTATAATTTATGGGTAGTACCTTGGTGTAATGAGATAAAGTACATTGTGCCTTTTTTCTATTTGCTATTTTTTTGTATAGGGATATGTCTTTGGAGTGCTCATTTTTAAGTTATTGTCAACTACTTTACAGATTCCTGTGGAACAAATAGAGATTTGGGAAGTATCTGTAATATGTTGCTGTGTATACACATGACATTTTGAATAAAGCATACACAAAGCCATAAATCTATCTTTCTTTGTGACACTATATGGATGAAAGTATTGGGACACTTCTTAATTTATGAATTCAGGTGTATCAATCAGACCCTTTGCCACAGATTTATAAAATCAAGCCATTCGCTCGTGTCTGAAATCACCCCTGTACCCTTAATAGGGTGCTATTTGAGGGGACAACCATTTTCAGTGGTGTATGAAACCGTAGTGGATATTATCTTAAATGGTGAAAGTGGCATGTAATGGCCAGCTATGGTAACCCATGCTCAGAATTTGTCCTCTGCATTTCAGTTGGTGCAGACACCTTAGGATTAGTGAACACACCCAGATCAGCAGGCAGCCGTTTTTGTTGCGAAGATTGGGGATAGGTGCCATTTTCAATGACCTCAGTCATTTTGAGCATCAAACACACAACCTTTGCATTATCAGTCTGACTCGCTCACCATTAGGCCATGGCTACTATCGAAATCACTCATTCAACCCTTTAATCATCCACATTAACAAGTGTGCAACTGATGTATGCCCATAATACAACTGAGGGTTGTGACAAATAACAAATTCCTGTGTCTTGCCAGAAAGAAGCGCCTGTAGCTGAAGCATACATTCACCTAAAGGATTAATAGGAACAACATACTAAAACGGTGTTTGACCCCCCTTTACCTTCAGAACTGCCTTAATTCTATGTGGCATTGATTCAACAAGGTGCTGAAAGCATTCTTTAGAAATGTTGGCCCATATTGGTAGGATAGGTGATTGTTAAGCTGCATAATTTAGGTCCGCTGGAACCGGGAACATTCTCATAACACCTGATGTACTCGATACATCAGAAGAAGAATGGCATCTATGCTGATATTATTCTCTGTTTATTTCGAGGTTACCGTGGTCAGCCGGATCCGGGCCGTATCCAGATCAGATGAAGGACCTGCACCTGGACACGAGCACAGCACTGCCCTGAAATGTCAGAGACCGTGACTCTACCTTCTGTGCGGTGTTTCAGACAGACCGTTTTGACTGCTGCACTGCTGCTGTTTCCTGTTTGCTCGAGTGGATTGTGTTTGTTTGCGTTGTATAAACTTGTTTTTGTTTTAGATTTTAAACTCAACGTTCATTCATATTGCTAAATACAATACTAGATTATTTAATAAATTGTAATCGTTAGCTTTAATCTTAGTCGTTAAACGCGGTAGCATTGAGCTATCTTACTGTCCGTGCATACAGCATTTTCTCGCTCGCGCCTTTTTTCCCCGAGTTCATCAAATAACTGGTGAATTGGATCAACACACACGGTGATTCATGTCATATCCTGTAGTTCTTACATGCACTTCCTGCTTCATGCATACTCTGTCTGTTTCTCTCAGCAGCCAGGGCTTCACATGTGATAAATGTAGGGACATAGTCAGGCTGACAGAGAAGATCTCAGAATTAGAGACAGGCATTCAAACTTTAATCGAGGATAGTAAGAATGCCAGGGCTTTAGATACTACTTTGGATGCGACTAGCTTAGCAAACACTGTACATTGTTCGGTTCCGGCTGTAGAGCCCATGCAGCAGGGCAACTGGGTGACAGTGAGACGGCATAATTGCGGGTCAAAAAACCACTGTTCCATTCCGATCAGAACATCAAACAGGTTCTCCCCACTCAGTGACGCACCCACTGATAAACCTGTTGAAAGTGCCCTAGTGATTGGTGATTCTATTACTCGGAATGTGAAAATAGAGACTCCATCCACCATAGTCACATGTTTGCCGGGAGCCAGAGCACCTGACGTCAAAGCAAATTTTAAAGTGCTGGCTAAGGCTAAAAGTAAATATTCTAATACGCTAATGATGTCCGACTTAGCCAGTCGGAGATCACTAAAACAATATTAAAGAGGTATGTGAACCCGTAAGTACAATGTCAGGCACTGCAATTTGCTCTGGCCCTCTTCCTATGCGCAGGAGTGATGAGATGCTTAGCAGATTATCCTCACTCAATGGCTGGATGTCTAAGTGGTGCCCGCAGAATAACATAGGGTTCATAGACAATTGTAAAAGTTTTTGGGGCAGACCTGACCTGTTGAAAAGAGATGGTATTCATCCCACCTGGGATGGTGCCACTCTTCTCTCTAGTAATTTGGCACATAGTCTTAGAGCTAAACCTTGACTAACTGGGGCCCAGGTCAGGAAGCAGACAAACTGGCTAAACTGACCGTCTGCTAGCTGTCTCACGTCAGAGAGGTCAGATAAATTCCAACACATAGAGACGCTTTCACCTAGATATCATCCTATAGAGACTGTGTCTGTGCCCCAAATTAGCAAATACAAAAAAACTCTCAAAACCGTTTAAGGGTAAAAATCTAATTGATTTACAAACAACTAAGAACGTATATAACACAAATGAACAAATGATAAAGCTTTGGTTACTGAATATACGATCCCTTTCCTCAAAAGAACTTATTGCAAATGATATGATTACAGATCATAAACTAGATGTGCTGTGTTTGACAGAAACCTGGCTAAAACCAGACGATTACATCACTTTAAATGGGTCCACCCCTCAAGATTACTGTTATAAACATGAGCCTCGTCTGAAAAGTAAAGGAGGAGGTGTTGCTGTAATTTATAGTAACACCATCAGTACTGCTCAAAGGCCTAATTTGAAATATAATTTTTTGAAGTGATGGTCCTTAATGTAAAATTATCTAGTACAAGTAATAGTTCCTGTTTACCTTTTGTGTTGGCTATTGTATACAGGGAACCATACAGACTTTATCAAAGAATTTGCTGATTTTCTCTCAGACTCAGTAATGTCTCATAATTGTCGGTGATTTTAATATCCATGTAGATAATGAAAAAGACACATTGGGATTTAGAGATTTTAAACTCTTGGAGTTACACAACATGTATCAGGACCCACTCATTCTCGTAATCATACTTTAGATCTAATATTGTCGCATGGGATCAATGTTGATACTGTTCAAATTCTGCAGCAAAGCGATGAAATCTCGGATCATTACTTATTTGCGTGTAGATTACTATTCTAAGTCGAAAAACTAACTCCCTGTTATAAATATAGTAGAACCATCACTTCTAACACAAAAGACAGCTTTATAAATAATCTTCCTGATCAGTTTCGTCTACTTAACATCCCAGATAGCCTAGAAGAACTTGATGTTGCAACAGAAACTATTAACTCTCTTTTCCAGCACTTTAGACACTGTTGCTCCGTTGCGCTTCAAGAAGATTAAAGAAAATAGTCCAACACCGTGGTACAACGAGCACACCCGGGCCCTCAAGAGAGCAGCCAGAAAAATGGAGCGGAGCTGGAAAAAAACTAAGCTTGAGGTTTTTCGCATTTCATGGAAAGACAGCTCTATTGCATTCAGAAAGGCCTTAAAATCAGCTAGATCTGCTTTTCTACCCTCTTAGAAGAAAACAAATACAACCCTAGGTATTTATTTGATACAGTGACTAAACTAACAAGAAATAAAGCCTCAACCCCAGATGCTTGTCCAAAATGCAGCAGCTCGAGTTCTTACTAGAACCAGGAAGTATGAGCATATTACCCCAGTTCTGTCAAACCTGCACTGGCTTCCTATTAATCACCGAATACATTTTAAAATCTTGCTAATTACTTACAAAGCATTAAATGGTTTAGCTCCACAGTACTTGAGCGATCTCTTAACACATCATAGTCCTTCACGTCTATTGCGATCCCAAAATACTGACCAGCTTATAATACCTAGAATATCAAAGTCAACTGCTGGCGGTCGATCTTTTTCCTATTTAGCTCCTAAACTCTGGAAGAGTCTTCCTAATACAGTTCGGGAAGCAGACACACTCTGTCAGTTTAAATCTAGACTAAAAACGCATCTCTTCAACCTGGCATACACATAACACATTATACATACATTTTTAATCCAAATCATGTAAAATGATTGTTAGGCTGCATAATTTAAGTCAGCCGGAACCAGGAACATTCCCATAACATCTGATGTACTCTATACATCAGAAGAAGAATGGCATCTACGCTGATATTGTTCTCTGTTTATTCCGAGGTTAATCTGTATTGTAAAAAAGCACTATATAAGTAAAGATGACTTAACTTGACTTGACTAAACCCTCCCCTGTGACGATCATGAACCCATCTCAAATCGGACCAAATTGGACATAATATTGGACTTGAATTGTTATCAATATAATAATCAATCTATCAATCAATCAATCAAATCAATCAATAATCAAAAATTAACACTTAATATTCATCAATTGTATTAATTTGCCTGCTCTTTTAAGGCTGCCGTTCAGCCAACCAAACTTTGTTTATAATGTTTTCCTGTGACCACTGTAAAGCTGCTTTGAAACAATCTGTATTGTAAAAAGTGCTATATAAGTAAAGGTGACTTGACTTGATAGCATCTTGCAGTGGATGGAGATTTGTGGGATGCACATCCAGGGCACAAAGCTCCCGTTCCACCACATCCCAAAGATGCTCTATTGGGTTGAGATCTGGTGACTGTGGGGGCCATTTTAGTACAGTGAACTTATTGTAATGTTCAAGAAACCAATTTGAGATGATTCGAGCTTTGTGACATGGTGCATTATCCTGTTAGAAGTAGCCATCAGAGGATGGGTACATGGTGGTCATGAAGGGATGGACATGGTCAGAAACAATCCTCAGGTAGACCATGACATTTAAACGATGCCCACTTGGCACTAAGGCGCCTAAAGTGTGCCAAGAAAACATCTCCCACACCATTACACCACCACCACCAGCCTGCCCAGTGGTAACAAGGCATGATGTTCTCATTCTGTTTTACACCAAATTCTGACTCTTCCATCTGAACGTCTCAACAGAAATGGAGACTTATCAGACCAGGCAAAAATTTTCCAGTCTTCAACTGTCCAATTTTGGTGAGCTTGTGCAAATTGTAGCCTCTTTTTCCTATTTGTAGTGGAGATGAGTGGTACCCGGTGGGGTCTTCCGCTGTTGTAGCCCATCCGCCTCAAGGTTGTGCATGTTGTGGCTTCACAAATGCTTTGCTGCATACCTCAGTTGTAACGAGTGGTTATCAGCTTCTATTAGCATGAATCAGCCGGCCCATTCTCCTCTGACCTCTAGCATCAACAAGGCATTTTTGCCCACATGACTGCCATATACTGGATGTTTTTCCCTTTTCACACCATTCTTTGTAAACCTAGAAATGGTTGTGCGTGAAAATCCCAGTAACTGACCAGATTGTGAAATACTCAGACCAACCCGTTTGTCAACAACAGCCATGCCACGCTCAAAATTGCTTAAATTACCTTTCTTTCCCATTCTGACATACAGTTTGGAGTTCAGGAGATTGTCTTGACCAGGAACAACCCCTAAATGCATTGAAGCAACTGCCATGTGATTGGTTGATTAGATCATTGCATTAATAAGAAATTGAACAGGTGTTCCTAATAATCCTTTTGGTGAGTGTACATCCACGCATTTTCCAAACCGTTTGTGTCACTCATTTTCATTTACTCCTTCAAGTGGACTATATTAATGAACTAATGTGAACTAGTAGTGAATGAGAATATAGGAGTGATTTCAAACACGACTTGCATTCACAAACATTTGTGGAAAAAAATAGGTAGTTCTTAATTCAGTGAATTCAAGCTGAACTGTGATAGGATGCCACCTTTGCAATAAGTCAGTTCGTGAAATTTCATCCATGCTAAATTACACGGTCAAGTGGTATTATTGGAAAAGTGGAAGTGTTAATGAACAGCAGCAACTCAAACACAAGATGGAAGACCATGTTAAGTCACAGAGCGGGGTCACTGAGTGCTGAGGCTTCCACTGGCGTTAATATCAGTGCAAAAACGTGGCGGGAGCTTTATGGAAAGAGTTTCAATGGCCGAACAACTGCATGCAAGCGTCACATCACTAGTATAATGGGAAGAGCCGAATGGAGCGGTATAAAGCACGCCACCTCTGGACTCTGGAGACGTAGAGTAATTAATTACACTTCTCTGTTTGGCAGTCTGATAAAGTCTGTGTTTGGCAGATACCAGCTGAACATGATTTAAAGATTGATGGAGAGAAATAATGTTATGGGGCTCTGTTTTTCAGAGGTTGGACTATAGGGAAATCTTAATGCTTCAGCATACTATGACTTTTTGCTACAATGCTTTGGGGAAAGCTCTTTTCTGTTCCAGCATGACTGTGCCCCAGTGCACAAAGCAAGGGCCATAAAGACCTGGATTGAATGAGTTTGTTATGGAAGAACGTGACTGCTCATCACAGAACTCTGACCTCGACCCCATCCAACACCTTTGGGATGAACTGAAATAGAGACTACGAGGCAGACCTTCTCGTTCAACATCGGTGCCTGACCTCACAAATGCTCTACTGAATAAATAGGCAGAAATTCCCAGAAAAGTGGAAGCTTCTTTTTACTTAAAATTAATGGCCAGTCTAGCTCTAGATAACCAGATTTAACAGACACTGGTCTCATCCTAAGAGGTCAGCGTGAGTCATTGAGCGCTTTAAGTGTCCATATGCAGGTGACACATCATCACATGAACACATACACAGACAGGTGGCAGTCAGTCGATAACAACAAAACAGACACAAAGTCTATGTTCGGAAGGATAAGTATTCCATTGAGTGTGAATTCATACATGCATATAACTGCGTATAATTAGTGTGTTTCAGTGCTTGGGTCATTATAGTTTAACAGATGATTCATTTGATTTTCCACAGGGAATCACACTCTTCCCCTGAATGACTCCAGCGCTGAACCCCGTCTGCTCATTTTGTCACCTCACCGCCCACAGCCCAGACTTACCTTCATGAATTCTTTATTCTGCCATCACATGTATCAGCAGAGCTCACATTATGCTAGGGTTATTCCCCTTAAGCCTTTTGAATACATTTTTTTTATTGTTATTTAAGAATAAGAATTAATTTTGTGTTATTTTTTTTCAATTGCAAATGATGTCACTCTCTGGAGGATGATGTTATTGACAGTATTGGGGAAAGTTACTTTAAAAAGTAATGCATTACAATATTGTGTTACTCCCTTAAGAAGTAACTACAGTAATTGCATTACTTACGTTACATTACTTTTGCATTGATTTTTCTCTTATCTGGGTTGGGTTTGTTTGTTTGATTGTTTTCAATGACAAAAAAAGTTATTTTTTGAAGCAAATGTAAAGGCTCTTTTACACAAGTATATTTAAATAACAAGGCTGAAGGAAATGCAAAGTGACGCGTGTTCAGTAGAGCTCAAACAAACCTTTCAGCTGCTTCCATTCTGGATCACAGAAAAAGAAAGTTTAACACTTCACCAATAAAAACAAAAAATATAGTAAAATTTTGCTCATGGATTAACTGAATCCTTGAAGGTCAGAAGCGAGTGCGTTGGTCAATAAAATGTGATTAAATGCATACAAATATTTGTTTTATCTAACATTTTATTGACAGAAGTTTGCATAATATCATGATTTTGCATTTTAATGATTTTATTAATTTTGAGGAATACTGATTTTTTTGTGTGCAAGTGAGATTAGTAAATGCTCACATTTATTCTACAACTACAATAACCATCATGTTCACACACAACAACTCCTGATTCCCTCATCTTGAGTCAATAAATGGGGAAGAAAAAGTAACAAGTTACTTTTTTGAAAAAGTAACTCAGATATTTGTTTGTAAATGTAAATGTAATGCATTACTTTAGTTACTTTTTTTAAG